>JAHLMK010000025.1:0-485217 GCA_019915135.1 Strobilurus pachycystidiatus | reverse complement strand
CCCCTAACCCTAACCCTAACCCTAACCCTAACCCCCTAACCCTAACCCTAACCCTAACCCCCTAACCCTAACCCTAACCCTAACCCCTAACCCTAACCCCCTAACCCTAACCCTAACCCCCTAACCCTAACCCTAACCCCCTAACCCTAGCGGGCATAGAATACCGTGTTGAACAAGACTCGGGAAGGATTTCAGCCTCTTGGTGGCCAATATCAGATCGTTCTGAAGTCAACGGAACTGCCTGATTGCACCGCAATAAACTTGTAAGCATAAATATTGGAATAATGCGACAGCATGTAACGTACCACGTTTACACACTTCAAGAAGGATGGAGACTCGGGAGCAAGGATGATTTCGTCCTCTTGGAGAACAGAATCGGACGGAATACGCTGGTTGGTCTGCTTGCGCCGTGGCTAAAGTTACGTGTAGGATTCTCCATTTGATAAAGCGGTACAGAACTTACGACTTTGACAAACTTTAGAGGCGGTGGTCGAAGGACTCTGCAATGCTTTGGGGGCATAAATGAGGGGAAGAAAGAAACAATGAATCGTCTGCGACCTCTGTCTTTATACTCAGTAGACCCTGCATCAAGGTTTCACAGAGATCAATCAATCACGTGGGGGTGAGATTGCAAATTCGACTACAAATCTAGACTGACCAATTTACTGTAAATAGTTCGAAACGTACCAACAAAAGAGCGCGATCATATTAGTCGGGTAACCAGTTGTTGTATTCTGGGTCAGCCACTGCACATAGCCGCTCCACGAGTTCCACTGGGGTACAGCAAATGCCTGCCGAGCCGCCGTGAATACGGCATCGGACCAATAGACAGTATATGCGACGCCAGCAATGATATCGGGTTCAGGGCACAGACCACTACCAAATGTCGGGTGAAGCGAGTCGTTGGGGCCATTTGGAATATGGCACTTGTAACAAATGCGAACTGGCAGTCCTGACGGATAGACCAACAATTTGCGATATCCATCCAAATAGAGACTGCGATGGGTGGAGAACATATGGGATGGAGAGGGTTCGTTCATGATGGGACAATGAACGATGCCACCAGAATGAGCCAGAACACGGTCGCTCGTGTCCGTGCACATGATGCAAGCCCCCGATACAACGCGGAGTGCCGTTTCCAACTCATCTATCCAACTTGTAGCCCGCTTTGCCTCATTTGCACGCTTTCGGACTTCTCGATGAGCGGCGTCAATGGGGTTATCTGTGCTCGATGTCATAGAGGTGGACGCAAGTCCAGGGAATGAGGTGGGCCCGCGTGAGACTCCGGAACAACGTTGTGATTCGCGTGCGGCCGTGATGAAGGCTTCAGATGTCATTCGAGCCTTCTTGGTTACAGTCGTGTCAACGGCTGCCGGTCCTATAGGGCGCTTGCCAAGAGGGATCTGAGATGGGAATCCCGCGCTGTTCGCAGGCATCGGCTGTTTGCCCTGAGCCTTCTCGGACATCTTAGCAGGGGGAGGCTGAGCGTTGCGCAAGTTTTGAAGGACTGGGTGTCTCGCCGACATGGTAGCCACAGGCGGCGTTTGAACCCTTGCCAACGTTCCTAACGGTGCACGATGAGAGACGTTGGATAAGGATCCAGGATCACATAGATCACAGGGCAACCAGTCGGGAAGATCCTATAAAAATCTTTAGGCACAAATTCAGCATTTTAGTCAAACAACGATACCTTGCAAGCTCGGAGTACACCGTCATTGAACTCATTCAGCATCTGACGACGACATCCTGTAGTGGCGGAACAATAGATGTCTGCAGCTCTACGACCTCCATAGTCGTGATCCTCGCCTTCTTTGACCATCCAGGCATTGCTTCCCGATCGAAGGAGGTATGCCTTGGCCAGTTTATCGTCACGTCCCGCACGCCCAACTCCTTGGAGATAATCGAGCAGACTTCCCGGAGTGTCGTCATGAAGTACAAGGCGAACATAAGGATAGTCATGGCCTGCGATAAAGGCAGTCGTCGACACAATGACCCGGAACTTTCCGCCAATCCAATTAGCATGGACCTCCTTGCGCTCCACATTTGTTAGATCGCCATGATAGATTTCACACTCGAGTGCCTCAGCCGCCTTGGCTCCCACCGCCTTTGATGACACAAATACGAGTATACGATCCTCGGGCGCATGAGATTTGGATTCGTGTTCAATGATTTGGACCGCCCGGTGGACAAAATCTCCTTTGCGGATATTCTCGATGATGTACTGCAAGTTTGGGCGCTCGGTGGACTGACGAATGACGGCATGCGGCTCAGATAAGCCCCACATATACGCAAGGACAGACTGCAGAGTAGGAGGGATGGTTGCAGAGAGGAGCACAACGGGAATAGGCAAGTCGCGGATGTGATACGGATCTTCAAGTTCAGCACGGAAGCCCGCGTTGGAAAGAGCATAATGCGCTTCATCAACAACATAGCGCTTGATGATGCCTTTGGATCCATGATATTCGCGAAGATATGTCTGGAATTCATCTGAGCGGCTTTGGTTGATCGTCGTCAGAATGATCTGCGTGTTTGGCGGAACGCTCTTCTTCGTACACTTGAGCGTGTGTAGGACCAGATACTGGACATTCATCGCCTTGAGGCGACGTTCCCAATCATGAAGAAGTACGACGAGGGGAAGGATCAACACAGTAATCCCCTCTTCAAGGAGACTAGGGATGACAATGGGAAGACTTTTGCCACCCCCAGTTGGTAGTATACCCATGACATCGTACTTTGCCTCGGCAATACGCGCCACCAGCCAATTCTGACCAGTAGACTTCCAGTTGGCGTTGACGTCTCCGGTCAGAGTGCGCAGGGCATTTAGCATCTCCGGCGTGGCAGTGAGTGGTGCGAGATTGGTGGTAGTAGAGAGGTCCGTATCATGGAAAACATTGGAAGCAGGCACGCGGTGTGGAGGTGAATTCTCATCACCGTCGGCAGATGGCTCGTCATCATCACTCGCGTCGCCATCATACTCGCAGCCACTGACGTTGCTGTCGTAGTTGTGGCCACTAGCATTGTCGTGATCACTGATAGAACTGCGAACACTAGCAACATCTGAATATAGAATTAGGTCAGCACGTATGTTTGAACAAAGTGTATTGCCATACCAGATTCCTGCTCGTAATGCATCGGCGGAGGCCAATGCTCTGATTCATTGTCCGACGCGTTATTGTATCCCTCTATGACAAATTTGAGACTTTTATACTCAAGATGTAGGAAAAACGTACGTGATGTGAGAGTGGAAAGCCTTTCACTGAGCTTTGACCAGAGGCGATCAAAGACACGATCGGCAATATCTTCTGCTTTTGTATCGTCCTCTGCAGCATCGGTATCAAAGACACTGGTGGGCTGCTTGACGGCTTGCACGATGCCGCGAGATACAAGTTCTGAAAAGTTGGCAAAGACACATTCGTCGGGTGGTAGACGCGTGCCACTAGGTACAATGCCCATAAGAGTCTGATAGTAGACACTAAGTTGGCAAAATCCATCCAGCTCGCTAGCCGTAGAACCTCCCAGACCATCTGCACTTTGAGCGTAATGGCGACGCTCAACTTCAGCCGTATGACCTGCTTGCTCGGCAGCCAAAGTATGGAACAGGTCAATTTCATGCTGCTTGCGCAGTACATGACGGCAAAGGTTTTGTTGAAAGGCGATGATGATGTGACGAAGGGCAGAAAGTGGAAGAGGAACACCAATATGGCGTGTGGTCAACTTGCGCAGTGAGGCGGACAGCTTCTCCGTCGTAAAGAGCTTGTCAAGATCGACAAACAGATAATGTTTGTATAGATGCAGAACCTTGGGATAAGTCTCGATGGGAAAGACTTGAGTGGCGGCGAATTGGACGAAGGGAAGGATGAAGGTCAAGTATCGAACGAGTAAGCCCGTTGTAACGGCATCGAGCGCATGGATGACAAGTTTGTCTCGGCGCGTGATAGACGTCGTCTTGGAGTACTGTCCCGCAAGTGCAAGATGCTCTCCCAATACGAACAGGTTACGACGTCGAGTGGCTGTGTTTGAGTGCCTCATCGACGTCAGTTCTGTGCCGCGGATAGGTCCTCCTGATGACACTTCACAGCGCAGAAGAAGCAATCGTAAAAACTCCTGTGCCATGAGCAAAAATTGCCGAAGAGCTTGACGATTCCAAAGAGGGAGTCCGGTGTCTGGGTCTGTACCGCGAACATATTTGGCACGGAGAGTGGGCTCGGAAAGGATAAGTTCAAGTAGGCTGGACTGATATTGGCCGAGCGCATTACGAGAATCAGCAACAAAGGAGTAGCCGGATGCGTTGTTGGTCAGGTCGTCGGCAAAGATGGGCATGGTATGCGGAAGTACGAAGTTCTCAGCAAAGCCAAGGCACAAGTCGTGATATTGCGTGAGAAGGTTCATTTCCAACTCGCCACACATCTCTCCCAAGGCGCCAAAGTGGATGTCATCTCCTTTATACTTGAGCCACCGAGGATTACTGCGATCAGGATAGGTTATGGTAGGGATCTGGGGAGTAGCCAAAGCAACAGAAGACGCGTAATGCTGCAGAGCGCGGATAGAGTTGAAAGGCGTGTCCACCTTCTCTGTAAAGTAGGGGGACAAGTGCTCGCACGCAGCTTCCATGCTGCTCTCGCGCTCTGTACGAACATCCTGATGCATGCCGTAGAGAAAGACAAGACGCATGACGTAGGTAATTTTGGCCAGATCCCCAGTAGTATGTTTCGCCTCCGCAAAGTCTCCGTCTTGGTGGACCTTGGAATACGCGAGCGATCGCATGGTAGGATCAGGAAAGATGTCATCGTCAGATGGCGTCCAGGTACGCGTCCAAATGTAGCGCAGAATGGCAAAGAGCTTATCGAGAGTATCTTTGCGACCCTGCACAGTCGATGCCTCTTCTCCAAAGTGGGCCGCAACATATGCGTCAACCAAAGATCGGACCTCTTCCTCTTCTTGGTAGGGATCGCGTACAAGCATGGTAAGAAGACGGTAAATGGGGGCAAGGTAACTATCCAGAGTTTCCTCGCGGTCGTGTGTGTGGAAAGGAGTATTACTCATGTTGCTGTTTCTCGATGTTAGCAGAAAGTAAAAATATAAGACAATGATTACACACCCTTTTTCCCGATGAACTGAATTCAGTATCATCAAGACAAGCTCACTTGTACGGCGGATAAGCGCAGTGGCGCTCTCAAGTAGCTCCTTGAGATCATCGCGGATGTAGTCCAAGTCGCTCTTCTCAGTGCGAACAAGTTCTCTAGCCTTGTCAACACCTCCAATTGCGGCAACGATGTCGGGCCACTTGGTGGTCATAAGGAAGGGATGGACGGTCCGAAGACTGGATTCGAATAGGCGGTTGGCAGCGTCCAGGTCATGCTTGCACTCTTTTTTAATGGCAGCAACTACAACGTCGACCGAGCTAGACGCAGGTACTTTCTGCGGAATGACTTTGAAGAACGATTTTGCAGTCTGCCGATCAAGACGCTGAGACGGACATAGCTTCCAGACCTGGCCGACAGATACACTGTGCTTCTCACGGTCGTGGTTGTCCATTGAACGCTTGGACATGAGAATCTTTGGGCAGCGAGGACATTGCTTGGTTTTCGTATGGATAGGGAGACCCATGACGCTTGGAATAGCTTCCTTGAACTTTGGACGACCTCTGATCGCACCCAAGGCGTTCATTGCCGCGTCCACTTCCACGCAGTCCTTGCGATCACGATGATGATTCTTGACTGCATGGATCGGAATGTTCTGCCACTCAATCCATATACCACAGTCGCAAACAACGCCATGAAGCTCAGGGCGATAGCTCAGACCGAGGAAAGCAAGGATCTGTAACGCTTTCTCCTGCGTCTGAAATGTCATTGGGTTAGAATCGTACTGTGTAACAGGAGTTCATGACATACCATTTCCTGAACGTTGGACTGATCCGTGAAATCAATGTCGGGAAGGGACCGTGCATCACTGTCAATCTAAATCCTTCGATTAAACCAGGGCAGTGTGAAAGACTGATCTGTATACCTTGCTGTCGTCAGCCGGGAGCGGCTCGGCGTCAGAGATTTGGATCCCCAAGTGGACCAAATCATCGTCGGAAGCACCTTGAATGGGAGACACAGAGGTGATGTCTGCCATGGGAACTTTGACAACTGAGTTGCCCAAATCAGAGTCAGAGGAAGCCTTGTCCGAAATGACTTCCGCCTCTTGGTGGTCCAAATCTCCGTCATCCGACGGGACTTTCCCCACCAAGTGGTCAAAGTTGGCTGTGGAAGGATCGTTGCCGAGCACATTGACTTTGTCCGCTAAGTAGCCCGAGTCACGCTCGGAGACATCCTACAAGGAAAGTCCGATTAACAATGACCACCAGGAGGACCGAATCACTTACCAGGTTATCTGGGAAATGAGGACGAAAGGTAGTGCGCAACCGTCCTGCAAGGGTTTTGCGAAGCGGAGATCCTTGACTAGCGCGGTGTGGTGCGTCGTCCTCACTCTCAGACGATAGCCCACCGTCAAACTGTATTTGAGCTTAGTAACAGCTGACTCGACAGCAGCAAAAAAAAGTACCTTGTACGGATCAACAAGCGTCTTCTGGCTGGGGTCGTCCGTCGACATCATCTGAGAACAGGTGAGAAAAAAGAACAGATACAGCACAGAGAACATACCCTGGTAAAACTGTCACCGTCGTGGATAGAATTGTCGTCCTCGGGCTGTTGGGACTACAACTTGTGAGCGCGAATTACGAAAAGAAAAAACAGAAAAAACGTACAACAGGTGAGGAGGGATGTTCGACATCTTTTACGCCTCCATCACTGTCAGCGTCGGTGAAGAGTTCAGCGTTTGTCCCGTTGCCATTGACCGACTACAAAGGATGAGAGAAGGGTCACCAGCAAGAGGAGGAAGAACGCACGGTGAAAGTGGACAGGTTACCAACGTCCTGCTCGCTGTTATCGTTGCTGTTGTCAAGCTGATGCATGTCGAGGGGAAGAAAGAAATGCAAAATTTGTCACCCCACCAGGCTTTTATACATGGGCAAATTGCAAATATAAAAGTTGGCTTATGCCGATGACCGCATGTGGGTGTCGGGCACCGATAAGCCGAATGTGGCGTATCGGATTAACTAGATGGTGTGAGCTGCGATAGTGATGGGATTGATACAAGAAAAGGAGAGAGATGTGTCGATAACACTGCGCATACAATATACTTCATAACAACGAGACCTCATTCGTTCTGGCATCTCTCCTCCTCCTCATGCTTACTTCGCAGATGCTCCTCTATGTCAAACTCGCCTCGGACCCAATCGTTGAACGCGTCCTCCCAACTGTCATCAAGCTCCAACTCGGCAAGATCTCTGAAGCTCTCCTGCCTCCGCTCCAGCTCATCCTTCTGCCTTCGGACCACATCTCGATGGTTACGTTCTGTGATTACGGCTTTCAGGTCCAGCGACAACTTTGGAACACAAATGACCGGATGAAAGTAGTGGAGGCCATCACGGAAACAGGCAGTGATGGGAGCAAGCAACGCAACATGTGCTCGTGCCGCGGCACCCCAGCTAGCAACACAGGGCTTCCCATCAAATAGTTCAGCTTGACGTTCTGGTGTCGGGGTGTATCCCGGGCTGAATGAAATTCAGTGCCAATAAAAAGGCAATATGTGATTACGCACGGGCACTCGTCACCAAAGACCTCAGCCAGAGCACGACGCAAGCTAGCATCCGTCATCCAGTTGGCGCCACATTTCCACTTGGCATCTGTTGCTGGTCTAGAGGAAAAGCTGGCGAGCTCCGGTATAATATAGCCCGGTGGAAGAAGTTCGTTGTGCTCCGTGATGCTCAGGAAATATCCTTTTCGAAGACGATACTCAATTGCCTAAGAGTGTTGAGAATAAACGAGTAGGAGTGCACCATTACACACCTTTTGCATCTTGGGTGAAATCAGGCTGAATTGTCTCTCCCAAAGTCGCGCCAAGACAACCCAGAACTTTTCCAGCATCGTCCAATCAATGGCGGTTTTCCAGTATGGCTCTGAAACCGCAAGTGCGTGTAGTTGTGCACGAGAGAAGACAATCTCTGAGTAGGCCAAAAACGATGATCTTTGCCAAGTGAGTCCTTTGGCTATAGCGCGCTCGGCGTGGCAAACATGAGAAGGAGGCAGATGAAGCTTGAGATCAGGCGTCATGATGGTAAGCGTCAAAGATGTGTATTGATCTCGCATGTAATAAATGTGGTCATGTGATGAGTTGGACGGTCCAGGTCCTCCGATATTCACCAAAAGTGTAAGCGAAGTATATACATGCACCAATGATGATCCTGACCAAAGGCGTAGGACGCCCCGCCATCAAAAACCGCAGAGTGAATAAGAGCACTTATTCACTGTGTGGTTTTCAGTGGCGGCGCGTCGCACAGAGGACAGGCAATGGGCGCCATCCAACCACCAACATAGTCGAGTTCATATGGGTGCGGTGGCACAAGCCAACACGAGCGAACGCCTGCATTGCGAACGCTTGATTGGGGGGGACCGCCCCCAATCTCCGCGGCGGGGGGTACGACCTCGTGAAGGGAGTCTCAGGATGGGGAGTGAGGGCTGAGTGGGGCGATGGGGGTGCAAGGAAGGTGAAGAAGTAGAGGATCCCGGCCACCAAGTGGTCAGAATCACCTCGTGGGGGGGTCGGGGGCGGGGTGGCGAAGGGGGTGGCGGGGGTGAGGGCGGGTAGCACAGGGGAGGGCGGGAGGGAGCGTGGGGTGGGTAGGGGGATGCGACCTCAGCCACTGTATGATCTGCATGAGCGAGGGGTATGGTGGCGATGGGTGGGACGGCGGGGAGCGCTGGTGAGGGGGGGAGGGACGGTGGTGGAGGTGGGGAGGAGGGAGGAGGCGACGAGGGGAGTGGGGGAGTGGAGGGCTGCACGATTCCAACCCCTAGGTGGTTGAAATCGTCGTGGGTGATATGATAAGGCGGGTGCGAGTGCGGGTGCGAGTGCGGGTGCGAGGGCGGGGGCGGGTGCGAGGGCGAGGGCGGGTGCGAGGGCGAGGGCGAGGGCGGTCTACCGTGGTGGAGGCGTGGAGAACAACGATTTCGAACACCAGGTGTTCGAAATCGCCGTGGCGGGGTGCAGGTGCGAGGTGCGAGGGCGAGGGCGAGTGCGGGGGATGCTGGTGGAGGCGGGGAATGGGACGGCGGGCGTGTTGACGCGTGCGGAGGCGTCGAGCACGACGATTCCGAGCACTAGGTGATCGGAATCGTCGTGGGGTGTGGTGGATGGTGGGTGGGGATGGGTAGGGTGCCTCATCCGAGGGCTTACCCGGCTGTAGATCCAGATCTACAGATCAATCAGCCATTCAAAATGGATACGCCAGTGCTGCACTGGCGTATCCGCGAGTAAAGAAAAAAAAAACACGCACCGTTGTTGGGCGCCCGTCTCCAGACGGCGCGCCCAGCTCATCCGCGCGGACCCCGCACGCTCCCATCCATCACGCGGCGGGGCATCGAATCCGCGGTCGGCACCATAATCCAGAGCCCGTCGTGGGCGTCGAAGTCGTCCGGCAGACCCAAGACCGGCTTGGGCTGCATGCTGCCCTGCTGACCAGGGGCTTACGCGTCGTGTTGGGGTTGGTTGCTAAGGCAACCAACACCCAACAGCGCAGCGCTGGCGTTAGCGCTGCGCCCGGCACGCGACGCCGGCGTGCAAGAGACGAGAGACACACGACCTGCATAGAGCAGGTCGTGGTCGAGAGCAAGAGCCACCAACTGCCGGATTTGGCAGTTGGTTGCCAAGTCCGGCAGTCGGCAACCAACCCCGGCACACACTACGCGTCCTGGCGTAGCTGGTGAACGCCAGCGCCAGAGGCGGTGTGCGCCACGGTACACGTGAGGAGATGTCTGAAGACATCTCCTTCGGCAGACGCCGAACATCCCAGATTATCTGGGATGTCACAAGTTGGTTGGTGCGTCATCAAGGCACGCACCTGCCTTGCTCGCACACCATCACCCACCGCCACCCGCGACGCCGGACACCACAGGACGACGCTGGACGACCACGACGAGGACGGCGCCTCTGCACGCCGCCACACATCGCGCCGTTGCAGCTAGGCCGCCGCATCCGCTGCTGTTCCCGGGATCCCGCCAACCAACGACCACGGCCGCGGACGACGACGATTTTTTTGGACGCCGGATTCGCTCGGGATGGGGAGTGGGACGCTGGGAGAGGGTGCAAGAGGACGGGTGGGGTGTGGGCGCGCCCTGGAGAGCGGGAATGGGCGGCAGGTGCGGACTTGGGATCCCGAGCTCCCCCTGCATCGACCGTGCGAGCCGCCGAGGACGAACCAGCAGCCCCACCCGACGGAGTAATCGCGGAATCCATGCAGCAGGACGGCGCTGCCGTTGTTGATGGCGCAGGACCCCGCCGCGCCGCACTGCTCGCCGAATGCCGCCAACGACGACGACGAGTGCGGGACCACGACGGATTCGGACGCCGGAATTTGATGGGATGGAAAGGGTGGGATGTTCCGAGGGCGCACAGGCGCGCATGGGGCGCTGGCGTGCGCACAACGGCGGGAATGGGCCCGATGTTTGGTGCGTCCCGTTCCTGATTTCCTTGTCAATTTAGGACACACTAATTTCAATTACAGGCTCTCGCGCACTGCCTGGACCACGCTCTCGGACGCCCATCACCCTCACCGCAATACCCGCCCTTCTCGCCATCGTAACCGCTCCCCCACTATGCGCCCACCCGGAACTTTCGAACAAATCCTTATGCAACGCGTACGCGGCTCACGTCCATTGACGTGGGCTGCTTGCTGTGCATAGATGAGCTAGAAAGTCGGGCTGGCGAGGTGGGGTGAGCCCTGGACCGCGACGAGCTCTGCCCGGCCCGCTGTACCGGGCCCATCGATGCAACACCTACCGGTGTTGCATCGACCGTGCAGCACGTGGGACCCGAGTGAGCTGTCCTCGTTGCCTTCTCCCCCCACGGACTCGTCTGCCAAAGGCGAGCAAATGGCCAACGCATACTGTGAGTATCCTGGAACGCATTGGCATTGGATTCCTCGCTGATGCTATTGTCGATAGCCGATTTTCTGGGTGTTGGTGAAGACGGCGAGCCTGATTCGGGCAACCCAGTGGCGGACATCCGAGAACAATATCCCGAGCAGGACATGGACTGTACTACGAGCACCACACCGGCCAACATGGACATGGGACTGGAGGCTGGCATGGAGACGAATCTATTGGGAAACTTTGACCGCCTAGGATTAGACGGGGAAGGAGCGCCGAATCTGTTCCAATGTGAGTGCACCCTCGTATGGCGTAGCTATGGGAGTTAATTGAAGAGGGGTAGATATGAACAATCGCAGGACCTCTTCGGACGGTGATATGGATGTGGAGGGCGATGGTAGCCAACCATCTGCAGAGAAGGGTAAAGGTACGTACAAGTCGCCCGGATTCTTAGTCAATGCTTAACAGCTGATTCTAGGGAAGCTCCATACGGAGCCGTATAAGCGGACGACGGGCTTGCGCGCCAATCTGAATTGGGAGAATACGGGTATGTATGGTCGATTGTGTCCGGCAAATTGACGTCTCACTCATGATTAAGATGAATACGAGTATCTTAAAGAGTTTCGTAATCTAGTCGCTGTGCGACTATCCCGTAAGCCATGTTCTCTCTTCATTCCATCCGCCACTGATGTACCACTAGCTCTTGGACCCATGCGCGATGCCAAAGGTACCGTTCTTAAGAAAGCGAATGATGTCGGTATGCCTACAGAGTTTGTATACCATGATGGTAAGTCAACCTGTAGCTCTAGTATAGCGATAGCTCATGGCGTTTCAGCCGGCAAGAACGTACCAAAGACATTTGGCACGGCGTCTCGACTAAGCAATCTGCACCCGCAGGTCACGCCTCTGCATCCTTACGATGCTGGTGTTCCGCTGTGGTGGCCAGAGGAGCAGCTCCGTCACGGCCGTCTCGACTACCCTGATCTGAAAGATGTTCTGGATGTGCCAGAACCGCCTGCGCGCCCACCATGGACTGTTCCCTGTGCCCCCCAATATATCCTTTCTCGTAATGATCGCCGATATCGAGGAGGACTCGTCTACATTATGAAGTACCGGCCGAAGCCCGTCGAGGACAGAGAGCGGATAAAAAAGATAGTCATGCCCTCTCCTTCTGGGTACGAAGTCCTCGATGGTGTACTGAACCGCCGTCCCATTCCTGGCTGCATATCGGTTCGGGCTGGAATAGTTTACTCCCTCGTCATTGATGAACCCCAATACGACTACTTTCCCATGTCCATCTTGGTCTTCCAGGATTTGGATAGTCTCAAGGCGCTTCTCACTGATGAGGAGTATGCCGGAGCTCTTTTTGCTATTCAGAGGGTTCTCGAGCTTACGTGGGGGACGATCATCGAGCAAGAGGGGAAGCCAGACGAGTTCGAGGATGGGTTAGCTGCGGTTCCTCTCTTGCCAAATCATCGATCAAATCGTGGGGTACGGGAGAAGCAACGCGCAGCAGCTTCCAAATCGCGGATTGGGAATGTGACGAACGGAGCAGTGGCTGCAGACGATGAGGAGGACGAACAGGGTCTAGAGGATAACGAGCCCCTGGATGACGCCGAGTTGAAGAAGCGTTTGACGACGGGGAATGTGTCCGCCACACTCGGTCCTACTCGGGTTGCAGGCGAGGGTCCTGGCCTGTTTCATGTCGGGATACAGAACCGGAATCCTTTCGTTCGTGCCCTCTTATGGGAACTCCACATTCTCCTACACTTTCTTTTCAAGCTCGTCATGCCTTACTGTGTGTCCTTCTCCGAATGGGAAAACACAGTCTTCCAACATATGGAGATGAACTCGTTTGTTTTGGGAGGCTTTGGGCCAGGAGGGTTCTCTTTGCAGGAGAACCGCACGGACACAGAGGTTCCCTGGAGGGGCGCTATGGATCTCCAGAGTGCGGTGAGCCGCGCATTGGAAGAAGGCCTTGATATCCAGGGCGGCCTTCATTGGGACACTTTCGATGCAGACGAGTTGATGTCGTTTATTACGGCGTGCATGCGTATGACGAAGTCCGAGTTTGAGGCTGTACTTCCAGGCGGGTTTGCTACACCGTGGGAGGGTCTGTTCATTCCATGTCTCAACCTGGTCATCTCCTTCATTGTTCTTAATGGACGTGCTTCACCTCACGGTGGGGAATCTCCCGGTCGCATCAAAGGGCTGAAGGCTGCCTGGGAACTGAATCCTATGACGGCGCTAGCGGATAGACTGTGGGAGCATGCTGGTAGGACTGGCAATTCCATGAACCGTGTTGTCTATGTGTTGTATAGCGGTGGTGACGTTCTACGCCGTAATATTCCCATCTTCACCACTCCTGCTACGGTTTATGGTGCAGGAGGTGTTCTACCTCCTCGTATCAAAAACTACCAGCCCTTTGAGCCGTACGGTCGCCATCTCTTTGGTGATAAGTACGACCGAGCCATGCGCTTTACCGTCGAGGAGACCATGCAGCACTGGAACGCATGTTACTGGTCCTCCAACACACCTCCAGAGACTGTTCGGCAGGCACTGGCTCGTGTTCATAGCCGTTTTGGAGGGAGTCGCGCTGAAGAGTTCACTGTCGCGGATCTGTCTTTCGAAGAGTTGTGGATTCGTCGTAGAGTTGGAGCATGGTTCTTGGACCTTGCAAAGAAGAGAGTTCTTGGGGTCACTACATCGGTCTTGCGTAAGAAGCGAGCCCAAATCGAACAAGATATGTCAGCGTCAAATCCTGCGCTATCCAGTACCCCAGCTGCTCTTCCTATCATCATGAAGCCCGCGGTTGATGCCTCAGGGTCCTTGGGATCGAGTATAGGTCGCTTTGTTCAAAGTCGCTTCGAGGTATGCTTTTCCTACTTTTCTTGTACATATTACTGATATTCTTTTAAGAATGATACATTGGCTCTTGGCTTTCGGTTACTAGAGGAGCCGGACGCTCCCCTACAGTGGATGACATGGTCCCAGATGTCGTATGTGAATCAAATGTTTCGCTTGTAATACAATCTAATATATCATCATAGGAATGCCCCGAGGTTACAGATCCTTGCGCGTACTTTTGCTCAGGAGAAATCTCTTCATATTCCCATCTCTGTGATGCTCTCAGAGAATACTCGTCCCACGGACGATGTTCTTGCCGATTTGATCTCCCCCGAGGCAATATCTGGGAGTGTAGCATATCTTATGGGTATCAAGAAGAGCTTGGCGTCGTTGAGGGGTTTGCTGGGAAAGACAAAGCTCAAAGAGTTTGCCGCGCAGCTACGCGACGAGGTGGGGGATATGTCAGATTTTTTGGAAAGTTTTCAGGGAAACTCGGAGCGCGCGACACAGATCCTCCAGATGAATCTGGGTCTACTGCAGGACGATGAAGAGAATGAGGTCAAGCTACAGCTGCTACAGCTATGTCTTCGCGCGCAGCAGCTCGAGATCCGTTATTCGACTGGTCAGTGGCTTGCAACTGGCGGCGAGTCAAGTCATCCCTTCTTCCATGACATGATCGAGGGGTTTACCTATGCACCCCCTTCTCCGTCGAGGAGCGCTCTCGTACAGCTCACTTGGCATCTGTGGCTTGTCGCCAAATGCTGGTTTGACGGTCGTCCACGGGGGAAGTTCACTCCCGAAATGGACGCAGCGTGGCTGGCTTTTGTTCGCACTCGCAAAGACTCTTTTGCAGCTCGCAAAGAGTCTGTACCTTGGGCGATCATTCCAGCATCAATGTATGGTCTTGGCGCAGGAAAGCGCGACTTTCCTCTTGATTCAATGACGAACTATCCTCCTGCCATGCTCGCTGCTGGCTCACAGCGAAACTTGATCACATCCTGGGTGGTTAATGTTCTGTCGCAAGCAGTCATCATTCCACGGTTGCTACGCCCCCATGACCTGCGAGATCAGTCCAGCCTGACCATGGCCGAGCAGCGAGTCATCGTACAGGCAGCACTTATTACGGATATGACTTATGCTTGCCAAACCCGCAGTGTCCTTTACCTCGACCATTTTCAAGAGTTCGTGCTCAATTCACCCTTTTCCTTCTTTAAACCTTCGCGGGTGGGAAATGTGGTGGCCAAGATCAGAGCAGGCCAGCTCAGCCGCACGATACCACCGGCTCCTATGGCTTTACGCTCTGGAATTGTACCACTAAAAGAGATTGCAGTGTCGGGACTGGAGCGCTTGATGGGGGTACCACGTACCGAACTTTCCTCCTCTGCATCCCAAGTTCCCTCTTCCTCCGCGTCTCAAGTTGCGTCTTCCTCCCGTACATTCCCCCCGATGCCGTCATCCTCCTCCCTTAAACGTTCTACTCCATCGAAACGTGGTGGACGAGTGGCCAAGCGAGCTAGAGGGGGTGACAACGCTGCGGGAGCCAGTGATCCTGAGTCAGAGCCAGACTCTCTCTTTGTCCCTTCCTTTGAGAAACTTCGCGCAAACATGGAGAAACTTGGTGTCATGCTGCTTGAGGCATACTACCTTGAGACCGAGGGCCGGTGTAAGCTGAGCCAGCATACGCACTACTTTCAAGGGAAGACGGTGACGACTGGCTCTGTCAATCCCTTGGTGAATACCGATCACATTCATCCGTGGCGAAAGATCAACCCAATGGCAAAGTTATTCAATCGTCATTGGTCGTCGGGTACTGCTCTTACGGGGTCGAGTGGTCTTTCGGAGGCCTTGACGTTCCATGGCAACGGCATGGGTTTTCCATCGACAGCTGCACTCGAATCCCTCCATCCCCCTTTCCTTACCTGCGAGAACGCTATCGCAAAATTTTCTGACTGTACGGAGTCGAATGTATCGAATACAAGGTGTTGGGGTCAGACACCAGCGGCGACTCTTGGCCATTTCCAAGCTCCTTACAAAGACAAAAATGGCATTCACCACCCGGGATATACAATTGACGAGAAGATGAAGGGATATTGGAGTGCAGAGATCTGCGATAAATGGGAGGAGCTCTTGAGGCGTCACGGGATGTTGGGGGTGGACATGGATACGTTTGAAGGGTCCCCAATTCCCATTGCCACCTTTGATTCCGCATTCCCAGACGTCAAGGTACCGGGAAAGACGAATGAGAAGCGGGCGACAACGAGGGGGTTTGCTATGAACTTTTCACCGGGGACACTTACACGGCTGCAGCTCATGAATACCTTGATATACCGAGGGATCCTCATGCCGTATCCGGAGTCGGAGATGGGGACTGTTCTGGCCAAACTGGGCAAAGGCGCTCAAACTGGCCTTCGAGCGCTGGGATTCTCATTCTCAGACAAGAATCCAGTTCAAGCAGGGCTAGCATTTCGTGTCGTCTATCGCTACCTCAGCTCAGTGATGTCTCAGCCGATGAAGACGGTCGTTGGTTTCAATACCAATTCTACGGAGCATATTCTTTGCAAGACACCACGATGGATGCGCCATAAAGAGACAGGCTTGACGCTCTTCAGTGACACCTGGCTTGCCGAGTCTCGGACACATGTGAGCTTGTGGCGCCCATTGGCTATGGAAGATTTGACCGCGGCCGGTGTTGACGCGGACGAGATAGGGTGAAAACAGTGCTTGGTAAGTTCTCGGCCGTAAAATTGCAGAGCCATATACTGATAAGCTGTACCAGTGTGGATACGCATGGATATATGACGCTTTTGGTGTAGTGTAGATAAGAGATGTATTTCGAATTACAATCGTTTTGTTTAACCGAGATAGCGTCGCAAAAAAAGGTATATAAGGAACCCTCTGGCCATGGCAAGTACCCATTCCTCCCTCGTCGTTCTGCTATGAGTTCTCGTTCAAAGAAACCGGGCGACAACGAGGTACATTTGGATTTTGACCTCTAGGTTCACCAAATCTGATTTTCATCTAGAAACCGTCGAACGAACACAACACCACAAGCATGCGTGGAAGAAGACGCGTACGAGTACGTCCATGTATCAATGGAAACTCATCTTCCTACTGACGCCGTGCAAGGGAAATGAGGACTCGGATGTTGAGCCGACAGTTCAGCCTCAGGTGGGTCCGATTCCACCCACCGAGTGGTCGATGTCTAACAAGAGCGTAGGCTG
The DNA here is from genome assembly GCA_019915135.1 of Strobilurus pachycystidiatus. NCBI lineage: Eukaryota > Fungi > Basidiomycota > Agaricomycetes > Agaricales > Physalacriaceae > Strobilurus > Strobilurus pachycystidiatus. The sequence goes on along the minus strand of JAHLMK010000025.1, from coordinate 468,179 downwards.
GGAATCCATCCCGGGCTACGTCCAAAAAGTCGATCAAGTCCAAGTCTACTGTCAACGATAGCGATGACAATGAGCCGGTGCCGAAGCGGAGGAAGAGCAAGGTCACAGTCTGACTTTGCCCACTAGGCGGCCGAAATCTGACAATTTTCTAGGTCGCCCAAAACTCGGACGAAGAAGTTGAGCCGACAGCTAACAAGCGTCGTATCCACAAGCGAAAGGTGTGTCTTCAAGATAATATTCCTGGACGCTTGATCTGATAGCTACCTTTCAGAGCAACGAGGATGAGTCGGGAGAGGATACACGTTCAGCGCCCCCAAAGGTGTGTAGTCACACAGTTCTTGCGACTTTGACTGACTGTAAGCAGAAACCTACCTATCGGCTCGAGATGGAAATCTCATCCAACGACGAGGCTGTGAACGGTAGTGGATTGCGACCCATTGCAACCAGAGAGAACCGAGGAGTGAGCTTTGACTTTGCATATTGTCACAAGACCCTTATGTATCGCCATTCAGGCGACGCATAAAACAAACGTGCAGCCCAAGACCCCCGCCACAATTGCGGCCTCGGGACTGCCTGCTGCGCCGGTGAAAAAGGCGGCCAAGAATCCTGCTGAGACGACTTCGACGCCCACGCGTGCACCAGAGCCCAGGAAAAAGGTGTGTGAGTATGGCATGGATGTATTCACACTGACATATTGGCAGAGTACAAAGGCCAAACAGCGTCAGGACGTCTCTGAAAAGGTGAGTATCGACGCCTTGTCAAAGTGCTCTATTCGTTATTGTCAATCCACAGACGGGTAACAAGAAAGCCGATGGAAAGAAACGTGCAGCGCCCAACCCATCTTCCGAAGACGTATGTGATCTATCAATGACGACTGTCTCACGCTGAGCTATGTGATCAAAGGAAACCGATGACGATGATGCTACGACCAAGGCGCCGCCCCCAAAGAAGAAAAAACAAGCCGACAAGGAGACTGAGCGCACTGGCAAGACGTCTGTTGCCGCGGAGCCTTCTACGGATGAGGTACGTCGTCGTCTGTGTCTGATTCTCTTCTCTCCTCTGACTCTCACAAGGACGAGACCCCCGCCAACCCGTCTCTTCTCAAAAAAGCAAAGCAACCGGTACGCCACACGAGTATATGTTTTTAATATGGCACTTATATACGACTATGGCCGTCATAGGCTGTGAACCCTCGCGGCTCTGTTAGCGCTAATGCCAAGACTGAGGACACCCAAAGGCCAAGTGGCAAGAAAAGGGTACGAGCGCTTTGCACGACACGCTTGCTGATATTGACAACTTGGTGTTTGAAATCTAGACGTTGGAAGCGAAAGTTGAGAAGACTATCAAGATTGCAGATATGGAGTTTGAGGACGCTGTAAGCTTGTCGAATCGATTCTATAGAGCACAATCTGACCCTTCGTAGATGGAGATGCTCAGCGCCAAGCAAGAGCTCCTGGCGAACCAGCCTGAATCCAAGTGGAAACTTTACTCCGACGAGCTCAACAAGTATACGCTTGGCTACGCTCTGGTTCACATGGGGAACGATCCCTCCGAGCCCATCGAGAACACTCAGGTATACTGGGTCATCAAGAAGTACAACAGTCGCGGTGTACAGAACACGAACCGAGACCTTATGTGGGACAACACGAACCACGGGGCAAATATTTTCAATCATTATCTAGAGAACGCCGTGACGGCGGCCATCCAGCGCGGCGACATCGATCTTTCTACCCTTACGACCGTGATGAATGGGAAGCTCCAGAAAGCCGGATTCCGTACTCCCACCGACTTATTCGAGCGCATCAAGATGATCCTTCTCAACGGTCTTCATCGCTATGCCCTCACACGTGAGCGAGTCATTCCGGATCTCAAGAAAAAGCTCGCCGACATCCAAGAGCTGCTCAAGACGAGTGACTGGAACACGCCGTCGCATACGAAGCTCATAGAGCAGCGCGATTTCTATCGGCAGGAGTTGGATGACAAGTCGACTTGGGTGGTCCGATTTATTGACTATGGTGCGTTGTAAACCCACTTGTGAATTATTCCCCCCCTAATCACTTGTTGGCCTTAGGCGCTGTACGAGCCTCTGGGATGGGACCCGAGATTTTTGCCACTGCCGCCTCGAACCGTCGTTTGCTCACCATCAACGAGACCCATAGCGATAAAATGCGCCACGTTCTTTCCGCCGTACAGGCCGTTGCGATTGGTGATGGCCCCACCCCCGCCTTGTGCAGTCAGCTCAATGTTGCGTTCTCCCAAATGATTGGCAATACAGCGGGATCTATGGCTCGCAATATCTACAACAATCCTCCCCTAATCTACGCACTCGCTCCCTTGGCGCGCTATCCCCTCTTCAGTGGGAAACAAGGCCGATCCAAATGGTCTGCGGAGAAGGCAATGGAACAAACGGCACTCCATACGGGCGAGGTATGGATGGTCTTCCTCTTCATCACATACGTCGAGACTCATACACTTTTTTTATAGCTGTTGGCGCCGGTCATCATCACATCATTGACCTATGCGCAGCTTCTAGCCTCTGAGGTTCTGCGAGGCGCACCATCCATCGAGGACTATCACGCTATGACAAATCAGGAGCGCCACCATCTTGTTGACGACCTTTGGTCTGAATTCTTGTTCCAATCATCGAGTCCCATTCCTCCCACTCCCGTTCTTGCTGCGCTTGATAAAGTCTTCACCACGAACCTCCTGCCCCACTTCTCCCTGGAGTTTGGCGCCAAGCATGGCTCGTCCACGGCAGCCGATTGGTCAGCCCGCCTCATCACTGCGTTTGATGATATGATGCAGGCGTTGGAGACCCAACTACAGAAGAAGAAGCCTGACGTTGTCCCCATCTCATCATTCATTGCCGACCTTCCCAAGACGATATTCTATGCCTACAAAACTCCCCTCGTCACTCGTTCCAAGACTTCCAACATTCTCCAACTTGGGACACCCGTTTTTCCTATGACAGAGGGTTTCATGGGAACGCTCGTTGGTCTGTTTGGGCCGGCAGGTTGTAAGAAGGGTGCTGCCGTCTGGAGACTGGCCAATAAGATTGTAAGTTTTCTCTTATTTTCTTGTCAACTTCACCGTCTTACTTATTTGTTCAGCTTCCGAGTCTGGTCGAGTTCAAGGCCCTGACGAAACGTTCAGGACCAGAATGGACGCTCGCCATGAATACTGTGTGTCTGCAAAATCCTGGTACCAATAGGGCGCAGCTGCGCGCCCAGTTGGCCACAATCTATATTGAGTCCCAGCAGCGCGGATGGGCCGAGTTGACCGAACTATTGGCCAAGGATACCGACTATCCTATGCCTCAGCACATTCCTGCGCTCTACAACTTTTCCCATGACGTCTTTCAGAAACTTCTGGACGCCGTCAAAAGACTCGTGCACTTGCACATGGTGCCGTTCGTTGAGGCGCATTATAACGCCACTCACGACTTTGAACTCCTTGTGGATGACTTTGACGCTATCCGCCGGACTCTGGACTGCGAGGCTGCCTATGACCTTTACATCGACATCCGCGCCATGCTGGAGTCTTCTGGCTCACAGTGGTATCTCTTTGCATCCCACTCTTCCACACCTCGCTCACGCCAGGAGGACACTTGTGTCGAGGAGATCCTTTCCGTTATGGCTTGGCTTCCATTCCTCCGTCGTGTCCGTACTCAGCCGCTCATATCAGAGCTCTGCCAGCGCATCCTCCTTGCGTGCTCACCTGACGAGACGGAGTACGATACCACCTATGCTGCGGCGTGGGATGGCTTCACGTACCAGCCGGCCGCCGAGTTCCTCTCCATTACCGAAGCCGAGGCTCGTCAGCAAGGGGAAGAGCGTAGGGAACGTACCGAGTTCTCAGGTTTCATCAGCGGTATAGACCGTCTTCTTAATGCGCCAACTCTGCAAATTCCTCCGAACAACGTCTTGCCCGAGGAAATTACTGGCGCTCGTGCGCAGTTGGTAAAGGTACATGCTGGTTGTCAACGTCTGCTCCGCTATCTGACACATTGTACTCAGGCAATTTATCTGACCTTTGCACGGCGGTGCGGACTTTTACGCAATCCGGATACAGATGTCATGAACTACGACCTGGCGTGGGCGGAACAACATCTTGACGTTGCTGTACTTCAACGCACCTCCGCCCTGCCCTCTGACGCAACGGCGTACTTTAACAGTTTCGCAGAAAGAGTTCGTACGGAGAGGGCACGCGCCGTACCAAGTATTGAAGCGAGTCAGTCCTCATCGGAAACGGTACATTTTGGCTTTAAACATTGATATACATGCTTAATATCTTTCAGATGGTTGCAAACGTTGAACGGAGCACTTTGAGTCGTGAAGTTGTGAGTATTCCTTTTTTGAGACTTGATACTATTTCTAATTGTACTTCAGAGCGCCGATTTGGAACGCGGTCAAGTAGGTGAAGGCGAGCAGGATACATCAGAGTATGAGGTTGACGAGGACAAGGAAGGTGGAGGCATGGAGGCCACAGATGACGACGAGGAAGATGATGACGAGGATGGAAGTGACGACGAGGAAGAGGAAGATGAGGAAGGCGACAAGAAGGCAGGTCGCGAGTTGATTGATGATGAAGCGGAGGAAGATGATGATGACGAGGAAGATGACGATATGGAGGAAGTAAGCTAGAGGTGTATTACAGTTGGTGAAGTCTTTGAATGTTAAAATGTGGATGATTGAATACTGTGTGATTCAATTGTGACAAATCTCTCAGCCTATAAAATCGGGCGACACAGATTGCCGAAAATCCTTCAGCGTATAAAATCGGGCGACAGAGATTGCCGAAAATGCCTCAGCGTAGAAAATCGGGCGACAGAGATTGCCGAAAATGCCTCAGCGTATAAAATCGGGCGACAGAGATTGCCGAAAATGCCTCAGCGTAGAAAATCGGGCGACAGAGATTGCCGAAAATGCCTCAGCGTAGAAAATTGGGCGACAGAGAGTGCCGAAAATGACTCAGCGTAGAAATTTGGGCAGGACAAAGTGCCGAAAATGCCTCAGCGTAGAAAGTTGGGCGGAACTTTTGCCGAAAATAGCAAAATAAATGCTCGTACGCCATGTAACATCATGCCCCATGGTGCGGAGCGTAGCTAGATAGCCCTCCACTTCCGTTTCAAGAGGGATAGGTCCAACGGGGGTGAGCAAACATGAACAGGTATTCCTCTCCTTCCACCTTCACTCCCCCGCTTCCGTCCTCAATCTGCTATGCGTCATGAATGCAGCCCTTCTCAATTGAGGTGACTCCAAGGACGGCCAGCGTGAACGCATACAAACAAGTGGGAACCAGGACGAACGAGAGCTAACGAAGGCGAACGAGAGCCAACGGACGCGAACGGGAGTTAACGAACACAAACGAGACCCAACGACGGCCAACGAGGGCGGGCAACTCCCTCCACCTGCGCTTCTGGTCCTGAGTCTGCTATGTCCTATGACTGCAGCGCTCCTCAATTGAGGTGACTGCAAGAATGGCTGGCATGGATGCGAACAAACAAGTTTGAACCCTAAGTTTGAACCAGGACAAACGAGAGCCAACGAGAACGGACGACTGCTAACGAACACGGACGAGAGCTGACGAACGCGAACGAGAGCTGACGAGCGCGAACGAGAGCTGACGAACGCGAACGAGAGCTGACAAGGCTTCACCAAGATAACACCGAATATTGTCAAGCGTCAGTTCCCAGGCATGGTTCAAGGATAAAATGGCCTGCGCGACGTGTTTCAAGCAGTAGGAGCCCGAGGTTTGTGATCGCAAGATGATCGTGCGCCACATAAAGAATCCTTCGTATCTCCGTCAAAGTATAATTATATTGTCTGATATTTTGAGGAGTAGTATATATACCCTATATCTACAACTTTCTCTCTCAAACTTTGTCTGTATTTTTTATTTTTTTTACTCCGTAGTATCTGAGGCAGGGTAAATGTTACACAGCTAGTGCAATGAGGACAGACCTGTCGTCGTGGTAATCAAGGAACAACACGACCTCGTATTCCTTGCCCCAGTCAGGGTGTCCAATGGAAGGCGCGAGATCGATTTCATTGCGACGTATTCTGGGAACGGAAATGAGGTATTCGAGTATGCGAAGTACCACGTTAACCACGGATGCAATATGCTCGAGCCGGACAATCTAAAGGACTAAGTGACTGGCAGATGGGGCAGATCGTTCACGCACTGAGGTCTCTCCTTGGACATCTCGCATCATAGACCGGCATTTCTCTGCAAGCTCATACTGTAGCCTCGTACTATCAGTCATTTCGACGATGACGAGGGCGACATTGAGGTATTGTATGAGGTCCGCGCGCAGATCCTCCTGTCCATGGTTCACGACAGTCGGCTTGACGAGAGAGATGTCGGGCATTTATACCGTGCAAGATTGGCGAAAGGATACCCAGAGGAGAGCAGAATCGAAAAGACCGCTGCTGTTCTCACGAATCAGACCTGTGCACGACTTCGACCCTGTGTGGGGACAGAGGCACACATTGGCACATGACGGTCGATGGGAACGTTTGATGGAAGGGATGGAATGCCGGGAAGAATGCCCCCGGGGCGTTGAGCCACAAAACACGATGTCGGCATCGTCAACTGGAGTGGACGCGATTCGATAGTACGTGACGAGCAGCGGCGCACCTACGACGGACGAGTACGTCTTGAGGCACGGGATGGTGCCAGATAGCGGTGGAGCCACAGATTGCGAGGTTCTCGTCGTCGAGCTAAGAGGGCGCGCCTGCCCGATGGTTACGACATTCGCTTTCTACACCCAAACGTCCCACTACAGAGTTTGTATTGAATTTTTAGTGCTACAGAAAATGTCATAGCTGTCTAATCCGTCTGTCAATCCACTGCTAAAATATTTATTGGAACTTCATCCATACTGCGGGCCTGCAATGGGGTTGTCACTGACTATGACCGGAGATCAACGTGAATTTTGAACACTGCACTGTTAAGACCTACCTTAAGGACTATGTCAAGCTTTGAGTGTGCCAACAATTGACTAACTTCCAGTCGATGAAGACTGCTCAGCATTAGGTTCTGCGATCGCTGTAGATCTTCAAGGAGTCGTGCTGCGGACATGTGACTGTCAATCTTCAAGGCTATAAGAATCACAGTGAGGAGACAAAAAGGAATACATACACCGAACACCGTGTAAGCTTCACTGAGAGTCTCTCGAAGCTTTGTTAATCTGGTCTCGGCCCGCGAAATCCTGAGAATGTGTTTGTATCGCTTGATGTTGCATAACTTCGTCAGTTCAACATCTACTGTTGACAGAGTGCTAGTAGATCGTAAGATGGGTTTCACGTGATGAACAATTGAGGTCCTACAGCAGTAGACGATAGAGCTTATCATCCGGTCTATAATTAGACCCGCTGGCTGCTATATTTCTGAAAACGGTCAAAGACAGCCGCATGGTGTGTTCCACTAGCTCGTAACAGGCATCTTGACAAGCCCGTGCTCGCTTGTGCATTGACATATCAGTAAAGCATCAACGGCGACCACCGAGACAAACCTCCGCCGCTGATAAAATCTTCCGTATAGTCCCACACGCTCCCTCAACAAGTGAACCTATCGCGGGGATAGTCTTCGAGACGCTTTCGGCCAGCTCGAGTCCAAGAAGCAGCGTGTCCATTTCCAATCCTATGCCCCGCTTAGCACTGACCACGCCCAAGAAGCCCGGGAGAGCCGTTGATAGCGCAGACATCTGTGCATTCATTCTACTGAAGCGTAGGAGAACCACGCGGCTCACGACGTGGATTGTCTCCTCCAATGGAAAGTTCTGATCCATACGTGACAGGAAGTAGCATGATGTGGCCTCTTTCCACATTGGATCCATGTCACAGTCGAGGCTGACTCGTAAGGACAAGCCTGAAGGCATCGGCCTGTATACTGGTTCATCACTACTCAAAGAGTGCCAAAAGAACAGACCTGTCATGGTTGTACTGAAGGAACAACACGCTTTCGTATTCTTTGTTCCAGTCAGGGTGTCCGAACTTAGGCGTGAGATCGTATTCATGGCGACGTATTCGGGGAACGGAGATCAGGTACTGGAGAACGCGAAGTATCACGTTTACCAAAGATGCGGTCTGCTCGAGCCGGACAAGCTAACGGACTAAGTGACTGGAGCAAGGGCAGAACATTCACGCACTGAGCTCTCAGCTCGAACCTCCCGCATGATGGACCGGCATTTGTCTGCAAGCCCGTACTGTAGCATCGTGCTATCAGTCATTTCGACGATGACCAGGGCGACGTTGAGGTATTGTATGAGGTCCGCGCGCAGATCCTCCTGTCCATGGTTCACGAAAGTCGGCTTGACGAGAGAGATGTCGTGCATTTAGATCGTGCAAGATTAGGGAAGGGATACTGAGACGAGAGCAGAATCGAAGTCGTTCCAACGACTGGGACCTGTGCACGACTTTGACCCTGTGTGGGGACAGATGCACACATTCGCACATGGCGCCGGTCGGTCGCTGAAACGGCTTGATTGAAGGGATGGAATGCCGGGAGGAATAGTGGAGGGCGGTTGGGCCACAAAACCGATGTCGGCGTCGTCGACCGGAGCGGACGCGATTCGATATATACGTGACGCACAGAGGCGTTCCTACGACGGACGAGTACGTCTTGGGGCGTGAGAATTTCAGGATGGTGCGAAATCACGGTGGAGACACAGAACGCGAGGTTCTAGTCGTCGAGCTGAGAGGGCGCGCCTGCTCGATGGTTACGACACCTACAGTACTCCATAGGGAAACTGTAGGGCTTGCCGCCCATTTGACGATCGTGTTATGATAGTAATGCTCCTAATGTGCGCGGAAGCGGACAATCAAGTTATGAAAAGAGAATGCCTTGAGGATGAACTCACGGACATCGCGCCACAAAACGGTAGAGCTGGATTTATGGTGATGCATGTGGAGGCGGGCATAAGACGCTTGGCCACAGCGCAGGAGATAAGTGGGCGCCGACATGCGAGTGCGAATTTCAGTGCTTTCTCGACCGGTAGAGAAGAAAAGGATAAGAGAGGGACGATCCGTCACTTCAACTTTCAAGTTATGCACAGCCTCCACGTGATCTTTCATGAACAATGCGACAACCTTACGGACTAGTCGCAATCCATGAGCTTGCGAAGCAGAGGGATACAGGAAGAATGGCCTCGCACCTTATTATTGAGGACACCTGTGCCGCAGATGGACTCGTACTTTACTAGCACTATACACAGGCGATCAGTCGTGATGCTCTGGACGTCGGAGGTTTGTGAGAGCCTAGGAGGAGCAACTGCGTGGTGCGGCAATGCTTACGGCGTTCTACGCGAGGCGTAGTACTAGCCGTATGAAGGCGGAGCCTACAGTGACCATCAACGTCTAGCTCCATAGCCAACTCGACTTTCGACCGACGCCAACTGCAAAGTCGATTCAGAGCGACGTCTCAAAGACCGAGGGATGAAGTCATGTTTGGTATGGGAGCATGCTTCGCAGATTGGGGCGGACCGTTCAAGAGATCAACTTGTGAACTCATCTTGGCGATCAGCCGCGATTTGCTAAGAGAAATGGTCTAGCCAGTTGAAGGGTGTTGAGCTGTGAGGCGTTGACGGTTGACGGTGTTGTTCGCGTCGGATTGCGCTTAACGACGAGCAAATTTTTCGGCCATCGAATCGAACTTCCGCTATGCACGAGGAAGACAGGAATCAAGAATTGGGCAAGTCGTACGAGTACGTTGGTGCCATTAGAGCAGAATACAATGATTCTGATTAACTGGAAGTGGGGAGTCAGGATCTATGTTTCTCATAAGGAAGAAGGAACGCTGACCTATTGTAAGGCTCCTGCGCAGTTATCATCGGACAGTCAGGTGGGGATACTTGGGACGGATCATCAACGGGACACGATAGTCGAGGTACTGTATAGGTGGCGGGTAGACCCTGTGAGAGAATTAGAAACAGCCGTTGGCGGTTATACTTGGAGCAGTATATAGTCAAGAATAGCGAAATCAACATTGCGCCAAATGCAAATATACCCGCGTCAAGGCCGAGACCCTGGCGGTGATGGATGTGGGGGTTCAGTTCGAAGTTGGAGGGCGAAAGAAAGCGGCGAGAAGAGAACGGCGGTCATGTGGGTCTGGTCATTGGCCTTGTGGGTCCACCTCGTGCGCGTCCCGGGTAGATATCGGGCAGAGCTGATGTGACTCGAGTCGATAAGGATCTGACAAAAGAAAGCAAGGTGCAAGACAAGGGATGCGACGGCGACGGAGGCGACGGAACGCCGGATCAGCACCGGAGGACTCAGACTTCGACCGGAATCATCGACAGCGGCATTTCTCGTGCGCCACACTGCGGAGCGGCGGTCTGAAGTGCGCGGAGGGCGGGGAAGTGATGAGCAGGGGCAGCGTTATGTCGCCCATCGATCAACGGGGCCCATCACCCAAAAGCGGGAGCGATTCCCACGCGGGGCATCCGAGGCGTGCCGAATTGGGCTGGGTGGCCATAGCATCAACCACACCCAGCGTCACTCTCTCCGTTATCAACCCGCTCCTCCCATCGATCCTTCCTCCCTCCCCGCACGCCCGCCCACCCGTGCGACCAGCGACGAGGACGCAGGAAAAAAAGACGACCAGCGCAGAGCAGCCCACCGACCACACAGCGAGCAGACGAAACCAGGCGACGACGAGCGACGTTAGCGGGACATGGCTGATTCGACGACCGAGATTGATTTGGACTCTGTCATTGACAGACTGCTCGAAGGTGCGTTGCTGTCCTTTGGCGGTGTCCTGTGGAGCCTGGCGCAGGAGCAGCAGATGTCGTTGCTGAGGCGGGCTGTGGATGGTAGCGGCGGCAGCTAGGCCGGCGCCCTGGGTGGTCAAGCCGCGGGGCCTGCGCAGGGGGACAGAGCGGGGCCGTGCAGCATGCTGGCGATTGGATGGACGGGCGAGGGGCACGAGCACGAGCAGGACGGGCATCATGACTAAAACGGCCATTACGCTCCCTGCGAGCCCCTACGAGCACGGCGGGGCACTCTTTCGCACCGCAGTGCCGCCGCCAGCGCTCGCAGCCGACGTGGCAAGGCGCCCCGCTGGCGATCACCACGCTTGGCCAGCGATACCCGGCGCTTTCACGGCCAGACCAGCGTGGAGGTTCTATCTCCGTCGCTTAGCCATCTGCCCCACATCGTGCTCGGCGCCGTGCTGCACTCGCTGCCGTGGTCGCCTTTCATCTCGCCTCCATTCTTCCTTTTGGCCCGCTACATCCATGCTGATCGTATCACGCAGTGCGCGGCAACCGCCCCGGAAAACCCGTGCAGTTGCAGGAGTACGAGATAAAATATCTGTGCACGAAGGCGAGGGAGATTTTCATCAACCAGCCCATCCTGCTCGAGCTGGAGGCTCCTATCAAGATATGCGGTGCGTTTTTTCGCCCTTACTTTCGCCCAAATTTTCGCCTCGAAACGCTCCGCTCCCATCATCCCCGATACGCCGGCGCATCACACCGCATTTTGTGTCGACCTCATGCTGCCGTTTACTAATTCTTTCCTTCCAGGTGATATTCATGGACAATACTATGACCTCCTGCGCCTCTTCGAGTACGGCGGCTTCCCCCCAGAGGCGAACTACCTTTTCCTCGGCGACTACGTCGACCGCGGCAAGCAGTCCCTTGAGACCATCTGCCTCCTCCTCGCCTACAAGATCAAATACCCCGAAAATTTCTTCATCCTGCGAGGAAATCACGAATGCGCAAGTATAAATCGCATCTACGGTTTCTATGATGAATGTGCGTGTACCCATCCCTTCCTATGTCAACCTCCCTCTAATTGTGTTGACAGGCAAGCGGCGGTACAACATCAAGCTCTGGAAGACCTTCACCGACTGCTTCAACTGCTTACCTATCGCGGCCATCATTGACGAGAAGATCTTTACGATGCACGGAGGTCTGAGTCCGGATTTGCAGTCGATGGAGCAAATACGGCGTGTGATGAGGCCGACAGATGTTCCCGATACTGGTGCGTGTCGTCTTCCTTCCCGCTCTCCATCCTGTCATCGGATCCCTTTCCTTCTCGTGCCCAGCTTGTTCGTCGCCGCATATGTACTGACGCCTACACCCAGGGCTGCTTTGCGATCTCCTATGGTCAGACCCCGACAAAGACATCACCGGCTGGTCAGAGAACGACCGCGGCGTGTCCTTTACTTTTGGACCGGACGTCGTGTCGAGATTCTTACAGAAGCATGATATGGACTTGATATGCCGCGCACATCAGGTGAGTCGACGGATTCTCTCTTTTTCACGGTGTGGACCAGCGTCTTCGCGCGCACTGAGCGTTTGTCGACGTCGCGGTCGTCGCGCTCTATCTTATCTCTGGGGCATCGTGTGGAGGTGGCTGTGCTAGTCATTGATGATATGCCCTTCCAACTGCCACTCAAATCGCTAACCACACCTCTCGCAGGTCGTCGAGGACGGGTACGAGTTTTTCGCCAAGCGGCATCTGGTGACGCTCTTTTCGGCGCCCAATTACTGTGGGGAGTTTGATAATGCGGGGGCTATGATGAGCGTCGACGAGACATTGTTGTGTTCGTTCCAGGTGAGTACGGCTTCCCGTTCTGGTGTATATGTGGTGTGCGCAGAGTGAGACGCGGGTTGGATCACGTTGTGCGTGGCATACTGGGGTCGTAGTCAGGTCGACGTTCACACTCGGACACCGCTACTCGCCGCCGATACGTTTACACACGTCGACGCTGCCACCTTGACCACGATCGTTGTTTCCGTGCGCTGCTCCTCCTCGTCCGCCGTCGCTCCGCCTTCCCGTCATTCATCCCACTTGTTCCCATACTTACTCGCCCCTTCCCAGATCCTAAAGCCTGCAGAGAAAAAGGCCAAGTACCCGTACGGGGGGATAAACGTGGGCCGGCCAGTCACGCCGCCGAGGAAGCAGAAGAAGAAGGAGGGGCGGATGGGCTAGACACCCGGTCATGTCGCCGTCCCTTCCGCAGTCGTCGTTGGATTATCTACGCGTGTCACCTAGGACGTTGTCTCACCCACTCCCCTCTCCCTTGCTCTTCCTCATCCATTATTAGTGTATCATGTGCGTTCGTGGTTTCAATATATATATATTCTCTCCTTCTTCGTCCGCTCATTGGGTTGATTCGGCGGTGTTGCGCTGCGTTCGGCCACTATGCGGTCACGTTCACAGGTATTCAGACCTTTGGTGGCGTGACGGTAAAGAGAGAGTATCCACTGGGCACCCCTGAGGTACACAGGTTGTCTCGATAGAGCCTTTGCAGTCACGGACTCACTTGGATAGTCCGGAGCTTGGTCCAGAGCTGCTTTCGGGCCTGGTGGGGGAACGACAGGACTGCACCTTTCGAGTCGTTCACGGCTCACGGTCGTGCGAGTGGACGTGGTGTGGTTATCATGAGACGTCAATTGGGTATATTTACACATCTGGTTGTATGCGTTAGTATTGGAGGCTTTGCAATATATCTTCGTGTTATGTTCAAACTCCCAGTGGCACGTCGACTGAACATGCCCCCGCGGCTAAAAACGGAGGTAGTCCGTAATCAGTCGACGGCCACCATAGACGCCAAAGTACCAGAAGCTCCTTCCTTCCTGGGCCGTCCACATCTCGCAAACCAATCTCCCCCTTCTGCACCTCCTTGTCGGTCAAAGTCCGCATGTGGAACGCAACGGGAAATATTGTGTGGTTCACCTCAACGACGTGTTGACTCAATGTCGGATTGATACACCGACAGAGTCCTCGATGGTGGACGATAAGATCAGATAGCTTCTCCCTGTATCGTGTACGCATCTGGTGCTCGTAATATGCATTGATGAAATGCCATTCGTAATCGTTTTGCGAAATGGGAAGGTGATGATCGTCTAGAAAGCGGTCAGAGCCGGTTCGGTATGATTCAAAAAAACTGGTGTTACGAGTCTTCATATCTCGGAGCTCTTGACAATCCTGGCGGTGTTCGCTCCAGTCTAGATGCTGGCAAGAGGCAGAGCAATATCGATTTCGACCACAGCCAATACAGCGCTTCGTCGCTCCTGGTGAATTACACTGCGATACGATGACTTTTTAGTGACTAGAATCGAGATCGAAAGAAGAAACACTAACTGCGAGCCTCGAGCAGACAGAGTATACATCACGAGGAACAGAGTTTTTGAAGACTCGAACGGCTTCGACTTCACGCTTCAGCGCGCGGAAGGACCTGGTGACGATGGAGGAAGGAGAAGCCACATCCGGCGAAAGGTTCCCGATTGCCTTTTCCACGCGCCTGAAGACTGTAGGAAACACGACACAGGTTGCGAGATCTGTGAGACATTCGCCCAATTTTTTGTAGATCTCATCGGTATGGGGGCCGTTTTGATGCCAGCGCGCACCATTGCACGAAAGCACGAACTTGATGAGTCCGGCGTCCACGGCCTCGACCGCGTAGCGATAATTGAGCTGGTAGGCCGTACGCAGCCAGCCAGGGAGATGATTGAGAGACATGAGGAAGTGGCAAAACTTGTCATTGTCGCATGCTTTGGGAAGAAGCGAGACAACCCAATGGACCAAGCGATGTGAAAGAAAGATCCGTCCGGCATGGATCGGGTCTAGCGTGAACATGTTTGGCATGAAGTACAGAACGCCGGCCGAAGCTGGAATAGTCTCGTTCCGCGCGCCGTCGTCGAGGTAGTCTATGAAACAGGTCATGCACGCTACGACATCGTCTGGCGTCATCACCGAAAATGCAGAACCGTACCTCCCAGATGTTACGTCGTCGTCGGTAAGCATCATGCCGCTGTTGCACGACCGAAGGAAGAGGGTGAAATGACGAAACATGTCTCGACACCGCGGAATGCCTGCCATACGAATCCAGCATCTGAGCGCAGGCTGTAGCAGGCGTTCTATCTCGGCTAGCCCGAAGAAGGGAAGCTCCCTCATTTGGGTGATGGTGATGATTTCGAAGAGATGCCCCAAGCTAATCATCATGTTTTCCAGTTCGTCAAATGTGGCCGATGATGCCAGGTCCTCACAGGCGAGGAACGTGACGAAGACTTTTTCTGTGAGCGACGCGAGGGGAGACCAGATTTGGCGCAGAAGAGTGCTACATTGAGAGTGCCACTGGCGCACGGGACTTCGCAGAGCGGATTCGATGAGCGTTAGACTGAGCCTTTGAGCCTCAGACGCGGTAGCAGAGGGTACAGTGGAATGACTCGAGGAGATCCAATATCTGGCAACGTCGAATGATTCATGGAGACAGCGCCGATGAGCAAGCTGCGAACGAAGCTCCTGCATCGCACCAACGACTACCTCAAGATTGCTGGATGTTGCTTGGCGCTATGGAGATTCATGAGAGGCCGAGAGCAAGTAGAGAGTGGCTACGGTACCTTCAGCTCGGGCCCGCCTCTTGCTGTCTGTCCACTATATCGACTCATATTGCGAGAATCAACGACTAGGGGAATCAATGGAGAGGTGGCTTGGAAGGTGGGAGATCATTTGCATACATGGATGTAATATTTCAAAGAGCTCAGGACTGTTTGACCTTTTTCTGCGGGAGCAGGTTTGGAATCGGACAGCTAATGGAAGACAACAAGAAAGGTCGATTCATTGTTTGGCAGGGTGGTTGACCGTTGCCCTGACTTTCGGGACGCTATCTCCGCATGGCGAAAGCTTCGCTTGATGGACTCAAAATTTGACGGGGA
Organism: Strobilurus pachycystidiatus; assembly: GCA_019915135.1. Taxonomy (NCBI): domain Eukaryota; kingdom Fungi; phylum Basidiomycota; class Agaricomycetes; order Agaricales; family Physalacriaceae; genus Strobilurus; species Strobilurus pachycystidiatus. The sequence continues at coordinate 452,512 of JAHLMK010000025.1, read as the reverse complement.
AAAACATACGCGTCTGATGTTTGCAAGCCACAATGCATGATGATGGAACATGAGAACGTGAGAGACATTACGCAGTTCCTCGTCCGACAGTAACATGCACCAAACAATAGCACTGCCACCCATCATCTTGCCCTCTGATTCTTCCAAATTCGCGGGCTGGACGCAAAATTGAGGCGTACCGGTCTCGCTCCACGCATGAGAATATGCCCTGACACACAGGAGGAGTGCGGCGCGGGTTCCGTCACTAAACAATGGCTCACAAAGCGAAAAACATCACGTGGCCGCACTTTTACCCTCGATCTAGCTATCGCTTTCTTCCTCTTACTATCACCACCGCATACCCGTTCTACTTCATCCAACCCATCAAATGGCTGTCTCCCTGGAGTTCTTGAACGTCACACGAGCATTCGTCGAGGCCACAAATATGACTCTCTTCTCTAGTCAAGACTTCATAGTGGGTTATTGGCGTCGTTCTTGTGGATCGCCTAATAGTTTCCTGCAGATTGATTCCTGCGAGTACTCATGGGGTCTTCAGCGCGGTCAGCTCAACCCGTTGTTGGGGCAATCTTGCAATCAACTTCAGAGTAAGGTTCTCGTCGTCGTCCCATGTTCGTAGATTCTTACTCGAATCAACAGTTCAGCCCGCGCTCAAAGCCGCTATGATTTCGAACAAAGTGGCGTTGATTCCCTCGGATGCTCTCATTGAAACTCTTCAAGATATGCATGACATGAATCGATACCGTTGCTCTATAGATCAACGAAAGCCTTTTTTAAAGGTAAGCATCGTTCGCATCCCCAGCTCTGGATATCTCTGATTCCATTTCCAGCTGTTTCCTCTCAAAGCCTATGAGTATCGAGTCATCGCATTAGATCCGTCCGTTTCCTTTTACCGCCGAAACTCCAAAACGGGCAAAATCTCCTCTCTCAGGCGGCGAGCTCCCGGAAAATCCGCAGCTCTTGTAACCTCCGATGCACATCCTCTTCTAGTTCTCGCCAACGGCTCTTCCGCTATGACGCCAAAATACGAACTCTTCCCCGACCACATGTTTGCACACCTTGCATCGATGTACGACGCCTGGTACAGTGTTGTCCCCTTGGACTTTTTCAAGGGAGCATTCCATGGGCAGTTTGGGCGCTCCATTCCCTATCCCCATCGGCGGCATTTCCCTCCCCCGTCGCTACCTAGGCACGCAGCCAGTACTAGCCGCGGTTCCCACTCGTCATCGTCGTCCATAGAGGGCGACTCAGATCGTTCTTCAAAGCGATCGCGTACGTCGTTCTCAGATAGCGACTACGACGAGCCGGACGTTGGTAAATGGATGAACGAATGTAATGCAGCATCCTTCGATACCGCTGTTACCAACGAGAATCAGATAGGGCCCTATGCAGAGGAGGTGCCTAGGTCAGTGCAGGAGGCATTGGGGGAGGTTAAGCAGGGGGAGCTGAATCGGGCGATGAACGTGGCGGGTGATAACGAACCGATGCCTGTAACGACGCGAAGGCAAGCCCGCACGAAGAGAAAGCGCGGGACTACGTAGTTGCTTTACTCTAGAGCTGTAGTTTGATTCATTATATCTAGAAGGGCTCTATATATTATATATGTACATATAGCTGAAGCCGTCCATGTTCCCACAGTGTAATTCTCTTCCACTCCCGCCTGCACCGTCGGAAAGGGACAAACAGCCACCCTCGCAAGACGAGGGCCACATTTATGCAAAAAAAACGCGATGTACCAGCGCGTAGCCATAGATTCCATTATGTGGCGCTACGTTCCTGAGTCCATCGTTTTTTGCAACATCATCCTTTCGTGAGCTATGTTCCTACTCCGTACACAAGAAGCTTTACCATCACCACGCGATCATCGAGTAGGCGGTAAACCTCACGAGTAGGCGTCATAACGATACAGTAGGCGCGTCCTCTCAGCTCAGCGACGGGAAATTCGGCTTCTGTAGCTCCACCGTGACTTAGCACCATCCCTGTACCCTACCGCCCCAGATGTGCTTGTGTGTGGTAGGAGCCGCGAGCAGCACTTGGGCCTCACGTATATATCGAATCGCGTCCGCTACATTTGACGACGCCGACCTCCTTATTGGCGGCTCAGCCGCCCGGACCTATCTGCCCGGCATTCCCCCTCCAGGCGTTTCCAGCGACCGCGACTTGCGAATGTTACTCTGTCCCCACACAGGGCCGGAGTCGTGCACAGGTTAGAGTCGTGAGAACGGCGTCAGTATCTTTGATTCTGCCATCTTCCTAGTATCCCTTCGCTGATCTCAAGACAGCGATGTCAGACCTCCAAGTCGTGAATTTATCACCCCCTAACCGGGAGTTGGAGGCTCTACGCGCGGACGTTCTCCAATACCTCGATTTTGCTCTTATCATCGTCGAAATGATCGATGGGACGATGTTGCAGTGCAAGCTGGAAGAGAAATGTAAATCCCTGCGCTTGGAGGCCGCGAATGAGTACTCTGTAAGACCACTCTTCCATCTCCATCCAGTACGAGCTCATGAGCGCCCAGATGGCTCCACTACAGCAAATAGCCTCTCTTACGAACACTATCCTCCAGATTTTCCATCGTCTGATGTCTGTTCCTCGCAGGTCGCGTAATGTACATGTCTCCGGAATATCAGATTTTGGAGGGCCGAAGTACGAGTCGCTGTTAGTTCTGACTTACAACAACGAATTGTATGTATTCATTGCACGTTACACCTCATAGTATTGACCATCGTATCTGCAGACGCGGCATAACCTTGAGTGTACATCCCGAATACGATATGGAGCCAGTGTGGGAAAAAGCAAGGAGGGATTGGTTCCAGGAGGCGTTGAACCGTCATTGGCCGCTAGACCAAACTGTGAAGAATCTGAGCGGAACAGTTGTCATGCGATTTTCCAGGATGAAGGCACAAATGTCCGCTCTGGCGACATGTCCCCGCATGATGTCACTCGGCATGGAGCGTGTCGAGGGCTCATCGATGGATACTTTACTGCTCGGGCTGGACATTGCCGAAAGCATGTGCAAAGCCATTCCACTTGTTGGGTCGTTCATAGAAGGAGCATGTGGTACTATTCGCAAGATCTTGTCGACGGCTGAGGTACCTTTTCAATTGTTGTGGCTATCACCCATGTCGTCTGACCGTTCTATTCGAGCAGAGCGCGCGCGCTTGTCACGGCGAGTGTCTTGAAATGGCGGAGCAGACCATGCGTCTGGGCTTGATCGTTTTCAAGAACGTTGCAACCAGTGGTACCGCGGATGATAGGCTTTACAATCTTAGCCAGTATGGTTGTTTTTTCCGATGTCGTATAACCAATTTCTCACTGAATATCAGAACTCTGAAATCCGTGGAGATCCAATTGACGGACCTCGTCAGCATGAAGCGCAGGCAGTTCTTCCTTAGGCGCAGCCACGTAGAGGAGAAACTCAAGAAGATACGAGAAACACTTTCCGAAGCCTACACAGTCTTCAACGTATGTGCTTGCACTGCCATGTACTGTGGTCCCTCACCGTTTGTCAGATTGAAAGTCACGTATCTGCATCGCGTCTTCTAGAGGATCTGCAGCGTGTTCAGTACTCCATGCTTAGTAGTCTACATCGTCTCGAAGACGGCCAGGCTCTGACACACGTAAAACTAGATCAACTCACCGTACTTGTCACTTCATATCAGGGACATAACTAGACAGTCGAATCTACGTATGAGCGTCCGGTACCAGCAATCCAAAACGCCCTGGGCTGCTCTGCTGTAAATTGTGATGAGACGTCGACCACACTCCTCACGGGAAATCAAGCTGATACTATCACCTCCGGAGAGCAGTCAAAGCACGAGCCCAAAGGCGATTGACACACCAGACTCCTCTCTCAAGTCCTGAACGAGCGATGATAGAAGTCTGAGAAAACTACATGCGTCGTTATCATCATATGAGCTGTTAATGCCCAGCCGTAGCGCGCCTCTGACTCCCAGTCAGTTACAACGATTCAGGCAGCTCGTTTGTGCATTGTCTTCTTCCTACGACTCTGAAATAGTAAAATTTGGTTGAGAAGGGTGTCCGAGATCGTCCGTGCAGGAAACCAGCCCCAATTGGCAGTACCGAGAGGGAAGGAATCACATTTTGCCGTCTGGGGGATACGGTTGGAAGACAAGGCGAGAGAGCGCGTTCCGAGGTCCGCAAAAAATTGACTGGGAGACGCAATACTCGGATGCGAGCCTGCTGCGTGAGTCCAATCCGTCAGTCGCATCCCGGTGATAAGCACGTCAACAGATAGAGCCCAGCATCCAGATTGAAAAGGTCACACGCTCGAGGATGGATCTCGCTGGGTGGCGAGGCAGAAGACAAGCCGCGCCTTCGGCCGCATACCATGCGACGCCAAACAAATGCACTGCCACATCTCATCTTCGACCTCGACCCCAATGTTGCTTATTGAGACGCGTAAACGATGTTCAAGGAGCGGCCAATCCCGACCTTTACTGCGTCTATGACGGTGGCTGCCGCCCTTGTGTTGACGGGCGCGAGACGCAACGGCTGGTGGTACATAGCTCACGGTGCCGCGGTGCGTGTGTCCAATTCTTTTCCCCCTAAGCCCCTTGACCTCGACGCTTGAAGGAAGACCGAATTCGTTCCCAATCTAGGAATAATCATACACCAGCACTTTTCTACTCCTCACAATCCACGATCTCACGTGTTTCACCTCGAGTCTCGTCCGCAGGCTATCGGCATCCACGCTATCCGCATCCGCGTCCGTAATTGACTTTATCGTGTACTCCCTCCATTGACGTGTACAGGGAAGACCAAAATCTCGCTGGTCGGTTTCCGCTTCATGTCCGGATCGATCGTACTCGAGCATCCCTTCCTCCTCCGTGATCGGACAATGCCCGCATATCCTGTCCCTACTTTTTCATGCGTAGAGTCCCCTCCCGTCCCCTCCAAGTCCACGCTCCTCAACCTCGCAAGATTGAAGAGCCTCCTCCCCCTACTCACATTCTGCAGACACCCTCCCCAGCATCCGCGCGCCTACGGCCACTCCCCCACTTGATTTGGTCCGGTCTTCTCCGTGGAAGAGGTGAGCATGGAGGAGGAGAGCTGAGGGCGGGAAGTCCCCTCTGCCGAGGGGGGAACGGACTGAGAGCCGGAGGGGTCGTCGTGTCTGCGGCTTTGCGTGGAGGAACAGGCCCGAGTACGCCATACTGTCCATCATAGCTTCTAACGATCGCTTATGGTAATCCGATATCCGCTCATTCTCTAAATGTGCCCCGCGCACGAGCCTTTTGGGAGGATAGCGTGTAAAGAATATATCACATTAAGCTTCTGCTGTTCCGCCACAAATATTGCCGGTCTGAGCAAGGCGAAAGGGATCTACTTCGCAAATAACAAAAAAAAAGAACGCAAACGACCATCACTTCCTGGAAGTGCGGATTCATCGCTCTGAGAAACGCCTCCACAGAACGTGCAAATGAACCCCGAGGTAATGATACTGGCGTTTGGATGTAGCCGCAGCCCGTACGAAACACATCAGTTCGAAGGTAGGGCAAGAGGGACGCATAGTAAGAAATCCCAAACTCCTTAGTAGTGCGGATGTGTCGCGCTGAGCAACGCCTCCACATAATGGTCAAGTGAGACCCAAGATGGGTGAACTTCACCGATCAATGGCGTTCACGGCGTGGGATGTAAACAGTGAAGATTGCGTTTTGACTAGGCTACGAAACGGCTGTTCCGCGTTCGAAATCCCCCCAATGGCGGTGAGTGCATTCTGCGTTCATGTATCGCTTCCGCTTCTCAGAGATCTAACAACGGCACGCTCCTTTAATATGGTCTGGATGGCACTGCCGGGGTCGGCTGTGGAATGGAGTTCCCACACATGCACATGATTGCATCATGGCGGCTATAAAGAGCGGCCATCAAAGTCTGACACTACTCTTCACTCCGCTTCCATCATGCCCCCTGACAAAATGTCACTCAGTAACCTTCTGAATCCAATAGCTCCCACCTAATCAGAGTCCTCGACTTCCAAGAGAGAACGTTCTGCGCTGATTACCGACTCTGCGCCTCTGCTGGTGTCGCCTATGTTGCCTGCTACTCTGCCTGGCATCAAAGTTGAGGTGTCTACAGCTTCTATTTATGACGAGATCGAACCCGGAGACGCCTATCAAGTTCCTCAACTTAACTCAACTGAGCATCGGGTTCGAGGGCGGGATGAGAAGGCTATCAAAAAAATGCGCACAAAAGGAGACAGGGGGCAAAGGACACTTTTCTCTTGCGAAGTTTGCGGTCCGGGAACGACTTTCACAGCGAAAGAGTCACTTCTACGTGGGGATAATTCATTGTGATAACATTCTCCCGTGGCTGACCAGAATTCTACCCAGGCCATCTCAGAGATAAACACGGAGTTGGCGGAGTACCGAAGCTGGATTGCAATCATTGCCACATGACATATGCCGATAGTAGCTCACTTCAGCGACACGTCAGGAAAATGCACAGCGGTCAATGAGCTTCCACCAGAGCGTCTTCCTCCGATAAAACCCCTCCCTATGTACACTACTACCTCGACATAAAGCATTGATAGTCTGATTTAATGGATTTTCATTGCATTCCAACTCACAGAATAAAGATGTCCGTAATCATGTATGCTTGCCTTCAAATCAAAAGGCACCGGATAGTCGTGTCGGAATCAAGTATCTAGGTGTGCATCGGGAGGGATTCAGGAAAGCTTCGGCTTCAGGAGAGGGACACGTCGTTCAGCTCGCGAGCACAATTCCGTCGTGGAAAAGAACGCCTTGGCTAAATTGTGTATACACATGAAGAAGCCGTCACCAAAGCACAGTGATACAGTCAAAAAGGCAAGAGATTGTCATAGAGGGAGACTCGTCAGGGAAAGAGACCGGACTGCACGGAAGAGGGAAGCAGCGGCACAGTCACACAAGAGCAACCGAGGAGCTTTATTCTCTCCAGGAGCATAAGAAGGAGTGCTTGGTGGAGCGAATGATCCGGACGGAGACGACAAGAGAGAGAGGCAAGCCGTGCATCGGCGCTTCCAATGCCAAACAAGTACACAGCCACACATCTTCTTTCCTTTCGCCCGCGACGACTGGAATGCGCGCGCGATGATTCTCAGCCGCCCATAGCGATGCTTTTTTGCGCACTGAAGATACGTCCCAGCTCGGTCCCAACAGTCGGCTTGTAGCAGGACGTGTCGGGCGGGCATGAGGATCACAGTTCAGAGGTGCGTGTTCGAGCTGCTGCTACGTTTCATTCCGGGGCTCTGGACCACCTTTCTCAACTTCCCCATCTGTCGCGTATATTTTGTTTTTATACTGATTGATTTCCGTCGCTAGATGCAGCGTCGCCGTCCTTCGACCACGGGTGTGGCTTTCCGCGACGCGCTCTGACGGACGAACCTACCCTACGATTTTGCAGGCAATAGTGCGCAGATGTCTCTGTCTATCCTCAACCGCGTTGCCCCCCTACTGGTAACGGCCACGTCCCGGCTCCTCGTCCACCTCCGTGCTTCGGCCTCTTCCTCTCCTACGATCGATGGCCCCCAGCTCCAATCCCCTTCATACCACCGGCACGATTACACCCAACATTGACATGAGGCGGGCGTCAGACACCGTAGTGACATTATATCAATAACTTTGCCATGATGAGCTTTGACCTCCTCGCTCCTGGTCTCCCGCCGTGCGGACGAAGTCTTGATAAATGGACTATGATTTTTTTCTTGCTCATCGCGCAGGGCTGGGGATAAACAGGACCACGACCTCTGTCGTGCGTTTGTGACAGACTTACACGACCCAGAAACGGAAAGGTCCTCGATGGTGCTTCACTTCACACGAACGGCGTCTGTATTTCTACATCTAATCTTTGACTAGCCCAATTTCGCAAGGGAAGCAGAAGACCCTTCCCTGGGAAGATTTATACCAAACTGTGGGCGTAACGAAAGTTAGACTCGGTCATCGCTCAACGCGCATGACATCAGAAGGTGTCGCTCGCATGCCTTTTGCTGTTCCTGCAGTTGGGAGGTCCTTGTACACCATCGATTCGGGTAACCGGAATCTGCTCGCAGTAGAGCGCGCCAAAAACCCCGTCTACTTTCCGTGGGAACGAGTACACCATCCCCTTGTATCTGCACCCACTCAGGTACAGTAGATCTTTTGATCGGTGGTCAACGCACGTCGCGGATCAGGTTCCGAGCCGCCACTGGCGGCTACATAAGAACCAGCATCCTTCACTATTGTCAACATCTGTCTCCATTCTCGACCCACCATGCTGTCGTCGTCCGAAGAGCCCATCTCAGATGAGATGAAAGCCATGTACATGAGAGAAGTATATAGAGAGGTGCCAAGAGCTAAAGGGTGCGCAATGATCAGACCCCATTTCCCCCATGCTCATGTGCTATCTCAGAAAGGGGCCCAGATTGTTCAAGTGTCCATATCAAGGGGAGCCAGCATGGCGCACACTGTCCTGCAGCAAAATTGCTCATCTGAGGGAGGTGATCATCCATGCTGAGTTACATCTAAACATTCGCATGCACGTATTGTTCACAGCTTGCTTTTTCCGATTTGAGTGCTGATGGAGGTCCCTAGTGAAGAGATTGATAAAGTGGATGTTATCCGAGTGAAGCGGCAGACACGATGGAACAAATATGCCTTCCCTCATCATGCGCAGGCCAAACCATACGGCAGCACCGGAGAGGGGACTTCGATTACAGGGGCACCAGTTATACTCCTACCAATTCCAGAACCAGTAGCGCCCATATCACACAAAGATGACGGACGCCCAATCGGCACCAGGCTCGATTATCCGCCACAAAATGGATGGAATGCTTTACAGGACCATGAGCATCACACGATTGAGGATCCACACAGCCCGTACACGACTCTATCACCAATGACTGCCTGGTCTCCGCAACCGTCGAGCACTACTAGCACATATGCGTCTAGCACACCTGACACTGTGGCGCCAACGACCACGGGTGGCGGATATCCCTATGGCCAAAGCGCGAGCACTCTTGTATCACCCCACAACAATCCCCTGGCATTCTCTGTGGGACAGCACGGCTATGAGGCCTCCTCGCGAGATGTGGCTTACAGGGAACATGGCCAAGTCTACCATTCGGCCAACGACTGGCGTTTCAATGTTCCAGGAGGATCATCCATCGAGCGCGGACCGGAATCGAGTGCAAACTTCCTCGATCCTTACAAATCCGCATCATTGAGTACGGGCTGGTACTCGTCGGTCAGCTCCAGCGGCTCGAACGATCCTGGAAACCCACAGAATGTCTGGGATAGTTCTTACTCGAGCTCATATGTCCCGCCGTCAACCTACGATCCTGGAAACCCACAGAATGTCTGGGATAGTTCTTACTCGAGCTCCTATGTCTCGCCGTCAAACTACGAGCACCCGCAAAGTCCCTGGACTACTTCTGACTATGGTTATTGGCCGCACTCGCCAAGCGCCACAGACGAGTACTACAATTACCAGAATAGCCGTAGTCCATGACGAGTCCAATCATTAGCATTTGTATTTAGAGCAATTGACCTGGTAGATCTTCTGGATGATGTACATACAATGCCAGCAGGGACATCCTCTGATAGATGCACTACATTTGTTGCGGATCAGGTTTCCAACCGGCTGGTTGGCGCCACCCGCAACCATATAAGGACAAACTGCTTACTTTCAACCATTATCAACAATTGTCCCCATCCACCATGTCATCTCACAACTGGGTCGCTCCTCCCGACATGCTCGCTAGAGAAATATACAGGCAGACGATAAACGATAAAGGGTGCGCAAATGCAATCATTTCACACCCGTTCGTCCGTGCTCATCTCACTTCAGAGAAAAAGTGTTCCGCTGTCCATACCAGGGCGGGAACCGTCGGGGAAGAAGGGCGCTGTGCGATCTGACCGGTCCTTTGAATCGGATGGTTGACCATGCCGAGGCAGTCCATCTGAACATTCGAATGCATGTATCCCGAGCCCTCACGCCGCCGTCTTCAATGTTTGTACTGACAAGCGTTTTCAGCCGATATCTCGACGTGGATACGGGGCGAGCCAGACGGCAACATCGATGGAACACAAACGTCTTGAATCCCCGTCAAGACGTGGAAGCCGAGCCGTACGAGTCAACGGGCTGCAACACCGCCATTGCAGGGGCGCCGGTCGTACTTCTTTTTCACCATCTAAAGAATACCAGAGCACAAAATGATAAAGGATCCCGAGTCAGGATTACTCGTGCGCCACAAAGAGGCCAGAAACATGAGGGCCACACAGTCGGGGCGCCACATGGCACATCCGAGTCCGCGACTTTCCCACTGATTGATCCAGCCTGGAACTCGCAAGCCCTAAGTGATGGTTCGTCTGCATCCACCACGCATATCCTTTATACATCCGTGGCGCCAACAGTCAAACATGGCCGATATTCCCATAACCAGACCACGAGCACTATCCCGTCCCGCCACAATATTTCCCAGGCATATCCGGTTGGAACTTTCTGCCCGAAGGATGTGACACTTGACGAGTCGGTCAACGACTGGCGGTATCCAAATACTGCAGGAGGGGCGCTGAACGAACCCGAACTGGAATCAAGTGCAAATTCCCCTGATCGACACGGATTCGCATCCTCGAGCGTAGGCTGGTACTCGTGGGTCAGTCCGGGAGGCTCGGGAATACAAGCTGCTCCGCCGGATAGTTCTCATCTTGATTACTCAAGCCCATATGTCCCACCCAACCAGCATCCAGTGGACTCATGGACCTATAATTATTCAAGGCTGGACTCGCCAAATGCCACAAACGAGTACGACGATTACCGAGACAGCGGTGGTCCATAGTGTCGAATCTGTAGCGTGTATCGTGTATCAGGTAATAACAGCCAAACCGAATCTTCCTCATATGCAATCAGTGCGCGAGTCAGCGACGGAGAGGCGGTAGTGATTGTGGGTACAGTGATTCTCGGGCGAAACAGCCGACGACGACAGAGGTAAGCTTCACGAAGACATGATCTCCGGCCCCAGCATCTATCCGGCTCCTACATCGCTCTCACCGCGCTCGCCCAATCCCCCCATGCTCCTCGCACCACGCAACTCGACGCAAAACGACGCGATAAGGCCGTGTGGTGGAGAGAGTGAGCTGTCGTGTCCTCGATTGGTATGATCGGGAGCAGAGGGGAGGTGCGTCTTCTCATCCGCACTGGCATCCGAGTCCATGTCCACATCCACATCCATTTCTCCACCACCCCATGCATTCTTCTCGTTCGCGCCTTCTTCGACTCCACCGCAGGTAAAGGGGCATGATCCCCTCGTTATCGCCGGGAGGTGCACCTCTCGCCGTGTCCAGTGGCCGGTATCATGAAGCGCGCGCAACTAAATGCCAGCCTCCGAGTGGGATGAAATGTCAGGCTCCATATCAGTGGTGACGCGAGTCCCATTGGAACGCGCGCAATATCTTGGTGTCCGGGGTAGGCCATAACCAAGCTGTTTAGCGTTGATCTGAACTGCTCTTCCACTGAGAGCAGGTGGAAAGAAGCAGGGATAGAGTCGTGGAATAGGGACATAAACGCAGATGCAATTAACACTGGTGTTCTGCGCGGAATCGACACGGCCGCGGCTTCATCTAATACGACGGAGGAGACGAGAAGCGTTATGTTTTGCTGGATGCTGCGCTCTAGACAATCGAAGTCAGTTATTGGAGGGATGTAATTCTCGATCGAGAGAAGGGAGTAATACTGAGAGGAAGCGAACATGTGTGGTCGAGGGACGAACGCGACACATCGACCAGTTGCCGGGGGGCTCGGGTTGACGAGCGACGGTGATCGATGCTGTAAATGTCCCATCCTATATCGACTCCGTCCAACCAGTCGCGCCATCGCCTTGTACCGGCACCACGTCGCCATGCTGCTCTATGACTCTGCACGCTCCGAACTCAGCCGCAGAATTCCGGATCTCACCGCATTCGTGCACGGGGAGGAGAACACGCCATCCAGCCGCACCTGCGGTTACGACGTCGGAGAGAGATTCGACCGATGGGAGGAGGTGGCGCCCGAAGGGATCGCGGGAGGTGAAGATCGTCCCCCCGCGGGGATCCGGAATGGGGAGGGGAACGAGCATGTCGTAGCCCCTCGATCCATCCCCCCTGCGTGAACATTACTCCCTCGGTGGACCAGAGAGTCATTTCTTCTTCCCCCAGTGCAAAACGAGCGACCGCCTCCGCCCCCGCCCGCTCTCCCGCCGCTTCTCCGCACCAACCCACGAACACGGGCCTCACTCCGGGGGTAGCTATTCCAGGGGGGGGGGGGGGGGGGGGCCCAGGGGGGCAGAGGGGGTGGGAAGGGGAACTAGGCGACAGAGGGGAGGACGGCGGGGGTATATGATGACAACGATATTATGGGAAGCATGACGTCGACCCGCATAGATATGGACGACGCGGAGGCGGAGAGGTGTCGACGATTGGATGGCACTGTGCGGGCAGAGACTGCAGTTGAAGTGGAGGAACAGTCCGCGGTCAACGGAACGCACACAGGTGCGGACGGTTGCGTTTCGTCGCATCCAGGACCTGTATATCCAGACTTCAGCACAAGGAAGACGGTGGGCGGAATATGATTGAAACATGGAGCCAATGAGACGGATTTGACACACGCGCGCAGCAGAACGATAGCACATTTCGGGAAGTATGATATGGAAGACGCACCACGACCATTCCTCTAGACATAATCCTCGTGAATGGTGCAACACGTGGCAGCTCGGACCATGTTCCAGCATCCGTCATGCACGCGACATGGTATGTTTCGCGTCCGGTCTATGCAGTCGTCGAAGGCGAGAGTAAGATGATGTGTGGCAGTGCACTTGCTTGGTGCATGTTACGTTCCGCCGAGGCACGGCTTAGTCCGGCATCGTCTTACATCCTGGATTTTTCCACCACGAGCTGTACAAGGAAGATGTCATACGTACCAAGTCCCGCCGGGCGCACATTCCCCTCCAGCTGCGGTCCCGCGACAGCTCTTAGTCTTGTCAATCACACCTTGGACGGCATTTGTGATAAGATTCATCAGGTCCAATGTTCATTGACAATCATACATGTACAATCAACTACAATTACACATAGCCGTGTCTATCAGTGCAGCGCTCACTTTGTGCTCTTACGCGACGACTTCGGACGAAGTCCTTCAGGCGGAACGTATGGTTTTTCCTCCATTCCCGGTACGTACAGTGCAGGCACCCCTTGACGCACCGTTCCAGGACGGAGCCCTTCGGGTGGAACGAAGGCTGGGTCCTCCTCCCTAGGTAGTACGTACCGCGGAGGCAACCCCGGAATTGGTCCACCGCTACGAGATGGGCCCGGCGCCGACATTGGAGGATATAGATCGGTCTGTCGAGGCTGGTGGTAGTCATCAGGCCACACATTACCCTGTGGCGTCGCGGGGCCACGATGGTGCTGAGGAGCGACAACGCCGGGAGATGTCACGGCTCCTGCTGGCGTTGTCGTCTGCTGCTGCGGGTACATCCTGTACGGCTTTGGACGGACCAACGGCCCGTTTCCGTCTGGGGGATATGGCTGTGGTGCATGTGTCGATGGCGCTACGGGGGCTGAGTTATCCATTGGCTGGTGCTGGTGCCGTTGGGCAGCAGCATGCCTATGTGGCAGATAAGGGGTATCGCATTCCCCTCTGTCGAGGTGTTTCTTGAGCGCCAGATAGTCGTGAGACAGCCCTCTGAGGGAGCAGGACGGGCATTTGTACCCATTTCTATCGGGGTGACGTGTGCTCAGCTGCACAATATGATTGTCACATAGAAGGAAAGACGTACAACCAGCCAGTGCGGTCATAGGTCGGTTCTGGCTCTCGCTGGAAGGGTAGTGAGTACTGCGATGAATCAAGGTAGTGGCGGAGCTCACACTCACACTGCGGCTGTTGGACATGTTGAGGGAGATATGAAAGCGACTTGTATCCGCATCCTGACTTTTATACTACTAGAGAACACAGCACCACTGGCATGGAGACCCGGTCCCGGCGGGGTCAGTCATCCCAATCCTGTTGGAGGCTGATCAGCGCTGAGAGATCCGAATCATTCAGCATCCAACAGCTGCTGTAAGGACGACGGGACACCCTGCGTGTCTCAACGAGTAACGTTGCTATTGAAAACGACAGAGCAATCTGTCAGAGAGGGGAAGGATCCTTCGCAGAAAGGGCGGCGAAGGTAAAACTATGAATTGCTACGTCCTTCAAGTTTCCGCGTTGAGCAGACAGAGCACCGGATGACAGGGACGATCTTCGAGACGGCCCTTGAGGCTGTCACAAGGCTCCCGGGCCAATCTGAACACGGGTACGAGTCGGAGTCACCGCACGACATAGAGACGATTGGAATCCATGTTAGCAATAGGTCCTTCGTCCAAAAAGCCATGCACCCACACCGTGAAGTGCAGATATAGTGCACGGCGTTTGATTAGTCCACTCAACTTCCCGAAAAAATAATTCCATATAGCCAAGGCGGTTTGCTGTAGAGACAGATTTCGGTCATTGTGGGAGCGACAAAAAGGAACGCTGCGTGTGGATGCTGTTGAATGAGAGACATGTGTTCCTTGACAGTGCTGTGGAAAGATTGGAGTTACGAGAGCGGAGCTCTCAAATCGGGAGGCGTCATGAAACCGGGAGAGGGGAGCGGAAGTTGCCGATCCCGGTTTGAGGTTGGTACAATTCCGTCGTGCCCCGAGGAAGAATGAGAACGCCACGGAGGGTATACGTACACATGGAGGAGCTTCCACATAGCACAGGGAACTAGCCGTGCACAGAGAGTTGAGACGACAGAAATACATGGTGAGCGGGACAAGAGACCGGACTGCACGGAAGAGGGAAGCAGCGGCACAGCCACGCAAGCACTTCCAGGGAACAAGCGAGGAGCTTTATTCTCTCCAGGAGCGTAAAGTGGAGGTCTTTGCTGATCGAATGAGCCGGGAGAGAGCAGACCAAGCCGTGCATCGGCGCGCTTCCGATGCCAAACAAGTACACAGCCACGCTCATCTTCTTTCCTTTCGCTCACGACCGCCGGCACGCGCGCACGATGATTCTCAGCCGGCCATACCGATGATTTTTTACGCACTGCGGACAGGCAGTCCACGATAGTCGGCGTGTAGCGGGAGGGACTTTTGAACGCGTCGGGCGGGCATGAGGGATACGATTGAGAGGTGCGTGTTTGAGCTGCTCTCTGTTTCAATCCGGGGCTCTCGATTGCCTTGCTCATCTTTTCCTCCTTTCTGGCGTCTGATTGATTTTCTTTGCCAAATGCAACGGCTCTCTCCTTTCGATCGCGGGCGGGGCTTTCCGCGACGCGCTCTGACGGACGAAGAATGACGCGCAGGCGTCTCTGTCAACGCTATCTCCCACGGGTAACGGCCACGTCTCGGCTCCTCGTCCGCCTCTGTGTTCATACAAACCGATGCCCCCCGTTTTCAGTCTCCTTCATACCCCTCGCCCGCGCGCCTGGTCCACCTGTAATCATCCTCACACCAATTCTTCCGTCCCCCGGTGGTGAACGTGTCCTCGGATCCCCCCCCCTCACCCCGCCCTGAATTCCCTTTCTTCACCTCCCTCCGTCGTCCCACTCACACGCCACCCCTGCACACCGTCGCAACTTCCTTCCTTGGTGAAGCGTTGTATGACTCTCTTTCCCCCCTTCCTATGGAGGAGCATGAATCAGAGGGGGAGGGGGTTGGAGGGGGAGTATGCCGGGGTGCGCACAATCAGGTGGGCGAAGGGACGGTGACGGTGGAAAGTATCGCGGACTGTGGTCGCGTCACTGCTGAAGCACGAGGTGCCGGTCATGGGTGGTACGCGCACGTTACACGGCGCACGTAGCAAACACGGAGACGTGTCATTCAAGTCTGTGTTCGTCGGCTCTATTTTGCCTTAGCCTTCCTTCGCCTTATTCAACATCTTGTAAACTTCCTATCCTTGACGATGCGATTTGATTACACACCAATCATGATGAACTTTGACTGGGTGATCGTGGTCAACGTTTGGGCGTCTCCTGGAGCTCCTCGCTGTCAGTCTCCCAGTGTGCAGACAAAGTTTTGATGCGGAGTGGTGGGGATAAGCATGAGAACGATCTTTGTGCTGCCTTTGTGACACACTGACACGACCCAGAAACGGAAGCGTCCTCGATGAGTTACTAGGTCCGTCCCTCTACGCGAAAGACGTCTGTGTTACAACATCGATCTTTCACTAACAAATTGCGAAAGGGAAGCGCAGAACCCCCACATTGGCGGACTCGGACGGGTCCAGACGAAGACATATCGTTCAACGCGCATGACGTCGGCATATGGCGTAGAGGCATCATCGACGATTGACATCATTCTTCGCACGCACACTCTACCAGTGCGCGCTTGCCTTCTGCACATGCATGACTTGTCTCTTTTTTGTGATATCTTCAAGATGTCATGGTACGTTGCACATCCTGTTAGCTCTATGGGACAAGGAAGCATCAATGAAATCGACGCTTTTTTGACATCCGCCTTGGAATCGACGCAGAAGCAATGTTCTGTCTAACATACGGAAGTGAACTAACGACTTAACAGCGTGACATTCAGACAAAATTGTCAATCACTTACATCCTCAATTCTACAGCCAAAGATCTCGATTACGTACCAACTCCCGCCGGGTGCACATTCCCCTCCAGCAGCGATCCCGCTCAGCACCCGTGCTAGTCTTGTCAATCACACCTGCGACGGCATTTGGGATAGAATACATCAAGTCCAATATCAATCAACATACATACAGTCAATTACAATTACACGTATCGGCGCAGCGCTCATTTTGTGCCCTTACGTGACGACTTCCTAGGACGAAGTCCTTCAGGCGGAACGTACGGTTTTTCCTCCATTTCCGGTACGTACAGCGCAGGCACCCCTTGACGCACCGTTCCAGGACGGAGCCCTTCGGGTGGAACGAAGGCTGGGTCCTCCTCCCTAGGTAGTACGTACCGCGGAGGCAGCCCTGGCAGTGGTTGGGGTTCCCCGCCACGAGATGGGCCCGGCGCCGACATTGGAGGATATAGATCGGTCTGTCGAGGCTGGCCCGCCCAGTGGTAGTCATCAGGCCACGCCGGATTACCCTGTGGCGTTGCGGGGGCACGATGATGCTGAGGAGCAACACCGGGAGATGTCACGGTTCCCGCTGGTCTTGTCGTCTGCAGCGGGTACATCCTGTACCACTCAGGCTTTGGACGACTCTGTGGGACCAATGGCCCGTTTCCGTTTGGCTGTGGTGCATATGTCGCTGGGCCAGACGACGGGTGTACGGTTACAGGGCTGAGTTATCCACTGGCTGGTGCTGGTGCTGGTGAGCAGCGGGATGTCTATGTGGCAGCCAAGGGGCATCGTCCTTGCGTACACATTCCCCCCTTTTGATGTGCTTCTTGAGTCCCGGCAACTGGCCATGGGACAGCGCTCTTTCGGAGCAGGACGGGCATGTGTACCCATTACTGTCGGTCGACCGTGGTAAGCTGCCCAATGAACTGTCACATAGAGGTAAAGACGTACAACCAACCGTTCTGATCACACCGGGGGCAAACACCCCCGCACCACGTTTCTGGTGCGTTAAACGCACCAGACTTTCATCGACGGTCCTTTCGCGGGATCGCGGGCCGGGGGCATGGGGCGGATTCGACGGCGAACTGGTTCGAATTGAATGACATATGTATTGACACCGCGGCCAGCCACCAGGATAAGTAACTTAATACATAAGTGTAATTCGATGCCCTTTTGCGCCTGCAAGTACCGAGTAAAGCTCCGTCGGCGCGCCTCCGCCGCCCTTCGTATGATTCGATATGATCAAGTACATATGTTGAGTCCGAAGAAGATATATAAGCGCAACTTGTTAGCAAGATAGCGTAGAGTACAGTTGGTGGTGTTAGATATGTGTAGTCAATGAGTTGACTGCTAGTCGAACGTGCCCTGCAAAACAGGTACTTAATACCACAAAGATACAGACAAGGAGATGACATACTTGGAAAATGACATCGTCACTGTCGAGCTCGATGACGGGCTCAGCTACGGCGTTCTGACTCTGGCTGTTGGTGTCGAACATGCCCTGGAGTTCGGGCGCGCGCTCAACACGGCGAAAACGGAATGGACGACCGACGGACCTCAAGGACGACAGAGTCGGCGTCCAATTCCACGTCGGACTCGGAGTTGTCGTGGCGTTGACGACGTGTGGCTCTGGGCGCGCGCGCGACGAAATTAGGGCGATCCGGATCAGGATAATGGAAGTTTCCACCTTGGCATGCACAGAGCCTTGACAAGTTTGGTGAAGAGTCTGACAAACTGTCAATGAAACATGATGGAGGATGAGTTAGAGGTATATTACCTGATGAACATGTTGTTTATGAGTGGCTGGTCAGAGGTGGTGTTGGTGGTGAGGAGTGAAAGCAAAAAGCAAGAATTAGATCGCTTACACAATTGCCATCGCTGACGCAGCGATCCGCGACGACGAGCTCGCGTCCGCCTTCGATACACATCCCACTTTCGTCGTCCCTCGTGCGTCGGACCGATCTCATAGTACACCCGCCTCCGAACGCTTCTACCAGCATACATCTCCCACTGTCTTCGCCCACGAACGCGATACGGGCCATCTCGATGTAGCACTCGCGGGAGCCGAATCTCCTACAGCACATAGAGCAGCTTTTGGCGAGCATAAACAGTTTCGAGACGAGCTGTTATACGTTTGGTGCGTGCTCGAAAAGTGCATAGAGCCCGAGAGGCTAATCCACTGGTTAACTATCGACACGATGCAGTGGCGATGTGTGTGAAACATGCGCATCATTCTCTCCTAGAGCCAGCACTACCTCAGCACTACCTCCACGCCATGGCCAACCGCGCGATTCGGTTGAGGACTGTAGACGCCCCTCTCCTCCATCTCCTCCTGGTTTCCTTCCGTTCCTCTTCCTCGCGCTGCTTCCTCTGCTCCTCCTCGCGCTGCATCCGCTGCTCCTCTCCGGCGTACGCGCTCCTCTTCGCGTGTACGCTTGGCCTCAACTTCGGCGATTGCCTGCTTTGAGGCGCGTTTCGTCGCGAAGTGCGACTGTGGGCGGCAATGATGGCAGCCGCTGCCGATTCTTTCACAACGAGAGACGCCCTATCGTTAAGGATGCCAACGGCGACGAAGACGTCCGTCTGCGACTCGTAGAGTTCTCCGAAACTTGAGGCGAGTCAGGTCGGATATTGGCCGCAAGGTTATCCGAAGAACGAGAGGGTGTAGCCCCGCTACTTTGAGAGCGGCTGAGGGTGTTGGACATAGTTCTCGATCGCGAAGAAGGCGGGGATGTGGATGTAGGAATATCCGATGAAGGGCGAGGAAAAGAGCGCATTGTTGAGGGATTGGAGGGAGGAGAATTGGGTCTTTTGGCAGGAGAATGGAAGTCGCGGACGTCGCCTCGTGCCGCAGAGATGGGGGCGAATTAGCGATAGTTTTAGCCTTCGCACGGCTAGCCGCGATCGCAGCTGCAGCACTGCTCTCCTTGACCGGTTTCGGATTGATTGAAGGTAAGGTAAATGCAGCAGCGTTAGGATTAGGGCAGGCCTTCTCCAGGTGGCTGCGAACCGTTGCATCCAGAGACTCCATAACGACAAGACCCCGTCCCGGCCATGAATTGTGGAAAACTCAGAATGTCTGGCGTGCTGTCGTCTTCACCGACGCGTGCGCATCGCTCAGATATTTCTTCAACATGTTCTCCAACATTTCCGCGCCACCACTGCTCTCGACTGTAGCAGGAGAGCGCGTACATGGAGTTTCATGTATTGCTTCACGTGCCCAGAAGAATATATTTGCGCCTGGACCGTCTTCTCCTGTATAGTCCGCCACAGTAGGTGAGAAAAGACGCGAGGATTTCCAGACGTGTGAGTAATGATGGACGTAACCACTGCTTGCGACTCCTCGGCGGTGATCGTCTTCGTGAGCCCGGCCATCTCGAGCAAGTTGGTGAGAAGAAGCTCGCAGAGAGGATCGATGGCAGTTCCAAGGGCTAGTATCATCTTATTGCAGCATATCAATGTTATCCGTCTCCCAAATATCCGCATGGGGGCTGTCGGGGGGTGTTTGCGGAGACGTTGGTGGTGCGAGGACAGTGGGGTGAGTGCGAGGACGGGGGTGGGAGAGAAGGTGAGAGTGAGATGGGTGGGGGAGGCAAGAGGCGTGGGAGGGGGTGGGTGCAAGGATGGTGGGAGCGGGAGCGGGGACGTTGGAGGGCGGGAACGGTGGGGGTGGGTGCAGGAACGATGGGGTGGGTGCGTAGACGAAGGGGGTGGGAAAAAAATGGGAGGAGTGAGGTGAGGTCGGATGTTGTGCCGTCGGATCGGAACGTAAGGATCGCCGTCGATCGACGCCGGCTTCAAGGCTAGGACAGAAACATGGGTAAGTACAGGCCAGAGATTCATTCAAATGTTTGACGGACATCCAGGGGAAGTGTACTCGTCCCTTGGAGGGGGCGGTTCTTGTGAGATGAGACTGGAAAGCGATTTGTTTCGTCGTTGTGATTCTACCTTGTTTCTCGACCAAGAAATGGCGACCAAAGTGATGGTGCACAACTGAAAGAAGATAAAGTCATGAGCAATAGAACAACAAGCGCACCGGAAGAGGCATACTTACCCAGACTGAGAAACATCGGCCTCAAGTTTAACGCGTTCTTAGTTGGGTATAAGCCCAGAGGCCCACGACAAGGGGACGCGCGGACGATGGTTTCGCCCTCCTCCGGGAAAAGGGCCGGAATGGCCGGGGTTGGGTTCGAGTGTGGGTTTGAGTGTGCATGTGGGTGCGGGTGTAAGTACGCCATCTCGGAACTTAGAAGTGCAGGTCGCGCCGAGTCCAGATTCCCGAAGAGGTTATGCATGGCGCCGTCTTTCACTAAGGCCTCGTTGGGCACCATCAGAGCATTCCATGATGAAGGACTGTATGAGTGACAACTTCGGAAGGTCCGAACATATTCTTACCTCCCCAAAGACCGCGAGAATGATACCCTCTTTCTCCTTCTGCAATCGACCTTGGACGTTCATTTAGGTGTCGTTGGGCATCTCTGGAGCCATCCGTGGCATATATAACTTCAAGTGTTGTTGAGTTACAGAATTCGAAAGAGTCGAGCAAAAACCTACCTTCCCGAAGACCGCGAGAATGATACCCTCTCTCTCCTTCTGCAATCGACCTTGGACGTTCATTTAGGTGTTGTTGGGCATCTCTGGAGCCATCCGTAGCATATACAACTTCAAGTGTTGTTGAGTTACAGAATTCGAAAGTTTCGAGCAGAAACCTACCTTCCCGAGGACCGCGAGAATGATACCCTCTTTCTCCTTTCGAAATCGACCTTGGACGGTCACGTAGACATCGTTGGGCATCCACAGAGCCATCCGTAGCTGATATAAATGAATCGTTCATGAGTTGATGTATTCGCAAGACTCCAGCAGAAACTTACCTTCCCGAAGACCGCGAGAATGATACCCTCTTTCTCCTTTCGAAATCGACCTTGGACGGTCACGTAGACGTCGTTGGGCATCCACAGAGCCATCCGTGCCATATACAACTTCAAGTGTTGTTGAGTTACAGAATTCGAAAGTTTCGAGCAGAAACCTACCTTCCCGAAGACAGCGAGAATGATACCTACTTTCTCCTTTCGAAATCGACCTTGGACGGTCACGTAGACGTCGTTGGGCATCCACAGAGCCATCCGTAGCTGATATAAATGAATCGTTCATGAGTTGATGTATTCGCAAGACTCCAGCAGAAACTTACCTTCCCGAAGACCGCGAGAATGATACCCTCTTTCTCCTTTCAAAATCGACCTTGGAAGGTCACGTAGACGTCGTTGGGCATCCACAGAGCCATCCGTGGCATATACAACTTCAAGTGTTGTTGAGTTACAGAATTCGAAAGTTTCGAGCAGAAACCTACCTTCCCGAAGACAGCGAGAATGATACCTACTTTCTCCTTTCGAAATCGACCTTGGACGGTCACGTAGACGTCGTTGGGCATCTCTGGAGCCATCCGTGGCATATACAACTTCAAGTGTTGTTGAGTTACAGAATTCGAAAGTTTCGAGCAGAAACCTACCTTCCCGAAGACAGCGAGAATGATACCTACTTTCTCCTTTCGAAATCGACCTTGGACGGTCACGTAGACGTCGTTGGGCATCTCTGGAGCCATCCGTGGCATATACAACTTCAAGTGTTGTTGAGTTACAGAATTCGAAAGTTTCGAGCAGAAACCTACCTTCCCGTAGACAGCGAGAATGATACCCTCTTTCTCCTTTCGAAATCGACCTTGGACGGTCACGTAGACGTCGTTGGGCATCCACAGAGCCATCCGTAGCTGATATAAATGAATCGTTCATGAGTTGATGTATTCGCAAGACTCCAGCAGAAACTTACCTTCCCGAAAGACCCCGAGAATGATACCCATTTCCTCCTGCCGAAATCGACCTCGGACGTTCAATGAGGTGTCGTTAAGCATCCAGAGCCTTCCGTAGCTATTCTCATAGAATCGTTCATGGGTGATGAATTCGCAGAATTCGGCCAATCGAAGTCGACTTTCAAGCTTCATGGAGACGTCGGTGAGCCACTTGAGAGCATGCCGTGCCTAATCTGGTTGATCGTTCATGAGTAGATGAATTCCCAAGATTCGAGCATCTTCGGATCCACCGTGACGAATGCAACTATCAAACATCCATGAGTTACATATTCCGTTATATCCGAACACCAGCTCACCTTGCATGAACCCACTCCGGACGATGGAAGAATCGAGAGGCCTCCAAAAGTCTTGCCGTCCCACGGGGGCTACAATAACAAAGTATGATTAAGACTACTGATACAATCTTAAGCCTCACTGCCGATATACACTAACGTACGAAGTTCGACTATTCGTCCACATCTGAAAATCTCACTGTCGATAAACTAACGTACGAAGTTTGACTATACGTCCAGTAATAAACCGTTCTAGTCTCTATTGATACACTAACAAAGAAGTTCGTCTATGTCCATGTCTAGATCTTTCTAGTTTGCCAGATGTACTCCCACTCTGGTTTGCCAGCCTGCCGTATCTTCTCCCACTCGTGATTCTCCGTGATTTCGCGTTTCGTGTCCTTGATAAGTACGCAATCTTCATCACGAAAGATGATGGTTTGTGGTTTGCCCTCGACTGGTTTGCCCTGTGGTTTGCCCTCGACGGCCATCTTGGCATAATCCTTTCCATCAGCCTGGGGTTCTACCCAGAAGCCCATATGCATAAGCTTCCCGTCGGTATCTTGCTGGTGGGCAATTGGACGCATAAACTCCCCTTCGTGTAGTCCACGATACGCGTACAGTCGATAGTTATTGCCGAAACGCCCGCCTGGGTGAACAGGTTCGCAGAGGTTCACATCGAGAATACTTTTCTTCTGCGGCAGCAGGGTTTGCACGGCACAGCGAACGACTACGCAGGGGGGATTTGACCCGTTGGGATTGGCCGTGAGGGTGGCGACAAGTCGAATACCTTCTTTGCCCTCGTCTATCTTCCGCTTTTTTTTCTGTATGCCAGCCTGGGAGTTTGTCTCGATGACCTTATAGAAGATTTCGACATGCATGTTAAAGAGACGGGAACTCATCAGCCAGTGGTGATGGGCCTTGGCCGGTTCGGGAGGGGGAGTGCGGGGTTTGGGGGGTGGGGGTATTTGAGGAGGTTGAGAGAGGAGTGTGGGATCATTTGACCTCAGTTCCTGAGCACGCTGAAGAGCTTTTCCTTCTTTCTCATCCCTCCGATACCAGCCAGACCGTTTGGCAAGGTCCTTTGGATCCCACTTGGGATAATCGGCACCCCATTCCAAGCGTCTCACCTCCAATGGTCCCTCGAATGCGGCCTGATTTCGGCGGAGAGGGCAGGCGATGCGAAGTGGCCAACGAGTTCTAGAGTCGGAAGAGATTAGTGTTGACGTCAGGGAAATGAACTAAGAGTACATACTGCCAGTCAAGGACTTGCTCGTAGTAGTATGTCCCCTGAACGACGTGGTCCCGAACCATGGTAAACTGGACTACAACCCGGATACCGTTGGCGTACACGGACTCGTTGATGGGCTGAGGATTGACATGAACTTCCTCGAAGTAGTCGATAGTGACAGCATCCGGCTTGTAGCGTCTTGAGACTGCAATCGTTCCAGCCTTGTCCAAAATGACGTCCTTGACGATGCCTTGCTCTTTGTGGTGTGCATCACCTTCGGCGTCAATCATGACCTTCCGTCCAAGCCAAGGAGTCGGTCCTGTGTGTCCCAGGAAAGGAGCTGGTTCACTCTTCGTCTCCTCGGGAGTCTCGTACCAACTCTGGTCAAGAACCCGAAGAGTGTTGACATGTACGATGCGGGACTGCGAGAAATGAGCATGCATTCAGGGAGTTTGAACAATCGTAACGCACGCTGACTTCGTAACTATCCTTGACATATGCGTTTCGCTTGACGCGTACGTTGCGGGACTGAGAGATATGAGCATGTTTCAGGAGCACGGAAGATAGGAAACGTACAATACTATACCCGGGTTCCCTCTCATCGACATCACTCTTGTTGGCATCACCATCTTCGCAATCCTCGATGACTGTGAGAGTATGCAGCATCACTGTTGCATGCCGTTGACCTCCCTGTTCCGAGATGTCTACAACAAATCCTGGTCCAACATCCTCCTGGTCCGACAATCGACACTTGACCAAATCGCCGACTCGCACCACCTTCATGAGATGATGCCGAGGAACGAAGAAGCCCTGTCCATTAGCATCGAAGATCTCGACGCCAGTCGCCGATGAATGACTGGCCGCAGTGTATGTTCCTGACTGTTTCGTCAAGAAGTCCTCCATGAGGTCCCCAAACGCTAAGAACCAGTTCGAGGGAAGAGGGAATGAGGCGCTAGGATTGGCGCTCATGGAATACAACGTGGGATGCTGCGATCTGAGGAAGGTATCGAGGAGAGAGGGGTCGATGTGATTGGTGAGATGACGTCTCACGACGGAGGTACGGAAATTGATGATCTCCAGATCGTGCTCGAAGGTACGATGGGAGATGCCTTGATAGATGCAGAGGTCCCCTTCTTGGTTTTTGACAGGCCGAGCAATACTTCCCGGTGGTGCCAGTCGAGCAGGTGGACGTCGAACGTCTTGTTTTCCCTCCTTCCTCTTCCTCTTCCTCCTCTCCCCTGCTACGGGACGTGCCTCGCCGACAGCCTCCCCCACCCCTTCTTCCAACATGTCTCCTTCCTGCGGCATCAGATCGAAATCGTACGTTGGGGGACGAGGGACAACGAGAATGGAGCACAGTGGATCCTGAGCTTCAAGCTTATTCAGCATATCGTCGCGGTCCTTTTCGATTTGGCGGACTTCTGCTTGTCTCCCCTCTAATACACGAGCCGCCTCCGCTTCCATTCCAGCATAAGCGTCCTTGATCCTCTTCGCCTCCTCGTCCAGAACTGCTTTCTTCGTCAGCCAAGCACGACGGGCGTCAACCGTCTGAGGCGGCCGGCCCGCCTCCTGCGTCTTCGCCTCCACCTCCCTGAAAGTCCTCTCCCGAGCAGCACCCAACTCCGGTTCTTGCTGCATTATAAGCTCGTGAATCTCCTGCCACTTAGCCGCTGCCATGCGCTGTGCTGTGTCGATCCTCCTCTGTAAAATCTCTGCCTTGGCAACGTCCTCGTCAGAGACGTATTGACGAGTAACAAGCCCGACATCCCCTTTGTACAAGCCCGTTGGGATCTGAACCCACTTGCCGATAAGTTGGGGGATGGGGGGAGCTTTGATGACTTTGAGGAAGGCGGCGTGGTTTGGAACATCAGAGATATAGACACGAAATGGACGCCACCGAGGGGGATTAGGAGGAGGATTGCCGATGGACCGCATTGCAGCCGGGAAGAAGCTGGAACGGACACAGGCAGGAATTGACTGGAGCACGTAGCCAATCTGGGGATTGAAGTCGCGCTCCAGAATCAGGAAGACACCATCGATGAGTGGGTGTGGGACAGCATCGAGAATGTTCAACTCGGCGCGAGAGCTCTTCACCTCGACAAGGCGTGATAATACTGCGGGTTTGCAGCCGGTCTTGATATGGGAATTAGGCGCATTCAGAAATTTGAGCAACGGACTAACCTTGCAATACAAAAGGACGATATAGATATATGAGTCTGTGTAGACCCGCTCGAGGAGGTGTTTCTCCAGCGGGCAGTCATTGTTGTCCATCGGCAAGGAAGGCTTTTGCAAGGTTTGGCCCTGCCCCGACGCGTATCTCACCGCAAGATGGTCGACCCAGCCGTGTCTGTCATGAGAGGCGTCTGATTGTGGTACAGGAAGAGTCGAGGATGAAGGGGATTGCAAATCTGAGGGGGTACTGCGACGCTGTGAGGGTTGATGGTGGGCTCCGTCGTCAATGAAACCTAAGATGATATAGGCTAAGTAAATTTGGTGCGCGACGTCCAGTGGTTACACACCTTCCAGGTCATCCTCATAATCTACCTCATCCTCCCCATCTGCAAAAGACTCCTCAGCCTCGACGTCGAATAGTTCGCTGAGATCCATCTGGAAGAAATTCATATTAGCGACCTGGACTCTCCCTGCATTTTCTGCTGCCATGGCCCTCAGTCTTTCCACTAAATTGAGACTTCATATGAACCCGTTTTATTTGACATTTACCCTACTCTACTATGGGCGGGAGGGCACTTACCTGCCTGTCCCCGCTGCTACTGCTTAACTTGTTGGCGGCAGGAAGCAAGCGGGAAAGGATCACGTGTCTCCTGAGCACCTAAGCAAGTCGGCAGCGAAACGTTAAATCCGAGTTCTCGGATTTAACGTCCTCGGCAGGATTTGTTGGCGCTGCCGGGTAGCACGTGAGCTTTTCCCGCTTGTCCTCGGTCCACCATCGTCGTTGCGAGGGACGTGTCAAAATTACAGGCTGTTATGCTGGTAGCAATAAATGATCTGAGTCTGAACGTGAGATCGTGCTGTCGTCACTGGCGACAGACTGACTAACAGTGATAAAGCTGTCCTGGTGCGCTTCGACTATGCTTAATGGAGTGTACATGCACATCTCAAATTCACTCCATTTTTTCTTCCAGATCTAGACTTACCGTGGCGATATCCGAGGAGGTAAATAAGATCATAACCGCCCGGAACTGAACTCATGAAACGACTGCCGTACAGGTCTTCTGGGGGGCTTCGTACATGCGCGAGGCTTCTCACATGGGCGGTCAGGTAATAGGGAAATATGACCAACCTCACGAATTATATACAGGCTCGGCCTATGCCCAGCCAATAAAATTCGGTATCGGTCGAAATTGTACTAGTTCGTCATTCTTTCCGGAGCTTGGGTCTCATTTGCCGTCTTAGTCTACGAATCATCAAAGCCCATCATCGCTTCAATCTCCCCGGATCCATGATTGATTATCTTTCCAGAATCAGTTCCTGCATTTCCGCATGACACCTCATTGCTCTGGGTCCAAGCTTCCATATAGAGAATTGTTCGCCACTATATGAACTCGCCAAACCACCCCCGCTTTCCCCCATTGGTCTGGTAAATCACATCCAGCATCTTTCGTATCTCTGTACTGCTTGTCAGCATACATGAATAGCGATACTCCTCCCCCTGTCCCGCCAGAGTGCAATCCCACTCTGACGACTGCCGTCGACCGTCGTGCTGCAGTTCGTTCTTCCCTAAGCTCCGTGTTTTGATCCTCATGATCATCCTTCCTTAGCTCTGTCGGGTTCGGCACGACCTAGCACTGCGACAGCATTGGCCTGATAAATTGACTCGTCTCGTCGCCGTCGAAGAAGTTCACTCGGACGACGAAGAAGACGACAACGACGACGAATCTGGCGTGCGCACCCTGATTGTGCACGAGAAGGAAGGAAGGAACGCTCTTCTGGGTACTCTACTTCGCGAGATGTCTGAGCAGGCCAGAACATTTGCCTTGCGCTATGGGTATGGTTCGAATAGGCCCTACCTTGCAGCTTCTCATTGTCTTTCGTCTTGTTAGCTCGAACACTCCATCGGGAGTCAGGAAATACCCCGTGAATCCCAAGCCGTCCACCCTCCCCGCCATTCCGAGGGCTGTACCCGCAGACTATTTTGATCCTGAATACTTCCATACGGTCCTTACCGCTCAAGAGCGAGAGAGCTACAGGAACAATGGTGCCTGTCTCCCTGCCATCAATCATCCTGATGTTGTCAACGGCGGTTTGTCCTATCTCCTTGACAGTCTGCGTCGGAACCAGAAGGACTTTGTAGATAATTTTGAGCAGCAGACACTGCGCCTGTACTAGAATGCATGAT
Source organism: Strobilurus pachycystidiatus (assembly GCA_019915135.1). Lineage (NCBI taxonomy): Eukaryota > Fungi > Basidiomycota > Agaricomycetes > Agaricales > Physalacriaceae > Strobilurus > Strobilurus pachycystidiatus. Next base: position 424,232 of record JAHLMK010000025.1, on the reverse strand, counting down.
GACACTCAACCTCGTACTAAACCTTGTACTTCTGCAATGTGTAGCTCATGTCATCAGTATCAGCCCGAGTGAAAGTCATGCGTGCAAAATTCCTGAAATTCCATGTGTGTGGTCCCGAGGATCGTATCTAATGCTACGGCCAATGGAGCGGCTGAAATATCTTCCTCGACAGCAAGCAACAAAATCTTCTACCCTATAAATGCCTAACAATATCTTTCTCGACAGCGAGCGACAAGATCTTGTTTGCCTCCCCTTCCGTCCAGGTAGGAAGAGGAGCTTTGCCACCCATGTTCGGGTTCGCTTTCAGTGCAGCCTGGCGTCCACGAAAGCAACCTGGCCTCTCGCCGACCAAGACCACCCAGAAAACCCTCTCAGCGGCCGCGTTGTCGCTGAAGGGCGGGTAAGGAAAGCTTGCGCGGCTTGTCGAAGCTATGGGTGGGACGGTCGGCGCCCCGTTGGATTCTGAAGATCCTGCTTCGTTGTCGACAGCCCGAACAGAAGACGTCCCGCGATCTACCCAAACAATCATCCGTTGTGCTGTCAGGCAAGCGGTAGATGACACAAACTCACTCTTGAACGCTTGCTGTCCCGTGCGCGGCAGTCCCAAGCTTTCCAAGTCTTTCAAAGTTGGCGCTAGTGTTGTTTACTTTTTCAGTGTAACGTTGTGATATGAAAGGAACGAGACGAACCGTTGGTCAGAGTATGTTTGGAGGCTGCCGCCAAGAGTTCCTTCGATGTATAGTTCAGCCGCTCGCCTTGAGCCTGCAACGTTTTGGGCGCTGAGCGTGCTTTGACCCGAGACCGTGCTGGAAGGCAGTAAATCAATCGTGCCATCATGGAATTGAGAATACGAACGTCTGCAGTAACAGATAACAGCAGCGGCCAGCAATGCGATGGCGAAGACGATGGTAAGATCATGGGAAATCATCAAGGCAGTGGCAAGGAATGCGATGGTGAAAAAGATGGTGGAAGCCATGTCACTCGAGTGGCACTGATGTCGCGTTTTCTTTGCCGTCATGCCGGTGTACGCGACTGGCGGTCATGACGGATACATCCGAGGCACATGTGCGTATATAACGCGTGTTTCTTTCATCTTTCATCCCTTTACCTTCCCACTACCGTCTACGATTGAAACATGTCCGCTGCATCCAACGCCCCTCCGCCCAACGACGCCGCACCTTCGGCCGCCAACCCACAACCTGCTCAGGACGTTCAGATGGGGGACGCCGGCCAGCCGAAGCGCTACAAACGGGCAGCCCCCCCAGCTGGATCCCCCGCCAAGAAAGCCAGAACCGCCCGCGCAAAGGGCAAGGCACGCGGAAAGGATCCTGTCCGCCAGCGCGCTGCCGACAAACCTCCCCCCACTGCTGAAGAGGTTGCCAAAGCCAGGAAGGCCGCTGATACTCATATATGGGTGCGTTTCGGAAATTGTCACCTTTCGCAGGATCCTAACGGTCCTGTCAGAACTGCTTCCGCGGCGTCATCCGACTCTTGCTGTTGATGGTTGAGAAGAAGTCACTCCCCGCTCTTCCCTCGCCCGCTGTCATGAAGGAATGGAGTGGAGATCTCTCGGATATCGGCGACGTTGAAATGAGCCTTCCGGAAGAGAACAGGTTAGCAAACGAGCAGCTCATCCGCCAAGTAGAATTGGTGAAGGCCAAGGCGTCGTTCGCCGCTTGTCACACCACCAAGTTCATCAGGCGTGTATCGAACGCCGATCTCGAAGGGGTTTTCTTTGGTCTTGGGAAGATAGGGCTACCCAGCTTTGCCCCCGACATCCTCTCTAACAATCCCGAATCGGACTGGAACCTTGCTCACGAGCAATTTGCCATCAAGGCATTCCAACGTCTCGCTCTTGCCTATGCCTTTGGTGGTGCCGTCAAATCCTCCCCCTTCATAACTAATCGTCCCTTGTTGGTCGAAAAATACCGCCATTACATCTTCACGACCATACGCCACAATCTCCAGCTGGATACCAACAGACCAGGGGTCTTCGCGATGCACAAGGATACTGTCGACATCTACTACCGACGCCGCAAGGTGAGTCATCTCCCTGTGATTATCACAATCTCATCTAAGGCATATCGTCAGCTTTGTGACAGTCGGGTTAAGTACGCACGCGACAATGCCTGGCCAAGTTATTTGCTCGAGGTTCTCGAGCGGGAAGACGTCCACTCAGACGACGAGCTCGATGACGATGGCAAGCACTGGATTGTAAAGAAGAAAGAAGGACGCAACCCGCTCCTCTCCATGGTCTTGCATGAGTCGGATAGAATGATCGTAAGGTTTAACCTTCGGCACAAGCGTTCACGGTACGTGTTGAGACAGCCTTGCTCATTCCGATCTGAGTGTGCTCCGTTAGCATATACAGTGAACCTCCTGAGCGGCTGCATCAACCAGATCCCAAACCCTCCGCATTCACCAGCATCCCCATTGACCTCTCGGCGAACTACTTCGACCCTCGTACCTTCAACACCTTCACTTTGGTGGAACGCGCAACGTACAAAGAGTTTGGTGCCTGCCTTCCGTCGCCAACTGATCCCGCCATCACGATGATTGATCCCGAAGGCGGCGCCGATAGTATCGTCGATGTGGAGAAGCTAATGAGATTCATCTCCGAGGTTTCAGAGGAGGACTTTTTTGAGAAGCACGCGTCAGATGCCCTTGAGCCTTATGATTTACCTACAGATGATCAGATGAAACGGCTCGAGGAAGCTGGATTGTTGGAGGTCGACGAGTAGGGCTGTCAATTGCCTATACTATCCCTTTATGATTACCTGTATGCACTTCTATATCCGTATGATTCCGTATGATTTTGTATCTCTTGTATGCACCTCATGAACATGCTCTCTGGATTTATTGCTGTCGGTCAATTTATCGTCGCTGCCTTGAGAAACTGATTTCGGACCTATTATATGAGATGGTTTGGGCATGTACTGCTCGTCCCAGAACGGATTTATCGCTGTCGAATGATAAGTTACGGTTTCGGGTAGTTAGTATAATATCCGTACCACCTCGAATACACCCACGCCACGACGCTGCGCCTGGAGAGGAAAACGAGTTTCGGACCTTCATGTGGGGTGCGCTGGGCATATACGAGGTATCCCAGGATGGACTTTTCGCTGTCGATTCATAAGTTATTGCGGGTAATCAACACACCTATGATACTTCCTTGAATACCGCCACGGCACCTCGCTACTCCTGGGGAGAAACAGGTTTCGGACCTTCATGTGTGATGCTTTGGGCGCGTACCAGGACGGCTTTATCGCTGTCGGTGAATAAGTTGAAGTCTCGCGTGGCTAGTACATTTATCATACCACCTAGAAGACCACCACACCGCCTCGCCGCTCTTGGGAGAGAAGCTGGTTTTGGACGTTCATGTGGGATGCGCTGTGGATTCGTAAGTTGGGAGTTTCGGGTAGACAGTATAATGGTCAAACCACCTCGAAAACCACCACGCCATCTTGCTAGTCCTGTGAAAAGAAACGGTTTCGGAAGCTCATGTAGGATGTATTGGGCATGTCATGAGCGTCCCAGGACAGCTGCATCCCCGCCCTTAGATAAGTTAGGGTTTCTCATAACGAGTACGTAGAAACTACTTACCTTCTGGTATACCCCGAAAGGCGTCCGCGGCTCCATCGCAGAGGATGAGTCGGCCAGAAGACGTTGGCCTGCAATGGTCCGATGATATTAGTTTCCACCAATGTCCGCCTGGTACAACTGAAATCGAATTGGCATGGACTCTGCCTGTATTCTTTAGTTTTCTGCCATTTCCGGTATTCGAAAGAATCGAATCTGACTTACAAACTGAAATCTCTCAATGAATCTGTACTAGGTTGATGCTTAGGAATTTATAACATGTCTCTCGCCCCGACTATGATAAGGGTGGAGCGAGGACAAGAGAAAAAGCTCACGTGAATACCGGCAGCGTAATCAAATCCTACCCGAGACGTTAAATCCGAGAGTACGGACTTAACGTCGAGCTGCCGATTTGCCTAGGGCCTCGGCAAACATGTGATTTTTTCCCACTTGCCTTCGTACCACGAAGACAAGTAAGTAGCAAGAAGGAGTCATTGGTAAGTCGCCTGTCTTGGCCAGTAAAGTAACAGCAAATGTGAATACGAATGCCCTGCATCTTCATGAGATTATTGTATGTGAGGTACCTGCGGTCCTGGCAGCCGAATTAGCAAGGGGAGTGGGTTGTAACTCGCTCACGACAAGATATTTAGACATTCGCCACTCCCAAAATGCCCGAAACACGGATTCTCAAGCCAAGTGTGTACCTTGTTGACTTTATTTCATTGCATTAATTCCCTCTAGGATGCATCATAGCAGCCCGATGGCACCGCCGCCGCCACCGATCGGAATACCTCGTAATTCAATCCCATCTATTTTCGCGTCCTGAACCGCCGTCAGTCACAATTCTATCCGAATATTCTCCCTTGCTGACTGCGTCCAGTCGGTGGGAACCGGTGTCGACATTCGAAAAGTCAGGACTTGACGCGCTGCTGGACGCGTGGTGGGCCCGCGTGGAACAGGATACCGGTCGTCGGGAGGAAGAACTGTGGCCTCGTAGGCGTATTCAAGCTTCAGCGGAGCATATCAGTAAGCTACTCATCGTGCACTCCGTTGTGCCACTGTCAAGCCTAACGTGGTGTCGTGTCTGTCGCAGGGAATCAAAAAAAACTCGACGACGACGAGATTCGTGCTGCCCGAGAGTACATTGCAAACCTGAGCCATCAGAGGCGACAGGCCCGACGGGAGCTGCGACAGCGGGAGCGAGACGAGCATCAAAAACACAATGGTTAGATCGAATCCGTCCTGTGTAACGCTTATATCACAGTCGTCCTCAGCGCTCGAAGAAGAGGGTTTGACCGGCTCATCCGAAGAAGACGAAGATGGTGGTGAGTCCCACCAAATCACTATACCATGACACATTCTAACACCCCCACAGACGATGAGGATTCGGTCGTCTCAACACCGGAGGAACAAGAGGATGGTGGTGAGTCCCACCGAATCACTATACCATGACACTATTTTAACACCCCCACAGACGATCAGGATTCGGTCGTCTCAAAACCGGAGGAGCAAGACGGTCAGTTTGTTGGTTTTCATCCTACCACCGATCACTGATTCCCCGGCAGATGAATGACGGTCGTTAGTGACCGATTGAAGATTCTATTACTTTGGCATCTACTCGTAACGTAGCGCGAATCAAGTGATGTTTTGCAACTGTACCCTCTCTGAGGGCCCCAAAACCGGGTGCTGGCGGCCGCGCGCCCCCTTGTCGTGGGCTTTGGGCTTAGCCTTCGGGTAACGCGCCTTAAATATACTCAGACGTCATGACTGAGGCGAGGAGAAGTGGAGATACTACTAACAAGAAATACAGCGCGATGGAAATTCACGTTGGCCTGAGGGACAATTCTTCAAGGAACACAATGTCTCCATATCAGGAGGCGTTGCTAAGTAAACTTGAACACCAGAATGACGTGAGTTGTTTTCCTCTGCCAGTGCCACTCATAATTTTGACTAGAGTGCGGTCGGATCAGGCTCCGTCGATCCGTTCATGTATCCGGAGGTTTTAACTCTGTGCATCGCGTGGTAGGTCAAAGAACTCGGAACTCTCTCCGTTTCCATATCTTTCTGACTCTATCCAGCCTTTATTTGTATCCAAAATGCCGCCCAGTCCCAATAAACCGAGGGTTCGACGAATCTTTCCTCCGGCATCATCATCGCCTCACGTTTCTTTCAGATCGACCTCACAACCGAGCAAGGCCGTATCGCGTACTTTGAAAGGCAGGCGGATTGCTCGCAACTACAGCCTCACTCTGCCTTCTGCAAGCGTTGCGAGCAGCACGTTGTACTAGGGACGCACACGACTTACTCAGTATCCCAATGGATGGAGCACCGGGGAAAATGTGAAACTCGCCCCGACGATCGCGAGAGCCCTAGCGTCAAAGGCAGCACCATTGTCGCGACGTCTACGGGACGCAGGTGCGTCTCAACAGTCTTGAGTTGCATATCCTCATTCGGATCCACAGATCGAGCTTAGCAGCCGTTCTCGAACGACGCAAAGACACCGCCATCGAGGACACACGGAAGGACACCGCCCTCAACGACACACCAGCCACGCGGAAAGAACGTCTTGCCAATGACATGCAAGTCAAGAGTTATGCGCCTGGTTATGTCGAGTGTGCCGAATGCGGGTCCAACATCGTTTTGGCTGGACGGCAATATTACCTTGGCAATTGGGAGGCCCACAAGATCGACTGTCAAATGTATGTCCTTCTGCCGTGCACTGCTTCGTTGCCTCATTGATCTTGGTAGGTCCAGCAAGCCCAGTGTGAGCAAGCAGAGCTCTCTGAAAGATCAGAATCGCCGGAAGCGCCAACGGGACGATGATTCCGATGATGACGCGCAGGAAAGCCTCGAGGATGAGGACGAGGCTGCGAAGCTACGACGGTTCAAGAAGCCTAAGGTTGAAGTGGATAATCAACCCTCAGGCAGTGGCAACTCGAGCTCGCGGACCTTCTCCATTCCGGATTATGTCCTTGGACCTTTCCGTGTTGCGACTGATGCTATCGGTAAGGTTATTGCGGAAGAACGCAGGGGGTTTCTCAAAGCGGTAGAGGGGTTTGAGGGCAGAGGGTTAGGGGAATGGCCTTTGTTCCAGGCGCCGGCTCCGTCCCAGGCGCCCGAGTTGTTGGTCTCGCCGCCTCAGTCGCTGATAGATATGGGCCGAAGGATGTCAGCTGCATCTCAGGAGGGATTAGGGGCCGTGGACGGACCAGACAGCATTGCTCATGATCAGAAGTGACATTCATACATGTTGTTAGTACTTCTATCTACGTGACACCGGGGGCAAAGATCTGAATGTGTAAAGTGTGTTAATTTATGACCCAGGAAGTAGTTAGCGAGCAAGGTTAGAAATAGAACTCTCACCGTTCACCGTTCAATCACAGTCTTACTGGCGCCAATGTCATGATAGTAAAGAGATGCATTCGAATTAGGTATAATAGGGAATCTATGACCGTCTCCGCGGCTATACTGATACAACCTAATCTAATCTAATCTAGATTAGGATAGACGCCAGCTGAGTTGAACAGCGACACCATTTGGCAACGCCCAAGGCACGTGGGAAAGGTAAGCATAGTCAAGACAAAGAAGTGTAAAACTAATCAGTGTCCGTCACAGTATGATAATTTTGTATCTATCTTCGACCCCGGTTCATTCCCCAGCAAACAACCAACAATGGCTTCAGAATGCCATATGTCTCCGCTGGGCGTTTGTACGTAGAAAGATGTGTAATAATATGGGACGGTTCAATAAGAAGAAAATCATCCGAAGGTCTACTATCAACTACTGTAGTCATGAAACGTGGATGTTGTGGATATGGTGTAAGATCCAATTCGGTCTCTGAAAGTGCTTGATAAAGATTGACTACAATGAAATGCCGTAGAGTATTTTTGAGTGGAAGGCATAGAATTGTATCAATGAAACCCATCATTTCTGTGCGATTTTCCATATCTGAATCTGGATCGTAGAAGCGGATTGCACTATTGCCATTATGTGATGTCTGACAGCTGTATGTCATTCCATCAAGGCGGAAGTTCTTCAGCTTATGTGCACCATTAGGTAACACCAGCTTATGCGGCCCATGTGGAAATTCCATATAATGGGAGTAATTGGCATCATCATGATCCCTCAGATAGTGCAGTAGAAGATTATACTGATCGTCATTGAGTGGCGGGGCCGTTGATAAATTATCAGCAACATCTTCCGGCGTATAATTAGGAGGTGTTTCATTGAGATCAGAGGTTGTCTCAGGCTGCAGAATATTCGCAAGTGCCCCATAAGGACCTTCATCCTTGACATCCTGTGTCAACAGTACACGAAGCCGCAAGCGACGATTCATCTGAGTGAACATTGTCAATTCCATTTCCCCCCGATGTTTATTTGTCTTGATCCGTTGCATCATTCCATTCATTCGCTCCCCAGCAAATTCGCACAACGAGGCTAAAGGGCCCCAACGTTTGAGTAAGGCAGGAAGGTGCATAGCGTAATGATGATTGGGAAAGGAGTGGAAATCCTGATAGAGATGAGATAGACTAGTGCGATAGTTGATGTAATGGCTCAAAAATGAATCTGCCTCCAGATCTGATGTAGAATATGAGATGATGATGTTAGTCGAAGCAACTAAATCATAGACATGAGCACGAATGTCGGATGTTTTCGGATATTTCAATTATATTCGTATCCGACATCCGAAGATATTCGGATGTCGGATGTCGGATACCACTCGGATGTCGGATACCTCTCGGATGTCGGATGTCCACTTTCTGAGCAGACATCCGAGACATGATAGTGTGGGCTGTAGTATATGAGTGTTCTGTGTTAGCTATGTGACTCTAATTGACATTTACAGACAGTGTAATATCATAACTTCATAGTAGGTATGGTTTCAGGCTGCTCTTGATGCAATAATACGCCAATACTTATGGATATTCAGATATATTCGAATATATTCGGATGAATATTCACAAATATTCGGATATTGGACGATTATGTCGGATGCAATGTCGGATATCCATCCGAATACGAATATCTGGGTTTGGGGTGCACATATTTGTGGTTCGGATGTCGGATACATCCGAATAGACACTCGTGATCATGTCTACTAAATCATAGAAGCTTTGAAGTAGGCCTTTCTTGCCACTGACAACATTGCCACTCCACAGTTCTGGAAGAATAAGAGGAAAAATGACACTGAAAAGATTCAGAAAGTCCATGGCTGTAAGCTTGCCATGTTTTTTTTCTCCAAGATTTCCAGGTGGACGACTGACCCAAGTAGGAAGGGAGATTGTGCGAATGCACTCACGAATCATTAAGAGTTCTTCATCGTTGAATGCCTTCAGTTCTATTTTCTCCCATATGTTGTCATCATCTCCAACCATATCCTCATCTGATGAATACACATGCTCAGTGCCACTTTGAGTTTCAGTACCACTCTCCTCTCCTGCTAAATAAGCATCTATGTCCTCCACAACTGAGCCTTCCTCGAGCTCTCCCAAATCCTCTACCACAATCTTCTTCTCCTTTTTCTTTTTTTTACTAACTTCCTCAGGTCGCCCAATTCCCCAATAGTGTCGAAGCTGATACTTTAGCACACCCTCAAGGAAAGCATGCATGAATCCCAAGATGTGGTGTTTCACTGGATCCCAATGTTCTGGATCTAAGCGTTGTAGCTCTGTCCAACGAACACCTGTTTTTTTTGACACTTTGTTCTGAGCTGCTACTGAGTCTTTTTCTTTCCACTCTTGTGCTTGAATACGAAACTCAGCACCTGTACGAAGCTTCCAAGAATCAATAGCTAGAGACTCAATATTACTGCGAAGCAGCTCGCAGAATGAACAGAAGCAGTTGGCCTGATGATTGAGACACCCAAGAAGCTTATGAAGAGCGGGAAGATCACATATGAGTGGAATTCCAACACGTGTCTCAACAGGAGCACCATCTGGATGTAGATGTGTGGAAACAGTTTGACCTGGAATTTGCCATGTGCGAATCATAGTAATGAAGGATCGAAGAATGTGGTTGATTGTGATTACATCTGGCTCTGATGGTCCAGGTATGACACTGAGACAAAATGTATTCTCCGGTGTGTAGCAGAAAGGTGCAGGTAGATTCATACAATAAAGCATGAGGAGACCAGCAGAATGTTGTTTTCCTGCAATCTTGTTTGTGAATGGATTAAACCAATCAATGAATATGCCAAACACTAGGTTGTAGTGTGTTTTCAGAAAATCACGAAGCTCTGCCCATGCTGGACTGTCATGCAAGCTGTGCATAGTTGATCTCTTTGGCACATATGCAAAAGACTTTGCCAGCATTGCTTCAATATCTGGTCGCGAAAGAAAAAATTGTAACCAAGAAGCAAAAGATTGTACATAATAAAAAAGTTTGGGAACTTTTGTCTCCTTGCCCTCATCATCGTGTTTTATAGTAAAAAGTTCGGCACCACATTGTGCTGAGCGTGGTGACACCTTCCATGTACATATGTCTGACTCAGTAGAATCTATCGTACGAAAGCATTTATGACAAATTCCAGTCTGTATAATGTCTGGTTCAACACCAATATGCTTGTAAGCAGTTCGAATATCGTTATGAAACTCAAATGAAGTACCAGTAAAGGTAATCTTGATATTAAATTGAGACTCAAGAGAAAAAGAAATAAGGGAAAGAAGAGTATCTAAAATAAGACCAACAGACTTGAGTGTGAGATTTGCAGCATGACGACTAAGCCCAGCTTCCAATGAAAGCCAAACCACTAAGGTGGTGAACATCTTGGAAATATGGCTTAGATCAATTGGTTTAGCATCTATATTCTCCGCCTCAGTAAAATTTCACAATGATAACATGTAACATACTTCGAGACTGTGCTCCTGGTTGTGCATCTGGTGACTTCCTGTCAGGTCGAAACTGTGCTCCTGATTGTGCATCTGGTGACTTCCTGTCAGGAAATCATACTATCAAAGATTGAATGCTACATACTTTGGGACTGTGCTTCTGGCTGTGCATTGGGAATTTTGGGTTTGGCATATGCAGAATTTGCATTGAATTTGAGCTCATGCATGCGACGTGTATTATGGCTGACAGAGCGCCCATCACTTCCACAATCAGGACATGTACACAGGCACTGAGGCATAGTTGGACTTCACAGCCGTCGAGAGCAGATACTATGGTCTGTTGAATGTTTTGTCTAAGTCAAGTCATAAGATACACTTGCTAAAATGTTGGTACTAGACATACAGGCCAGGGGATCTTGCTGAGAGGGTGCTGTGCCCAATGGCAGATCACGAGGGTGATGGTCAGGAGGGGACTCAAGAATTAAGATAGATGAGCGCTCGAGAGTCGAGACACGTATAAGCTCAATATAGATGCAGCGTGAGGATGGCCTTTGAAAGGCTAACTGGAGATGTCGTTCTGTGGCAAATTGTTCCCTGGTCAGTTGAAGTCAAAACAGAGATCACGATGTTGATCATGATAAGGGCACACCAAATCAAAGAAGAGCTCAACACCGTGGATACAGATCTACTGAGGATGGCTTCCAAAAGTGTAGGGCTTGACCTCGTGCAGCGTGAGGATGGCTTCGAGGGAATAGAGATCTTGTTCTGGACCGGATTGCAATGGTGATGGTCGGAAGGAGAGTCGTGACAGAGGTACACACGATTGATCAATGCCCGAAAACGTTAAATCCGATAAGACCGTGGTGCCTTACTTCTTAGATGGACGGAAAGCATAAATAAAATGAATTCGATGTCTGAGAGGCGCAAGTAAGTTACTTCTTGTTCTTCCCCGTTCGGTACCTCTGATCATTCTCTAAGCGCGCCAACTGAACCGAGGTAGGACGTCTGTAGCGTTCCAGTACCTCTGCCCCGTACTTCTCCATGAACTCTTCCTTCGGTAAATCCACCCATTTCTGTATATCTTCCCATGTCTGGCAATGTTCCACACTCGGAAACGCGACACCGTTGTCCCAGCAATCAGCGCGTTCCCTGACGCTGAGTTCGCTATGATAATACTCCGGGGAATAGTAGTCGACGGGCATGTCCGCGGCGGCGGGTTGTTTCTGTAGAGACATTGCCGGGACTTGGGGAAGTTCTCGCGACCTCATTGTCCTACGGGCAATGAGAACTAGAGTTGCCCTCGAATCTTCACGTACCGTGCGCGAATGTGTGTGACCTGCTCCGCCGAGCGTTGATCCAACACGCGAAAGAACTGCGTCGGCGCGGCGGCTCTCTCAGGCTTGGTCTTGATGAGGTACACTGAGCCGGTTCCTCTCTCATCATCAGAGTGAACATCGGTGTCGTTCATGAACTTGATCCTGAGGTCATACGTTTGATTGAGAACGACCTTTAGCCGACTCTGACACAACTATAGCACAGTGAGGGAGGAGTCGTACAGCCCTTGAAGGATGCTTACCGTCTTTCGTCGTCTACCAGCATCACGCGCAGTACCCCTATGTTCGAGAAAACCTGGAGACTTTTTATCTGCCCGGACATACTCCCGCAATCGCGAGTAGACAAAGTTCCGATACATTGTTTTCAAGAAGTGTCGGTCCTCATAATATACGGAGACGGGGCCGAGGAAGAGGTACGCGCCGGGGATCATGTTACGAAACGTTACAAGAGCAACCCGCTCGAGAATTCGATTGTAGACGAGTTCGTGATCCCGTAGAACATCAGGTACTAGACGGTCGAGCCCTAAAGTTTGGAGGACAACAAATGCGCAACACAGAGGCCTGGAAGGCACTCGGAGCAAACTGTCGCTGGTGGCGCTCCTGACAGCCTTGGCAGTCGCCATGAGTTCATCAACCCGCTTCTCCGCTGGAGGGACCAAGGCGAGGATCTGGCGTTCATGGTCGGTCTTGGGGGTGGGGGTAGCGACATCGATAGATCGATAGTACTCCCCGGCGAGTCTCAAGGTATCCTGGATGTGCTTGTCGATATCTTGGTGCGTCAGAAAAACGGTCATCCGTGCCACAATATCGTCCGTTGAGAGATGTCCTGGTAGGGTTTTCTCGGTCAACAGGCCCATCAAGACCCTACAATGAAACTCCAAGGCAGCCTACAAGAAGGTGAGGATAGTGACGATCGAAGTTTGAAGGCCTACCTTTGTTTTCTTTGCTTCAGAGCTCAAGGTCTGAGAGTCGACGTGGTAGCGATCTGTTACTTTCGATTCACGGCGCGGAAGGGGCACGTTTGCTTCATCGTCCAACTCTGGATCACCCGGAGCCCCTTCAAGTTCTGCACCGTCGCCCGCATCTTCAGGATGGTTCGATCCGTCCTGCATGGCTGCATCATCCTGTTCTCCATCCGATGCATCCATATGGACTTCGGGAGCACCACTAGGTGCGCCTTGGCCACTCACAGACCCTCCCCCCTTTGCGCTTCCCCCTGGCTCTGCACCGTCGCCCGCATCTTCAAGATGGTTCGATCCGTCCTGCATGGCTGCATCATCCTGTTCTCCATCCGATGCATCCATATGGACTTCGGGAGCACCACTAGGTGCGCCTTGGCCACTCACAGACCCTCCCCCCTTTGCGCTTCCCCCTGGCTTTAGCTGCATGGTGGCGTCACTTTCTTCCTCCTCTTCCCCATCCGATGGAGCCATATAAGCTTCGGGAGCGCCACTAGGGACGTCTTGGCCACTCACAGACTCTCCCCCCCTTGCGCTTCCCTCTAGCTCTAGCTGCATGCCAGTGGTTGCGTCACCCTCTTCCCGGTCATGAACTCCGTCTTCACCACCTATAAACTCTGCCCTGCTTGTCGTTCTTTCTCGCTCAAATGACTGTCACATGTGAGTCCATCAAATGAGAGAAAAGAGTCTGAGACCCACAGGTTCCATGTCAACTTCGGAAACACCGCTCGGATCAGGATTTGCATACACGGTTTCTGGCAAATGTGTTGTCGAGCCTTCGGTACATGTCATGGATCTAGCCGGCTTTGGCATATTGTCAGTTCGATGGCACCATGAAGCCCTGCGCAACGCACCGATGATCGATTCTCCATGGACTCGTCGACATCAGAAAGTCCAGATGTCGTTTCCCTAGATCGCTCGCCAGCGGTTTTCGCCAGGAGCCTCTCTCTAGATATCGCTAGGGAGGCAATCTTGGTAGCTGTCGACATAACCTAGTATACAGGAAGATCAGCCTGGGTGAAGGCGAAAAGCGATAAGATGTACAGCGTATTTCTGGAAGGCGGGAACGGGCTCCTTCTCGGGTTCCTGGTCCTGCTCCTTTCTCTTTGACGTTGCCTTTCTCTCTTTGACCTTACCCTTGGCCTGGGAGATTGAGTAAGGACAGAAGAAACACGATGTAATCTCGTACCGAGCGTGCCACATCTACGGATCCGTCGTCCTTTCTCGGCTTCTGTTTTCTGGTAGACTGGGGGTTGGGGGTTTCCTCAATCAAGGGCGGTTCCTCCGGAGCTCTCGACATCGAACGAGTCTGTGTCGGGAGAGTTTGTTTCGAACCAAACAGCAATGGCACAAGAACCTACGGGCAGGTCCTCTGGAGCTCTCGACATCGAACGAGTCTGTGTCGGGAGAGTTTGTTTCAAACCGATAAGTAATGGCACAAGAACATACGTGTCTTGGTATAGCCGCAGACGCGACGTCCAAAGGCTTGATGCCTTGAAGCATCCTCTTGACCGGCTTCCTCCGCTAGAGACAGGCTACTGTTAGTTGATCTGAAATGAGATCACGCAAAAAAGAAAAGAACTACCGCAGGCATAACATCTTCAGCAACAGGAACGAGTGGCTCCTCAACGGGTCTCGACATCGAAGGAGGCTGATTGGGCGGCGGCTCCTGGGGCAATCCAAAGGGTTAGTTGATCGAGAGGAAGTGATGAAGATAGCGAACTACCTGAGCTTTACCGTCCTCAACAGACGGTTCAGGTACCGGGACCTGCGGAAACTGATTTGACGACTCCTCGGAAGCGGGTGCTACGATTTCGCCCATATCGAGAGCTACAGTAGGCACGACGCCTTCAGCAGCAGGAACGACTGGCTCCCCAACGGGTCTCGACATCGAAGGAGGCTGATTGGGCGGCGGCTCCTGGGTAGGCACGACGCCTTCAGCAGCAGGAACGACTGGCTCCCCAACGGGTCTCGACATCGAAGGAGGCTGATTGGGCGGCGGCTCCTGGGTAGGCACGACGCCTTCAGCAGCAGGAACGACTGGCTCCCCAACGGGTCTCGACATCGAAGGAGGCTGATTGGGCGGCGGCTCCTGGGTAGGCACGACGCCTTCAGCAGCAGGAACGACTGGCTCCCCAACGGGTCTCGACATCGAAGGAGGCTGATTGGGCGGCGGCTCCTGGGGCAATCCAAAGTGTTAGTTGACCGAGAGGAAGCGATGACGATAGCGAACTACCTGAGCTATACCGTCCTCAACAGACAGTTCAGGTACCGACACCTGAGGAAACTGGTTTGACGACTCCGCTACAATTTCATCCATATCGACGTCAAAGATAGGAACTGGCGGCTCCTTGGGGAACATCGAGACCGAGGGCGGCCGGTTGTGTGTTGCTTCCCCCCCAGCAAGTGGAGCGAGAGGCGAAGTCGCTACGAGTGGCACATCCATGGACTTGGAATGGTTCAGCACGCGTTGAAGGAGTCATATCCAGCACATACCTGCTGTCCTGCGGCGTCCATTCTCATTCGCCGTTTAGGTGACCGTTGAGGTGAATTCACCGTCCGAAGGTCGATTCGAGGAAATTGAACTCCTGTAGTATCGGAGAGGTTTGACTGAATGAAGATGAGTATTTGCGTTGAAGGAAGAGGACTACGAAACATACTCCAGCGCTGCTGAAAAAGTTTCTCATGTATAGATCTCTCCGCTCAGCAAGATCTCTCTGCACTGGCACTGCGAGATCCACCTCTCTACGAGCGCGCTCTTTACGAAGGCGCTGGTCAGCGACATAGATGCGCTCACCCGCACCGGGAGACGATCGAAGACGCGGTCTTTTGTGCGACTCAGGTTCCGGAGAGATTGATCGTCTGTATGTTTCGGGCGGTTTCGAAGACTCAGCAGCCGGTTCGGGGGCATCTGAGTCGTACATCGGATTGGGAATGAAGGATGAGGTATGAAAGGATGGATGAAAGGAATATTAACAAGGGTCCAACACGCGTTGTACCACGCGTCGGGACCATGCCGGCTCAAGATATCCGAATTGGAGATTCGCCAAGGGAGGCTCTACCAGAGGTTATGTCAGGTAATTGTAATGTTGATTGTGTCAAACTGCGAACTCACGATCCATGATCCGAAAGTGGCGCAGTGCGACTGCCTCCCTGTCAAGTTATCTCGCTGGTCCTGGAAAGAAGAACGGCTTCGGACCTGCACGTATAATGGATTGGGGATGTATGAGGTGTCCCAGGTGAGCTTTATTGATGTCATTCCATAAGTTAGAGTTTCGCGTATTTAGTGTAGATATCGTACCTTTTGAAGACCACCGCGCCTCCTCGCCGCTCCTGGGAAGAAAGGTAGCTTCGGGCGTTGCTGTAAAGTACATTGGGCGTAGACGAGGCGTCCCAGAACAGCTGTATGGCTGTTAGTTTGATAAGTTGGTTATTGGGATTGATATTAGACCTTACTTACATCCTCGAGAGCCGCCAGGCCAACTCGCTGCTCCTGGAAGGAGAGGCCGCTTCGTCAATTCATTTGCGATGCATTGGGAATATACGAAGCATCCGAGAACATCGGTCTCGCTGTCGGTTCATGAGGTTCATGATTAGTTTCGGGTAGTTATTATAACTATCATACCTCCTCGAAGAACGCCACGCCACTATGCTGTCTTGGGTGTGAAGCCGGTTTTGGACCTTGATGTGGGATGCAATGGGCAAGTCATGAGCGTCCCAGGACAGCTGCGACGCCGCCATTCATCTGGTATAGCCGAAAGGCGTCCGCGGCTCCATCGCAGAGGATGAGTCGGCCAGACGTTGGCCTGCAATGGTCCGATGATATTCGTTTACACCGATGTCCGCCTGGTACAACTGAAATCGAATTGGCATGGACTCTCCCTGTATTCTTTAGTTTTCTGCCATTTCCGGTATTCGAAAGAATCGAATCTGACTTACAAACTGAAATCTCTCAATGAATCTGTACTAGGTTGATGCTGTGGAATTTATAACATGTCTCTCGCACCGACTATGATAATGGTGGAGCGAGGACAAGAGAAAAAGCTCACGTGAATACCGGCAGCGTAATCAAATCCTACCCGAGACGTTAAATCCGAGAGTACGGACTTAACGTCGAGCTGCCGATTTGCCTAGGGCCTCGGCAAGCATGTGACTTTTTCCCACTTGCCTTCTTACCACGAAGTTAAGACAAGAGGAAAGTCGCAGGTAAGCATCGACAGCGATTTGTAGAATATTGCAATAAAAGTCAATCGTCTGCAATGTTACGAAAACATAGAATACAACAAATAGAGAGAAAAGGGCAAGGAGAGTCCAGGTCACTGACTCTCATTCGTCTAGCTCGTGCTCGTTAAGATGTCCAAACGCGAACTCTATGTCGTCGGTGCGTCGTTTCTTGCTCCTCTCTTCGATTTCCTCAACACCTACAGAATCTATCAATGCAGCACGGTGGTCCGAGCGCCGGGGAACCATCGAATATCGGGTCAAGTGGTTGGGTTACTCAGCTCACAGCAATACGTGAGTTGCGTATCCGATTTTACGCGTCACACTCATCCTCTCACAGGTGGGAGCCCAAGCAATCTTTCGACAACGGGGCATCGGGCTATCTCTTGGAGGAGTGGTGGCAGCGTGTACAACGGGACAGCAAGGTCACGAAGAAGGATGTCAAGAGGATCAAAAAAGTAGATGCCACTGCGAAGCACAAAGGTCCGTCCATTATCAGGGATCTGGGCTCTTTGCTTTATTCAGTGTGGCGCACTTCGTTCAGACGAGCAAACGCGAAAGACAGAACAGCTGGCATCCTCAGTCGGTCGAGAAGCGAAGCACGAAGGTCCGTCCATTATCAGGATCTCATTTCTTTATTTTACTCTGTGTGGCGCACTTCGTTCAGGCGAGCAAACGCGAGCGACACAGCAGCTGGCACCCTCAGGTGGTCGACAACTCACCCCCGAATCCGCATCCAATCAACAAGTCGAAGCTGTGAATGCCCTGGCAGAGCTGCGGGGGAAGATCCTTAACGCTGGTCAGTCCTTGCCCGCATCTTGGCGCGCGACGCGTTGACCACTTTGTACAGATAATAAGCAATTAGCTGCTCTTGCTGGGCTGAGGGAAACATTGTCGCCGCTATCGGATGTCTAGAATTTTACTTTGTACCCATCATAATGTACTGTTTGCATCCCTCTACCACCACTGGATGTCCCCAAAATCGGGTGCTCGTTGCATCCGCGCGCCCCCTTGTCGTGGGTTTTGGGCTGAGCCTTCGGGTGACCAAGTAGCGCGTTAAACATTTGTAGCTCCTCAATGCAAGACTCGTTCGTAAGTACGCAACACCTATATGCACTGCAATTCTTGTTTACATTTCATCAGGGCTCATCTATTAGGAAGGAGGGTCTCAATCTGCTCGCACAGTACCAAAAAAAGACAAGCTTGAGCAGCTCCTCCAGGTACGCTATCTCATGATTGGAGTCGATGATATTACAATCATTTTCGGTATACAGGCCCTCAAAAATTCGGTCATCCAATGAAGGCCTTTCGTGCGCGCCTAAGGGGAAAGAAGGTCGTCTCCGCGGGAGCCTCTTGGGGAAGCGTGTTGACTTTTCTGCGCGTACGGTCATTACTGGTGACCCGAACCTGGAGCTCGACGAGGTGGGCGTGCCCAAGACGATTGCGATGAACTTGACATATCCCCAGCGAGGTAAGCCCTATGACTCCACTAACCACACCGAGACTAACTCCCGTGCAGTGACATTCCATAGCTTGTGCGGAATGGACCACGTGAATATCCTGGCGCACGATATGTTGTTCGTGATGCAGGTGAACGTATTGATCTACGGTACAACAAGAGGGAGAGACACCTGAAGGATGACGAGTATGTGTCTCATTCTTTGCGATGTTTCACGTATTGAATGTGCTTTATGCTTAGTTTCGTGCTGTTCAATCGGCAGCCTAGTTTGCACAAAACGAGTATGATGGCTCATAGAGTAAAGTTGATGCCTTATTCTAGTGTGTTTGCTTCCTTTTCTTTCGTTCTTCAGACCTGACAAGTATTTTGCAGCTTTCCGACTTAATCCACAACAGACCATCTCTCCACAAGCGAGCAAGGCCGTCATGGGTATCGTGCAGGACACGCTCTGTGGTATTCGGAAGTTCACTCTCTGGGACTGCTTCCTCGACTGGAATCAGGTCCAAAATATCCTTCTGTGGGTGCGGGACTGGGATGGCGCGGCGCCTACGCCTGCTATCATCAAGCCGAAGTTTCTTTGGACCGGTCAACAGATTCTTAGCATGGCGATACCTCGCGGCATCAATATTTCGCGCGCCTCTGACCCCAAGTCGCCTAATCCGTCTCATGATTCTGGTATCCTCATCGAGAACGGGGAGATCATTTACGGCGTGGTGGAAAAGAAGACGGTCGGTGCGTCGCAGGGAGGTCTGGTGCATGTCGTCTTCCGAGAGAAGGGCCCCGACGCGACGAGGACACTCTTCACTGGTCTACAGCCGGTGGTGAACTACTGGCTGTTCCACAACGGTTTCAGTATCGGTATTGGGTACGCCATCGCCGACAAGGAGACGATGAGCCACATCACTGCTACCATCGCGGAGAAGAAGGTTCGCCTGCAGGAGATTATCGAGGACGCGACGCACGACTGACTGAAGCCCTCGCCCGGTATGACGATTCGAGAGTCTTTCGAGAGTATGGTCGAGCGCAAGCTTAACTTGGCTCGTGATACGTCTGGTCGATCTGCGCAGCAGAACCTGAAGGACGACAACGTGAAGCAGATGGTGGTCGCCGGTTCCGCGAGGGTTCCTTCATCAAACTCTCGCAGATGTCGGTATGTGTGGGGCAGCAGTCAGTTGAGGGTCGTCGTATTCCGTTTGAGTTCAGGCATAGGACTCTGCCGCATTTCACGAAGGACGACTTCAGTCCCGAGGCGAGGGGTTTCGTGGAGAACTCTTACTCGCGTGGCCTGACGCCGCAAGAGCTCTTCTTTCACGCTATGGCCGGACGAGAGGGTTTAAACGATACCGCCGTCAAGACTGCCGAGATTGGTTACATCCAGCGTCGGCTGGTGAAGGCGCTGGAGGATATGATGGTGTGTTACGATGGTACTGTGTGGAACTCGCTCGGCGATTTCCTGCAGTTCGTGTACGTCGAAGATGGCATGGATGGCGCCTTCATCGAGAAGCAGAGTACCGACACATTCCGCCTCAACGATGTGGAGTTTGAGCACAACTACCGCGTTGACGTGACTAGCCCGGCTGGTGGTTTCATGGAGGGTGGGCATCGACGATAGCTCTTTGGACCTTTAACGCCTTCTCGACGACGAGTACAAGCAACTCATCGAGGATCGGCGCTTGCTTCGATCCTTCATTTTCCCTCGCATGTACATCAGGCTTTTATACCTCCTTGCCATTCCTCGACGGACGAAGAGGCGGCGCTACATCTCCGACATACTCACTAACGTCGCCTGCCTTCGTCACCTCTGTCCGCACTATTCGCCGACAGTGTAATCGTTCTCTCCGACTTCTCCCTTGTTCTCGCTCACGTCTTCCCGAGTCCCTGCACCCCCTCAACGTCGGCGCCCCTTCCCAGCGTCGGCGCACCCACCCCCGATGTCGCCCCCCCCCGCCCCCCCCCCCAACGTCGGAGCCCCCCCCCTCTTCCCACCCTGCTTCGCGCACCATAAATCAATATGCCATCGGTAACCGCAATCATATTCTAGAGTCGGCGGCCCACGTCGCTTCTCGGCGGCTCCCCCCCCCCCTCCCCCCCCCCTCCCCCCCTCCCCCCCGAAACTTTGGAGCCTGGCGGACGGATTGGTGGTAGAGGAGAAGACTTTGCTGGGGAACGAGTGGTGGTGGTGGAAGAGGTGAATTCGTCGTCCGATGATGCTGATGGACTCGATCAGGTGGCGGTGGAGGTGGTGTAGCGGAGAAGACTGCCTGATTGGAGGGCTCAGAGGGGGAGAGCAAGGGGACAGGTACCACGTGCACCAGCGATGGCCGGGAGGAAGCCGCTTGGAAGTAAACTCTCGGGAGCTAAGAGCAGATGCCTTCAGCGCGCCGATGACGGCGAGGCCGTCGGCGGACCCACCATTGGCATTGACCTAGTGGACAACACCACCATTGACATTGACTTAGTGGACAACACTGCAACATCGTTTCAGTGTCCTGCAAGGCAACGCACCTTGAAGAGGTTGAACGACGCTCGCTGGGCGCTGCAAGTCGCATTCATCGCTCGCGCGTCCCTTCTTCAATTTTTCATTCCGTCTGCAAGACTCAGCCACATTCTTCCGCCTCTTTCTCCAAGTCGTCTCGTGTGCGCTGCCTTCCATCTACGCTAGCGTCCATGCCGTCCAAATGCGCTGTGCCAGCGCTCATCTTGCTGCGAGCTCCAAGTACGGTCTCGGAGCAAATCTTTCTTGCGACCGCGTCATCGCTGTCTCTAGCGGGCACCCGAACGTCGTCCACTTTAGATTGGGCGAAAGCAGGAGTAAGTTGCAGTGATAGCGATCCGGATGCGTATCGTCCAAATACGGACTCGATCGCATCATCCATCCAAGTGCCAACTACGCGAACGCCTTCATTCACGCTCGACAACGCACAAACCATCAGCATTTGCAAGGTGAGTCTTCGTGTTTACATCCTGATATATATTCAATTGGCGTCGTCTAGCTCCTACCATGCCCGCTAGAACTATCCGACTCTTTCGCCCGCGCAATGGCCCGCATCTTTTCACCCGCTGGGAGGCGCCGACCGGGCACACTATCGGCTACACCGCCCTCCACGATGCGCTCCGGAAGCACGCGTTTTGCTTTGGCCCTGATGCGGCCACATTCGCACTCGCGTATGACCTTCGTCGATTCCGGGGCCCTCTCTCATCTTCCATCCAGTAAAACCGCCTGGCACGACCCCGACGCCAAGGACGCATATGGGCACCTGACTATCCGGGTGTTCAACGCGGAGAACTGGTGCATCGGCACTGTGCACTGGTATGGATTGGCGGATAGTACGCCTTTTGTCCACGAGCTCGAAAACCCTGGCAGCGTCAACGCCATGATTACACGCCACATCAACATTCCGGAGAAGCAGCGCCGCTTCAGAAACTGGTTCCGCGAGAGCGATCACATCGAGGTACGCAGCTCTTTGCAAACTTCTCGTTCGCCGGTCTTACTCTCTTGTAGGTTCTCTAAAATTCTTATTCATTGTCGCGTAGTGTATTACAGCTTGCTATCATATTCTTGTTACTGCCGCCTGTCTACTCATTCAGATATTGTATTATAGCATGATGTACACGTAGAACACAATCTCTTGCGAATACTGTTTTCATGTAACTTCTGTTGTAGGAGTCGCGTCAATTTTGAATGCGCGCAGCTTTCATCGGTTTTTCTAGTCGCGCCGCGCGCCATGACTTATGTCCGGCCAAGATAAAAATACATTTTTGTTATCAAAATTGATATATATTAGTCAATGATCATTATATCGATTCATTCAACCGAGCTGGTTCGTCGCATGCCCCCGGCCCGCAATCCCGGGAAAAGATCGTCGATGAAATTCTGGTGCGTTTAACGCACCAGAAACGTGGTGCGGGGGTGTTTGCCCCCGGTGTCATAGGTCACTTCCGGCTTTCGCTGGATGAAGGAGGATGAGTATTGAGTACTACTGCAATGGTGCCGGAGCTCACATTGCTGATAGACATGTCCTGGGAGATATGGGGAGACCTAAAGCCGCATCCTGACCTTTATACTACTAGAGAACACAGCGCCACTGGCATGGAGACCCGGTCCCGGCGGGGTCAGTCATCCCAATCCTGTTGGAGGCTGATCAGCGCTGAGAGATCCGAAGCATTCAGCATCCCACAGCTACTGTAAAGACGACGGGACACCTGCGTGTCTCAATGAGTAATGTTGCTATTGAAAACGAGAGAGCAATCTGTCAGAGAGGGGAAGAATCCTTCGTAGAAAGGGCGGCGAAGGTAAAACTATGAATTGCTACGTCCTTCATGTTTCCGCGTTGAGAAGATAGAGAACCGGATGACAGCGACGATCTTGGAAGCGTTGTCACAAGGCTCCCGGGACAGTCTGAACACGGGTACGACATAAAGATAGATGGCAATTGGCGGACCCGACGATGTTAAGCAATCGGTCCTGCTCCCGCGTCCAAAAAGCCCTGTGCCCCCATAAAGTGGAGAGATCTTGCACGTCAATTCCATCCTGAATCCAAGAAAATAATGCCATATAGCCCGCAAAGGGCCAAGACGGTTTGCTGTAGATACAGACTTCGGTCATTGTGGGAGCGACAAAAAAGGAACGCTGCGTGTGGCTCCTATAGAATGAGAGACATGTGCTCTCTGACAGTGCTGTAGAAAGATCGGAGTCACGAGAGCTCAGCTCTCAAAGGGGGAGGCGTCATGAAACCGGGAGAGGAGAGCGGAAGTTGCCGAACACTGTGTTCGATGGCCATTACGTGCGCCTTGCACTTCTACGGCCATGGTCCATGGCGTTCTGATGGCGTTTGGCGGCTGTCTATAGCTTCCCTCGACGTCTCACGGCTTCTCCATGAAGTACCTCTGACTCTACGTCCATTGAGCTCGAGAGTTCGTGAGACGCGAATAAGTATGCATGACGATTAAGAGCACATTAACTTGAGGCGTGGGACGGACGTAGCGCCAGCTGCACATAGGCATGTTGCTTGTCATAAGAACCCCAATTGCACGTAGGCAACACATGGAACATATAATCACATAAGCATAGACGTAAGTAAGTGAGACAGGGGAGCATAAGTAAATGGCACAACTTCAGGGCATAAGTAAGTACAACGAATCGATCAGCAAACTTGAACACACGAGTCCGTTCCATGCTAGTCCCTGTCCTGAACAGTCGACCTCATAGGCGTTGATTGAGCGCCGCGCCTAACTGGACGAGGAGAAGGAGTCCGAGGTGAAGGTGACTCGTCGGGGGACGCAGGGTGCACCATGGAGCATCCACCACAGCAAGGCGACTCTTCATCAGAATCATCTCCAAGATTGACAGGAGTGGTCGGGGCGACAGGAGAGTATAAGTAGGACGATGGGAGTTCGGTCTCATCCGTCCACTTCTTGAACATCACCATGAGCGACTTCATATCCGCAGCCACATTGTCAGAGAATTTGTCCATGTCAAGATCGCCTGATTCAAATAGCTTGGTCACCTTGGATCCTGCGCTCCAGGCGAGAACCCACGGGCTGAGGTGAGTTGGAACCTCAGAGAGTGCAGCGTATGGCGCGCGTATCTTTTGCTGATCATCGGTCGAGACCCATTTCAAGCCGTCCGAGCTTCGTCTGTCTTTGTACCGATGAAAGGCTCCAGACTGGCAGTCAAGAAAGACAAGTCGCATTGTGCGTTTGTTGTAGGGCGTATGTGGGAGGTACTTCGAGCGGAAGGTAAGCTCGGTGGGCTGGAAACATCGACGGATGAAGAACTGACCTCGAAGGCCGGAGTCTGACGCCGTTCATCAAGTGATAACTTGGTGAATTTCTTGAGGACCACGATGTCCTTGGATGAGGGAAATGCACTGATTAGATCGTTATCCAGAGAACCGTGGGAGTTGAGACACACTGTGAGGACGGTCAGAGGACAAACGAAGAACGAAGTCAAAGAATCAACGTACGCGGAACCATGTTGTATCGCGAGTGAAGGCACATGGTGCGCTGCAACATGCCCCAAAATAGCTCGAGTGCTGCTAACTGGAGTCTGTGAGATATCTGCGTTTTATCTTGGAAAAGACAGACCCACCGAATTGGCGTCGCCTGCGAGCGCCCAATCCATAATATGCGCAATACAAATCAGTTTACCGCTCTGGTTCGGCTTCCTGCAGAAAGCACAGCAGTTGCCATACGGTGCAGCGGCAATGGCAGCGTCCTTGGCCTTCTTCGGCGCGGGCTCCCCATGCTGAATGGCCCTCTTGGGGGTTTCCCACAGCGTATCTGTCGGGGGAACCTGTTGCCGGGTTGGCGTGAACGAGCGGTCGGTGGCGAGCAGATTCTTCTTCCTCTTTGCAGCGCTCTTGGCCGGGCACAACAAAAGTACCGTGGATGAGGACGTGGTGCCGTGGGGGACGTGGTTGTGGTACCGTGGATGGTACCGTGGTCGTGCTCAAGTGCCGTGGGCGTGGGCGATCGATTGTTTGCGAGGGACCCTGGCGCCGTGATCAATCCAGCTAGAATATTGTGACCCAGATGTGACCATCGAGCATAACATAGTGACAGGACCCGTGTTTATGCCTATAAGAGGTTAGATGTGAAAATGCGGACAAATTTGCAGAAATTTTTTTCGGAAATTTTTCGACCTTTTCGGTGCGGAATGAGCTGAATCGTTTGCCGCAATGACCAGAAACCGTGGGAATTATTTCAGGGTCGAAAAATTTGTCCGCATTTTAAATCTAACCTCTTGGTGGCATAAACACGGGTCCTATAGTGACTATCAAGCATACCGTTGTGACAGGCTCAAAAATTATAGTGCAAGTACTGAACAGATGTTGGTAGTCAGACTGCTCTAGGAGCGTGTTGATTGAGGCCATATGCCGGATCAACCAAATCAAATGACGCGAGTTTACGTGAAGTCCGGCGATTAGACGTTCAACACGTCTTGTCTTCTGCCCATCATCATAGGCATTATGAAGACAACCCAGCCGTTCATTCTTGCCACAATGGGACTACTTTTCGTGCACTTCTGCGTGATCTATGCACTTATTTCAAATTTGCGGCCCCACCAGCACAACGTCGCGACAAATTTCAATTGGACTTGGTTGGACTTTCCCTGCTCACATCATAGCGGTTCTCGAGCTCGTGCTGTGATATGCTGCAGTCTCTGGTATGTGTCACTTACACCTCGGCTTTAAACACAACTGACAGGTCAACAGGCCAAGTTCGGTCGCTTTCTTGCGAAGCGGCTTGAAAGCTTGGATGACTCACCGACCTCAACAGCGTCGCCGGACCACCTATCTAGTCATGTCCCGGGATCGATTGGCGACTTGTTGCCTGTCTGGAATGAAAATGGTTCGTGACTCCGGCCACCTGCTGAATATATCTCATAGGGATTTTTGCAGGTACTTTGAAGGGTTATGTCTCTGCCCGTGTACCGTCGTCCTCCAAAGCGTCCACGGTCCCAAAAAAATCTGCGACTCGCTCGGATCAATCACCATCTCCCTCACCCTTGTCTGATCGCTCTCGCTCTTCCTCTCCTCGCTTCAGACAGCTGAAGGATGGGACTTTTGAGCTCGTTGCTAAAGTTCTGAAATCAGCAAAGCGCAAGCGCGGACGGTCTCAATCGGATGGCGACTCTCCACCACCGCCAAAGAAGCGCACAAACGCTTCACGTAGCTCTAAAGCATCGCACCCTTCCAAGCGCAAGGGCGCGCCGTCAACTTCTGACAACGAGTCTTTGCCTCCTGTGAAGAAGCGTCCAAATGCCCAAGAGGGTGCGCCAGCAGAGAATGACGTCTACAAGAGTGCTCACCTCACCTTCCGTGCGTCCGGTGCCGCTCCTCATGACGTTGAGCTTTCCGCCCCTCCTGCTGGGTCAGATGGCCTTATCAACTCTGTCTTCATCTATATGCAGAGCGCTGTCCTTGCCGAGACCTGGGATGGACTTCCTGATGGCAACTTCACTCTCAACACCGACCACGCAACATTCCAGCAAACAAAAAACCTCATTTCGAATCAGCCATACGAGAACGGAGGCGGCGATCCCGACCATTCCAGCACCGCGGCTACGTGGCAAGAGGGCAAGAAGTCTACTCGTAAATGTCTGGGTTACATGACATGTACAAACGACGACTGTGAAATACTCGTGCGCCCCATAACAAAGCCTGGAGCACGAGCCCGCCAACTGGAAAAGCCGTGTCGCTGTGGTGCCGTTCTGCAACACCTACCGTGTCGTGGTGGACAGAGCACGACAGATCATAGTGGTGTGGTCTGCCGCCTGTGGACGTGGTCGGGAGGCGTGTACTACAAGAACGGGGGCTTCCATCGTCACCCACGGCCGACACACGAGCTTCATCTTACGGCTAAGGCTGTAATAATCGTGCCCAACCTCTGACACAATAACCACTGAGCCAAAAGGCTACTATGACGACTTGTCATTTAGTGTGGTTGGGGCTATATATACCATGTGTTATAGACTGTTCCGCATGTCTATAACAAAGGCGGAGAAGGCGTTCACCAAGATTGTACGCGAGCATCCGACTGCTGGACCCCTGAAGCTTGTTGTTGGTCTACCGCTTCTGGACGGCACTCACACTCCATCTGTCGCTGAAATCGCTCTTCCTTTGACCAACCCCGACTATGTTGGTGCCAAGCGCAATCAAATCAAACGTAACGCTCGCACTAACAGTCACTTCATCGCCCAATACTCCGAGTTCAAGTCCAAACATGACGGCTTTGTCGTTGGTGAACATTTCGGAAAGGAAGTCGTGCTTTCTGTTCAGCATAAGTGCATGAAGGAGATGCTCACTCGGGAGATTCTCAAGGACGGACAGCTCAACGGAACTGTATCTGACGCGGCTCATGGCTGGTGGCGTGAACGCAACGATCTTCTCATGGTTAGCTCCGTCTATTCCCCGTTACTCTGCTGCTGGGTCCCAGTCCTACTTTCCTTTGTGAATAGTGCATCAGCCGAGCACTTCATGTGGCATTTCTATGCTCTCTTCAAGACTATGCGCACACAGGCTGGAACCGCCAACATCAAACTTGAGCCAGTGCACTATGCCAATGTATGTTTGACTCCTTATTTATTCATTGGTCTCATATCTCTCAGGTTCTTGATTTTAGTGCAGCGGAACGATCTGGCTATATCAAGGCGTACGTCCGCATCCATCTTGAGGATGTTGACAATACTCGCAGTGAGGAGGAGCTTCGAAAGGAGGCTGAAGGCCTCTTGAAGGGATGTAAAGAGCACTTCCGTGCTGCTTGTGCCAGAATTGCTCGAAACCACCACATCATCCCAGCTGAAGACAGCGCCCAGTTCACAGCTATGTGCCAGTCCCTTCGAACGGTGACAGATGTTGCACAGTTCCATCGCATTGCTCGGAACATTGTTGCAAAGTGGGCAAAGACAGCATCATGGTTAGCGTGGTGGATGAGAGACTCTCACGCAGCTATGATCTTTCACTCTCAGCGTGTCATGGATGCGGACATATGGGACGCAATTCCAGATGATACGAACGCTGAGGAGGCGATGCACTGGAGGCTCTACTCCGCCTGTGGCAAGTTTCATGATGTGATGAACGGCTTCGAGAACTTGTGGGTAGTAGGCGAGAACTTTGCGCGAATGATTCATGCTGTGAGAGGTGCGTAAATACTCATCTCAATCCATCGTCAGCTTACTAATCCTATCGCTAGTTGGAACACTTATCCGCTATTGAAAGGCCGAGCCGTGGAAGATAGTTGCTGAGAAAATTGGGATCACGAAGCCTGGTCGCTTGCCTGAAGCACGCTCCAAGCGAGCTGATGCTAATGATGGTCGTCCTCCTGACACCACTGCAAAGATCAACAAGCGTTCGGAGGCCAAAGCAAAGGCTGAGTTTGAAGCGAATCTGGCGAAGCGCGTTCCCGTTCCTCCATCCCCTGCTGAAAAGCCATCTCCGGTCACTTTGCCTGTTGCAGATGATTCACCTCCTGTCACGCCGTCGTCCTCAAAGGATGCCATTGCCACTATACTTCCTGGTATACCCTGGGAGTCCAACTCGTGCTGGCTCGATGCGTCATGTACAGCCATCCATGCTGTTGCTGAGTGCGACTGGGATAGTTTTGCATCATCTGTACTCAACGACGACGGTCGTTCTATCTTTGAAGGCTTGTATAAGTTCATGGTCACTCTTCACAACCAACGGGAATCGCGTCCATCTTCACTTGTCCGCTCAGTACTCCGAACCAAGCGAAACGACTTCCGGAAGATCCTGATCGAGGCTTGTGCTGCCCCAAAGGATGTGAAAGAGTACGAGACTTCTTTTGTATGTGATTCCCTCAAAGCGAGACAACTTACTTACATACTGTCTCAGGGATGGCTCAGCGAAGGCCTACGACGGCAGAAGAACAGTGATCAGTCTCTTGCTCAATCCTTCTTCCAGGGTGTCTACATCGAGCTCAAGTTCTGCACTGGCGAGAACCGTGACTCTCTGGCTCCAAATCATATCCAGCTGTTTGATGCTCGGCTCGCAAAATTCAACCCTCTTGAGCGTGAGGTCAAGATCTAATGAACCCTAATCCCCAAACTTGAGTGTTTCCCGGTGCGCACCGTGGCCTGACACTTAAGTGTCCCATGACCATACCCTTCTAGCCTGTCGATTCAAGTGCTCACATTAGTAGCCTACAATTAGAAACATCCACTTCCGTGTACGATTGAGTGTGACAAGTTACATTTCATCTACTTATACTACACTTTGAGGTAACACTCAAGTGGCCCGACTCGAGTGCCGCGCCCCAAGTCTCAATCATCCGATCAAGTGTGGTATCAGTAGGACCCAATAAGGTGTAGCGGCACTTGTATCTATCGAATTAAGTGTGCGCGGATGTGCAGACTTGGGCGGCCGAGCTCACTTCCACGCGTGTTCAAGATGAATAAGTGGGCGCGGAATCCAGTGTATGCGGGAAGCTCAAACGTGTGCGGACCGCCACTTGAAATAGGGCCACTTTGACAATGAGTTTGCCGGTAAGTATGAGAGTTGGCCATGCGTGAGGTATTGTTTGCAGGAGACGGGCGCGTCGGAGGTCATACGTGGCGGCGGTCGAGTGGCGATGGCGGTGGTTTGAAGAAAGGGCTGCAAGCACCACGTGGTGTGCGAGGGCCAAGCAAAGACCATCATGTGTTGTTGGTGGTAGTGCCTCAGAGTCAAGATAAGTCTATAATATAAGATATTGATTAGCACACGTCCGACGCGTACAGGCAGTTACATGCCTTATCGCTTACAAGGACGGTGGGTGTGCGAGGCGGCGCGTAACATCCGCCCAGAACATGTGGTTGGCGCCGAGGTCGCGCCATGAACAACATTTTTGGTACATAGTGATCTCAAAGAACACACGTGACGGAATGTTTCTTTCTCCTTTACCACCACCATCAGTACCAGTCGACTGCGCCAGCCGCCGCTGCTCGTATATGCCCCGCCGCCCATTGTCATTTTGCCTGCCTTTCGTAATTGTGCATTCACAGGATCAGCGGACCGATCCATAGATGGCGCCACAGTTTCCCCTGGCCTGAGACTGTCGTCTGCAGCAATCTGGTCTACCGATAGGAAGGCGTTGTCGGCGCGTACCTTGACTGAGGATGGGGCTTGAGAGGAGAGGGAGGGTTGTGCCAAAGACAACATCTCGGCTACGTGCTTATACCACAATGAGCCACTCGATGGCTGACACTCAGGGACGAGTCGGGGCGCAGGACACGGGCACCGTGCACGGACAGCCAGTCTAGCTCTCCTGTAGGATTAGGTGCCATTTCTAGCCTAGACTAGCTGTGGACATTGATCGAGGTGTACAACGGACCATTTGTCGACAGACTGCCAAGTGCGCACTTGAGCGCGGAGCCCCTGGGAGTAGCACGTAAGTGGACACTAGCCAGTCAAGAGCGAGTGTACACCAAGTGCCATGCACGTAAGTGTATCGGGACTTACATGCGCACTCAAGTGAGTGCACTGGCGGGTGCACTTGGGTGCTCGGATAGTACTTAAATACTGTATATGTTGTTGTTTCATTCAATTGTTTGCAAAGTCATCCTTCAAGTGCAAACATAAGTGTACTCTTAATCGTGAAGTTAAGTGATTTGACGATTAAGTTTGGGCATCAGGTAATACTCAAGTTGGGCGATTAGGTTATTGAGATCTATAACGGCTCACTAGGTCTTTGGCTTCGCGCTCAAATATCCCAGAGTGGTTACGAGCAGCCACTGTCCAGCTGCTGGCAAACGGTTGCAGGAAAGCCGCTGTGCTTAGACATGACCACGAATAAGGAGTAAAGGAGAATATTCATGAATATATTCTTAATCTTATTCATGAATATGAATATGACGAATATATTATATTCGTGAATAAGAATAAGTTGACAAATATAGAATATGAACCTTTAAGTTCACATAATCCTCAACTCATTCATGAGTGTCTGACAATACTGAATTCTCAGTACTAAAGACAAGTTTATGATAAATTTAGATGCTGTTTGAATGATTTATAAGTCATTCAATAACTTGAACTGTGATCTTGAGTGACATTGAGATGATTATACTCGTATATTTGTGAATATTCATGAATAAAAGCGAAATATTCGCAGTGAAGATTAAGTTGACGAATAAGATTAAGAGTATATTCATGAACAACAATTATGACCCTTGGAGGGAGGATTATTCGTGTGCATGAATAAGAATATACTCGAATATATATTCGTGGACATCTCTAGCTGTGCTCGGGAAGTGCCTCCTCAATGTGCATCCTGACGCACTTGCCAGTGATGTTGGTCATGCGCTTTGACATCGAAAACTCGACAGCCTCCTGGGATATTCCCGAGCTGCTTGAGGACGCGGACGCCGGCGTCACCTATGAACTTGTCTCACGGGTCTTCTTCATTAACGGCAACCACTTTGTAACGCATTCTCTGGGACCTCCATCATCTTCGATGTCACGAGAGATCTTCTTCCATGACTCTAACGCAAGCGACGGCTGTATGATTGCCATCCCTGATGCCACAGTCGCGACTCATCTGAGTGGTGGCACAGTTGCTCAATCTCCGCGGTCCTTGCACGGTCCTGCCTCAACAACCGAGGTTATCTATCGTCTACTAGGCGGCCGGACTACTCAGCAGGCGTTCACATCACGGCAGATTGCCCATACTCAGACTACCTTCCACGTCGACTTCACATCCACATCTTCGACTCAAATCCCGGATGTTTATCTCGAGCGGGATAGCTTTACAATCCTTGGCCCAGCAGAAACACCCTGGTCTCTAGCCGAAAACAGAACACGAAAGGACTATGAGGCTCGTGTTATCATTCACCCTCAGCCAACCGCACCACCGCAACCTGGAAGTCCCGAATCCGAGGAGCTCAATCCACCTCCAGACCATCCTATCTCGAGCTCGCCTCCACTATCCGATGCCGTTCGTCTTCAATGCCGGTGCGGGGCTGAGGGTGACGGTGACCGTGTTGAGCTTGAAGAGACCGTTCTCGAATGCGAGGACTGTAGTTTGAGCTCACATCTTGCCTGTCAGCGTGGTCTGCACGGACACGCACGCGAGCCACGCCTGTCAGCGTACAAGTTTACGTGCACATTTTGCTCCCTTGAAGCAATGCGTGAGATCATGCCCGGGAGTAGTCGCAAAGGTCGCAAGAGTTATGTAGAGGAGGAATATGCTCGTCTGTAAGTTCTTACTGTTCTTGACTCGGTATTGCAACCCTCAACAAGCTATAGTGAGCGCGAAATTACATTGAAACATCGACTACTGTAAGTGATACTACTGATTTGCTTTCATACTTAATGCTGAGATGTATTAGGCCCGGAAAGGGCGCGCTTGTTCGTCTGGGAACATACTTCTATCCAGTTCGTCTCATTGCTGTTGTGGGCCAAACTTGGACCGCAAAACTATGGCGGGGCTGTCTATTCCCAAAAGAAAGCTCTCACAAGCCGGGTGACATTCTCCTCGGCGTGAAGAATTGCGATCTCCGTGACGAGTGCTGGAAGGACGCGACAGCCAGGCGACTCATTCGTGTAGGTCCATATACTGTTATGTGGTCTTTAGACTGACATTTCATGTCAAGCTGGGGATGTGGAAGCTTACTCACATCGTGAAGGAGGAGCGCGAGGATGAAGATATGTCATGACTCGGTCGTGGACCTGTCACGAGATCGCGCACGAACTATAGATTGGGTGCGCCACATAGGAGAGAACTTATCCCGAAGAACAGGTCGCGCCATCACGGGAGTTGCCGATGGAACGCGATCAGATCCCTACGCGCCTCGCCGCGCCTCGCTAGCCGGACCAACGTCACATCCGTCGGCCACCTCCCCTCAATTCCCGCCACTCCGTACGAGCGACGCCCCATTGGGTCGAGGAATGACTCAATGATCGCTATCTTCTGATCAGTCCCGCATGGCATGGGCGGCGGCCCGCCCTATCCCGCTTCATCCCGCCTTATCCCGCCCATCGTCCAATCAGCGGTGCTCGATCTAGCGCGCCTTCCTTGCTCGATCAAAAGTACCATGCGCTACCGCAGCACATCGCCCCCGACGCGTCGGGAGCGCTCCCGACGGAACCTTCGAGAAGAGGAGTTATTCATCAAGAGGTCGACGTATAAATACAGACGCTCTTTGTAGTAGATAGTCAGACTTTGTCCTTATCAAGTTTCCTTCCGCATTCTCTTGCCGGATACTCTGACTCCCTCTGAGCAAGGGCTCCCCCCATGCCCTCCCTCGGTGACTCCGGTATCGCCCCCCACTCCTCGAACGAAGGATCTCAATGCGCCACATCTTGGACCGGGTCCGATGAAGCGCGCGACACCAGGAGACGGGGTCTCCTGGGTGTTCACTCTCTGGGCGATACGGAGGAGCATCCGTCGAGGTCCTCCGCGATCCCTCCCAAGCGACTGGACGGAAGCGTCCCGGAGATATGCGTGTTGTGCCCGCAGGAAAGCCACGGTTGGAGCGTAGAGGCGCGCCATCGTGAGCGAGTCCTTGTCACGGCGGGATCAGGTCGTAACAATAGGACGAAGTCTCCCTACTGCCCGTACAACACCATATCAATAACTCAAGGCCCGTTCACAACAACTACTCTGGTACTCAGCACCACCTCGCACGAAGCTCCATCCCTCGATCCACTCGACCAAACCGACATACGGTTATTCTCCCAACTCCGATATGTCTCCTCTCAGGTGACGATCTTACGCGACGAAGAGGAGGGGACACCACCCCACCTAGAAGTAACACGAAGGGTACTACGGATAATGGACGTGGTCCACCAAATATCGCGAACAGTGGAGGACTGGCCCCTCCTCCGTTCCTTCGTAAAAGGGTATACACTCGCCCTGGCAACATTCTCACAGATATCCGGGGGACACCTCCCCGCCTCGCAACGACAAACCCGACGACACCTGCACCATTTCTCCCAGTACTACCTGGAGAAACCCCTTCGACGAATACGGTCCCCTGGGTTCATCAGAGAACTTCACATCGAACTGATATACTCAATCGAATCACCATTGACTAGTAATGGAGTGGTTCGTTATAATCCTCTCTCAAAGGAACTCCAACGTCGTTCCCGTTTACAAAGACGCAATGCTCGAAACCCTTCCAACAGCGTCTGGCGCGAAATTCACTACGTCGACGACGTTGTATTCTTCCTCGACGAAAAAGAGGACTGATGGGTTTCGCGCAACGCGCCCCCCCCCCATTTTCGGAAACAACATTTATTCGGCACGGACAACCCAGGACTCAAATAATTAGGCAATTCGACAGGGCCCCGCGTAACGAAAGACGGTCCTCAGAACCTCGGGGAGGTCGAACTGGAAAACGCGAAGAGAAATAGAGGGCTCCCACTCAGCGGAAGCGGTAACCCAACCACTCGGCGATCAGGGCCGAGGGCCCGATCCCACGAACCGCGTTGCAATCAGTCGATCGCGACGCGCGAACGCGACAAGTTCCGACGCCTCACCAAAGGTCCTCGACCTAGGAGAACTGTCTCCTCGCTCGACCAACACCAGACGACATCAAGACAGGTGCATAGATTTATAAAAAAGTACAAGAGGCGCGGATTGAGAACTACTATCGAAGACGTATTGGGTCCATGCCCGTACCTATGCATTCAAAAAATCCCCACGACATCCCCTCGAAGCGACCACATCCCTCACCAACCCTGCGCCGAGTCCATCGACCGGGACCACTCCTCAAAAGTCATGTTCCAACGGGTCGCCGATCCTGGGGTCTCCTCCGCAGTCATGAACTCATGAAAACAGGCGGCAATGGCCGGATCCCGCTCCGACGCCCAAAGGATGGCGATGAGGCGACGGATGGAGAGGTGATCCCAAAGATAGCGAAGGATGAGGTCGAAGGCGTCGACACAGTACATCGTCGTGTCCGGCGCCGACCCAGGAAAGGCATTGACTAAAAGTCCAAGGAAAATATCCCGGTTAGTAAAGTATCGCGAGGCGATAGACGAAAACCACACCGTGAGGGGCGAACAGGAGCCAAGCACAGGTCGAGAACGCCCGCAGGGTAGCCGAAGGAGACGGGCGCGTCAAAGCCCACCACGACAAGGGCGGACGAAAGAACACCCTCCCCAAATGTGCGATCGATGAGCGAAACAGGACGAACTAGGAAAACGACTCCGTTAAAACCAACCTCGGGGCCAAAAGGAAAAGAGGCTTACTAGTGAAGCCCATACCAAGGGATCAGTAATCTCTTTCGACGATGTCGAGGCCATTCGGAGGGCCTCGGTTATGCAACCAACGCAGCGCGACCAGGCCTCCACGATCGCGGGTGAAGGGCGAGCAATATCACCTCGCACCCAAACCAGGAAACCGTCCCGGGACAGCAAACGAATTCCGTTGACCACCAGCGGGGCCGACACGAAGAGAGTGCTCAAACGACGAGGGGTAGACACCCGCGGAGGAGTGGGCGAGCGCAACAACGAAGACACAGACGACATGGCAGGAAAGGAATGAGGAAGGAATTGGACGCAGAAAGAGTTTTTGTACTCCAATCCCTTCCTGGAGGCCCTGCCGGGAATTACCTTCCCATCCCCCAGAATCAGGACGATTCCCGAATCAGAAAACTTTAAGCTTTGGACAGTTGGGACGAACCGGATTCTCGACATATATTCGACGGAGGCGCGCTAAGAACTTCCGCTGGATTAGGAAATTACCGTCCTCGAAAAGGACGATCCAGTATGAGAAAATGCCATCGGCAGAAGTTAACGACATCGGGGTCTGAGCGCGCGGCGTTCCAAACAGATCTCTAGGGAACGGCGATCATTGATAAGGCGCCTTGACGAAATCAGGCGTCGGGAAATCGCTGGAGTACGACGGGATGCCTACGCCACCACTCTATTCGGACTGTCCTATACCAAGCGGAGAGGCCTCCCGGCGTGAAGAGGCGTGCACGGCCATGTGACGAACGCGCCTGTAACCCACTCAAATCCAGGGACCCGCATTGTACCCGAAAGAAGTCACAGCTAAAGAAGCGCACAGCCTTGGGCTCGTATCAAGAAACCAACGAACGTGCGGGCCCTTGTCCATTAAACTTTCGGTCTCTACCAAAATCAGCACTGGACGAGGGATTCCCCAGAGAATCCCCAGGAGTATGACGCCCGTCACGTTGGAGATGACTCGACTGAATGTCCGACTTGGACTTGGTCCTTTCCCAAAATCGAAAAGGCGCTGCCTACGGAAGCTCCTCTTACGTTTCTCGGGACGAGAAACTTAAAGAGGGGATATTGTCATGACTCGGTCGTGGACCTGTCACGAGATCGCGCATGAACTATAGATTGGGTGCGCCACATAGGAGAGAACTTATCCCAAAGAACAGGTCGCGCCATCACGGGAGTTGCCGATGGAACGCGATCAGATCCCTACGCGCCTCGCCGCGCCTCGCTAGCCGGACCAACGTCACATCCGTCGGCCGCCTCCCCTCGATTCCCGCCACTCCGTACGAGCGACGCCCCATTGGGTCGAGGAATGACTCAATGATCGCTATCTTCTGATCAGTCCCGCATGGCATGGGCGGCGGCCCGCCCTATCCCGCTTCATCCCGCCTTATCCCGCCCATCGTCCAATCAGCGGTGCTCGATCTAGCGCGCCTTCCTTGCTCGATCAAAAGTACCATGCGCTACCGCAGCACATCGCCCCCGACGCGTCGGGAGCGCTCCCGACGGAACCTTCGAGAAGAGGAGTTATTCATCAAGAGGTCGACGTATAAATACAGACGCTCTTTGTAGTAGATAGTCAGACTTCGTCCTTATCAAGTTTCCTTCCGCATTCTCTTGCCGGATACTCTGACTCCCTCTGAGCAAGGGCTCCCCCCATGCCCTCCCTCGGTGACTCCGGTATCGCCCCCCACTCCTCGAACGAAGGATCTCAATGCGCCACATCTTGGACCGGGTCCGATGAAGCGCGCGACACCAGGAGACGGGGTCTCCTGGGTGTTCACTCTCTGGGCGATACGGAGGAGCATCCGTCGAGGTCCTCCGCGATCCCTCCCAAGCGACTGGACGGAAGCGTCCCGGAGATATGCGTGTTGTGCCCGCAGGAAAGCCACGGTTGGAGCGTAGAGGCGCGCCATCGTGAGCGAGTCCTTGTCACGGCGGGATCAGGTCGTAACAAGATACATCTCAAGACTCTAAAAAGCGTTTCACGGCCGAAATTGACGCGGCGCTGCTGCCGTTCTGGCAGGTGTTCCTCGATCTGATGACACAAGCACGAGATATGTCAACCGAATCGATCCCTGCCCTGGCTTGGTTGAAATCCAAGTCTAATCGACCAATCACCGCCTCAGTACCCTACACTGGAGGTATCCCAAAGGACGACTGGTCACGGATTGACAACTGGTTCTCAGTGCGCTTTCAGGGCAAGCATCGCGTCCATTGGGTGTCTCTCGTTCCCATGGCTCATGCTGGAACTATTATGATTGCCACTCGCTTACACAAGGAGGACCCGTCGCACAGTGTCATGGAGCTACTCGAAGACGCTTGGAATGTACAGGTTAGCCTCACCGGACAATCGTTGACAGGACAGCCCAGGCTGGATCCCATTGATGTTGACCTCGAGGCCATCGAGTTCCTTGAAGATCGAATGTTCGCACGATCCCAAGCTGCTGGTACTGCTGGTAATCATCAGTGGGGGCTCAATGCAGGACATCATCAGGATGGATGGTCACCATACCACACTGACAGGACTGAGTGGGTTGACGATCTTCGTGAAGGTTCCGACTCAGAGCTTGCAGTAAGTCCGACTCCCAGAAACAGATAGAGATCTTCACGAGTCATTAGAAGTAGAGGATATCCTTGATCCGAACCTTGACTTTGATCCGAAGTTCAAATCATTAACATGTCAATGATCCGAACCTAAGGATCATTGTAAGGATCAAGGTTCATTCACTGAAGGTAAAAATCATTGAAGGATCATTCTTGAATCATTGACTTTATGCAAATACAAGTACAGAAAAGCTTCCACAGTACTTAAACAGCTTTCAATGGTACATATTGATGATTATGCATGCATATTCTATCAGACATCAGACATCTATCACCCAAACATGGAAGGATCATTCAATGATCCTTGATTCGAATTGCTCAATGATCCGAACTTAAGGATCATTGAAAGGATCAAGGTTTATTTAATTTTGGAGAGGATATCCTCTCTGAGGATCAAGGTTCAGATCATTGAATAACTCGTGGGGATCTCTAGAAACAGACAGAACACTTACTCACTCCTTGGAAGACCGGAGAAGCATATATTGAGCTCCAGAAGAAAAACGCGTCACCCGAGATCAACACCAAGCCGAGACCTAAGCCAAAGAGGCAAGTCAAGAAAGCTGTCGCGACGACACAGAAAGAGGCACCGAAGAAGGGGAATAAAAAGTGATATTGGCGCACGGTGAACATATAAATACACAAATATATTCTCCATTCCAGTTTCTAGTCGCGTAGAATGACCGCAATACGCGGAATATAGTAGATACGTGGTTGGCAGCAAGCGGAACAAGATCTGGATCTAGTTGAGTTAGTAGAATTTTCGACCACACGAAACCAGTCACAAACAGTCTGTATGACCGGCGCCCATGGTTCGAAACCGGTGTTTGGACTATCCCTGACGTTCTGGAGTGGTCTTGAGGTGAGCCAAGTTGGATCATCACGCACCTGTAAGAGCCTTGTCACTTTGCTGTCACGCTGTATGAGGTGCCGTGGATGCTACCGTGTAGCGCCGTGAGGACCGTGCTGCTACCGTGAGCCGTTGAGAGGAGCCGTGGTGGACGTGGTGGTACCGTGGTCGAGCCGTGATAGCTACCGTGGTGCTACCGTGGTGCCGTGATCACGTGTCTCAGAGCCGTGGTCCACGGCTCGGATCGTCAAGTCCGAACATCACTCTCTTACTCGTACAGTGGTCTCAACACTCCTTCGCATTAATATAAGTATACATACTGGCATAATATACCCAATCAACTCGGATACCTCACAGGAAAGCACCATTTCGACAACTTTTGGGTGAACATGGGATTACCCTAACCCTAGTGCCGTGGTGGTACCGTGGTACCGTGAGCCGTGGCCGTGGTCGAAAACCCACGGCAACGGTAATTTTGCGTGGCCCCTCTTGGCCTGGGTCGTGCGTGGAGTCCGGGACCCACGGGGCGATAGCTCGCTATGCTACCAGCGAGCTTGTCCGCGCACTTGCGGCGAGGATTGAGCCTGACCATTGGGCGATGAGGGGCTGCAGCACAGCACGCAACAATGCGTACCGCTCTTATAGGTGGCTAGCACATTTCCAGTGGCCTCGCAATTGCTCGACCCAATCAGGCAGTGAATGAGCACCGAACAGAGGTCAGTCGTCTCGGAGGGGCATTGTTGACTCAACAGGGAATGTTGGGCAATGAGCTGCCGCCCACATTTCGGGAGAACAATAGGGGAATTCAAAATTGATTTCGAAACGCGATTTCGCCTCTGATTTCGCGTATGATTTCGAGTGGTGGTTAGTCGAAAACTGAGGGCAAAATCAGCCTCTACTCTGACATCCCCTGATTTCGAAACTGGATTTCATTGCTCCGAGGCCGGCTTATAGTTCGGAGTT
The DNA here is from genome assembly GCA_019915135.1 of Strobilurus pachycystidiatus. Lineage (NCBI taxonomy): Eukaryota > Fungi > Basidiomycota > Agaricomycetes > Agaricales > Physalacriaceae > Strobilurus > Strobilurus pachycystidiatus. The sequence continues at coordinate 384,748 of JAHLMK010000025.1, read as the reverse complement.
TCGATGAGAGTAGTGCTCCAGGCTGGCTCATGGCTTTCTCAAGGCTTTGCAGCCCACCACCCATACAAGGGAAGAGCCATCTATAGATACAGAACCCTTTGCATTGCTTGTACACATATATACGACCCGTATTTTGAGGTGTACAGGTCAAATTTTGTGGTGGGTATATCCTTTGAAACTCCGCAGCGGCTGCCGTCTTATGAGCCGAAATCTGATTTCGCAAGATTTCGACTTGCCCGAGTTGTCCGAGCACTGTTTTTAACCAACCACAAGTCGAAATCGAGACGCGAAATCACAGGCGAAATCGCGTTGCGAAATCAATTTTGAATTCCCCTAATGGCGGAGACTGCCGCGACTCGAACAAATGAGGCGAACTATCCACAATCGGGAATCGCTGTTACCAAGCACTGTCAAACATCATGTGCATACGGCTTTGTTTCGGCAACTCAGGGAAACGCTCTGAGTCTTAGACCATCTACCGCCATCATCGTCTGCAACCATCATGTCAATGCGCATCGAGAATCTTAACGTCAACAAATCCTTCAAAGGCACGGAAGACCTAATGCTAATTTCTTCGAGCGACGACTGGGTGCGCCGTGATTCGCTCTAATATTTGCTTCTTCCTAACACACGCGTTCAGCTCGATGGGTTCGAGTATCACTGGGGACTCAATCGCGGTGACCTAACTGCATATTTCAATCACCCAAATAATCATGTCAAAGGTGTGTTTCTTACTTTATTGCGCCGCAGTTTCTCATGATGTGTGCAGTTCAGTCATCGCTCAAGAAGGCTTTCTTGGAGGAGAAGATTGCGCTGATACCGGAAGACAACGTTCTATGCTCTATACGCGCTCTCCAACAATCCAACCGTAAAGTACCTCTCAACGAGAGACAGAAGTTTTTTGAGGTTCGTGCGTTGTTGACCTCCGCGTACTTTAATTGAAGTCACTTCATCAGAAACTTCCCTTCGGCACCTATCAATACCGGATAATACCGCTGAAGCCAAGCCTCTCTGTTCATGCGAAGCATCCCTCTACCGGCCGAGTCTCCACCACCAAATTGAAGATCAAATCCTCGCAAGGACCAATAGTATCTGCCGACATTCACCCGCTCTTCGTTTGCCCATGGATCCAGCTACGTCACCGACCATCGAGATCGAATGCAACCTTGTCTCCACAACACTCTCACTCGTATCCATCTACCTTGGCCCGCCCCGCCACCCCGTGAATTCTATCGCAACGCTGGCGCATTTAGAGGGCAATTTGGACGGTCCATACCATTTTTCTACCGGGATGAGTTCGTCGAGCCCACGCCTGCTTCACAATCTCTGTGTCGACGTGTTCATACGGCTCGGACTCGGACTCGGACTCGGATTCGGATAGGTCGTCGAAGCGTTCGCGCCTGTCCTCCGACACTGGAGACGAGGAGGGCCCCAACGTCGGAAAATGGATCCGGGAGTGTAAAGTGACTGAGTTTCAATCTTGCATCGCAGACGAGAAGGTCGTTGGCTCGTACGCGGTAGAGGTCTCGAGGTCGCTGGAGGATGTGATGAATACGAAGGATAACTTTGCTCGGGAAGTCGGTGCATCGAGCAGCGCTAGTCCGAAACGAAAGAGAGTCGCAGAACCATAGTCTTATCTGCATATACATATTCTACACACACCTTACTTTTGTCTGACTTATCTTATTGAACCTCTGAGTACTTCTCTGCAGTCTGTTTAACTTGACGGCGCGCATAAGGTGCAATTGGCGTGTTAACAAGCAACGCCAAGCATCACGTGGCCGCGCCTTTGTTTGGGCAAGTCAGGGAATCGGATTCGGAACCGCTCTCTGACCATCGACCACCATCATCTCCTTTTGAAAGATGATATCCATACGCATCGAGGATGTCAACGTCGACAAGCCCTTCAAAGGAACCGAAGATTTAACACTAAATTCATCAAACAACGACTGGGTACGCCTTGATTTGCCTCAACGTCCGTCTCTTACTGATCTACGCGTTCAGCTTGATGGATTTGAGTCCTCCTGGGGTCTTAATCGCGGCGACATCAATATCTATTTCAATCATCCAAGCAACCACGTCCAGAGTGAGTATTCTCTTTTACTATGCGCCAATCTCTCATGTTGTTCCTAGTTCATTCGTCGCTCAAGAAGGCTCTTCTGGAAAAGAAAGTTGCACTAATACCGGTCGACGACGTTCTCTCATCCATACTGGATTTTCAAAAATGTAACTCCAAAGTACCACTTGAAGAGAGGCGGAGATTTTCTGAGGTTCGTGCGTTGTGTACTTCGTCGCTCATTGACTAAAGACATTTCATAAGGCGTTTCCCTTTGGCACCTACCAGTACCAAATAATTCCGCTCAAGCGATGTCTCACCATGCACTCAAAACATCCCTCCACTGGCCGGATCTCCACTACCAGGTTAAAGACCAAATTGGCGCAAGGAGCCACAATATCCGCGGACATACATCCGCTCTTTGTCTTGGCTTATGGATCTGACTGCGTCCACAAGCATCGAGACTCAGTCCCACCTGCACTCCGCAACACTCTCATCCGCATCTACTTGCCATGGGCTTTTCCACCACACCGCGAGTTCTATCGCAACGCTGGCGCTTTCAAAGGACAATTTGGACGATCCATACCGTTCTTCTATCGGGCTGAATTCACCACCCCGGCGCCAGCCCCCCAGTCTCCACATTCTGTGTCAACCTATTCATACAGCGACTCGGACTCGGATAGGTCATCGAAGCGTTCGCGTCTGTCGTTTGATACTGAAGACGAAGGGGGCCCCGACGTTGAAAAATGGACCCGAGAGTGTGAAGCAACTGAGTTTCAGTCGTGTATCGCAGACGAGAACGTTATTGGCTCGTGCGCGGTGGAGGTCTCGAGGTCGCTGGAGGATGTGATAAAAACGAAGGAGAATTTCGCTCGTGAATGTGCACCAGGCAGAGCTAGTCCAAAACGAAAGAGAGTCGCAGAACCATAGTATTCATACATATTTATCTCTATACATGTCTTGAAAACAGCTGGCAAGTTGATGATGCGTGCCCATACATTCTCCCATCACAAGTCGGTTTTTTGAGTACGGATATAGTGTGAGACCGTAGTGCGATGCTTGGGAATTAGGTGAGCCAGGCCGTTGTGCAGGACGTCGGCACCCGTTATGTGGTAAAAACTGAGGGATCACGGCAAACTAGGAATCTTATTCATTGGCGCGAATCGCTATCTAAATTTTGTGATGCAACCGGTAGTCCGAGGAGCCGTGCTTGTCATGTATGTGTGATCTGATGCGTATTTCGACGTCTTTGAAACTTTTCCCGTAGTACCGAGTCTCGTCCCCTCCGTAGTCCCTAATTGCGCGTCGCAGCATGTAGGCCAGGCCGAAGCGAGTATTGTCGCGCTGCGGTCCTTCAACAAGGGTCGGCCACCAGGATACCACGAATTGTACGCGCTCAAGGGACGGTGATGACGTGATGAGATCGAAGAGTCTGGTCTGGCAGGGACATGAAAAGAGAGTTTAAGGAATGAGATGAACCTACTACGAGCACCTCCGCCAGGTCCGGCGACAAAGGAGTCAGTTCCGGTATAATGACCACAAACTCTTCCAGCATTTGCATCTCCTCCAGCACATCCAGCGTGGCGGGATCGAGGCTCCATGTACCCACTTTCACTACCTTCAGTGAGGCTGAATGCCTGAAGAGCGCATGGTCCACCTCTGCCCGCTCGATGCCCGGAACGATCATGTTCATGGGCATCTCCACCTCCACCAAGCCACTGTACCCGCCCAAGTATTGTAGCGCGGCCCATGAGAGGTGCACCAGACGTAAACGCCTTAGCACCGTTCCTCCCCGATGGAGCGCCCCCCAAAAATCATCCAACGCACACTGATGCACCTCTAGGTCTGTGAGCCTCCGAAATGTGAATGGGACGACGGATATTGTTCCCCACTGGTTGCATCTCAGGGATAGGCGTTCTAGTCTCTCCGCCACTTGTTTAGTCATAAGTCCTGCAAGCGGCAGCGATGTCTCGTCTATCCAGGATATGTGCAATTCGAGGGTACGTAGATCGGGATTGCTGGATATGATGGCGGAGAGGACTTGGGCGTCGTCTCTGGTGCACGTGCCTTTGATGCTGAGGTGAGTTAGGGTCCTAATAGAGCTCAGCTTGCGCAGCCGGAAATGGAAGTTGAAAGACGATTCGATATGAAGACTAGTGAGGTTCGGAAAGCAGGTGGGTATCCTTGACAGCACAGCGTGGAAGAGACGGTTAAGAGTGCAACCGTCTATTTCACACGTAGAGCGAATCCTTGATAGCCGTCACATATCAGTGAGGTAAAGATGATGTCCGCATGCCTACTCACTCAATCTGTCGAACATTCTCCAGCCGCGGAAGCAAAGCGAACATCGCCGCCTCCAAATTTCTGGCCGACTGGGCCCGCTTCCATTGAGGTGATCTCTTCGCCCACGCCACAGTACGGTCCCGCCAAGATATACAACGAAAGGTATTGATCATGTTAGGGACAACGAAGCGCAACCTCCGCACCATGGCCAGATCATGGCGCTCAGCCAGACGTCGGAAGACGTCCGCGCGTGCCTGAAATGCAGAAGCTTCCAAAGAGTCAGGGCGGCCTCCTTTCCATGGCAGTTGGATGGTCGAAAGGATTAGATGATGTATACGGTCGTTCCATGGATGGCAGACCAGGCGTGCTTGTTTCAGGTCCTCAGTCGAGATCTGCCGTTGGGAGCTAGGTACTAATTTCGGACGGCGGTGGCAAGAAGTAGCTTACCATGGAAAAGATTTCATCCCAAAGCTCGATCGGCACATCCCACACGGAAACCATGATGGAGAGAGACAGAGAGAGAGGACCCGCGACGCTGTCATCAGAGATGCGTATCAATTGTTGACTTAGTCAATACATTTGGTCAGCAGTATCTCATTCATTCATTCATACTCGGCACGGACCAATTACTGATTTGGGTTTGAGGCGGGAGCTCCGAGTCCAAGGCCTGTCAGAGAGTATGGCAAGCATATGGTCCGTTGTGCGCGCACCAGCGAAAACAGTCATCGTGGCGAGGAGCAAACATGACTACGAGTGGCTGTGCACTTGTTTGGCACCAGGGCGTTCTTCTAACTTATCTAGATCTTGTCTTCACCCGGCGCATATCTTGTTTAGACGCGAAGATCTGAAGCTGTAGGGGACACGAATGCTCTTCTTTCCCCGCGACTGCTACCCCGAGTCAAGTCGAACACTTGCACGACGCCGCCAGTTCGTCCGTGCCACTCCGTGGCATACATGATACGCGGAGACTCTTCCCTAAGCTTCTCACACGTACCATCACAGCTGCTCTCAAAGCTCACTACCTCATTACTCACGACTCAACCGCACCACGGAAGGAGAATGCTCGTCTTTCCAACATGCTTTCGCCACAAGTGTAAATCAGACAGCGCCACGGAGCGATATCTTTGCTACTCACGCCGACTTCTAGCCGTACACACGGCGCTGCCTCGCATGGTGCTAGCGCTGTTACTCCCGTCTCCATACACGCCACTAGCTCTCGTCGCAGGCCCTATCCGGAACCTCTCACGCCGTACCAGCATCGCAGCAGTGTTCAACATCCGCCCTTAGGCTGGAGACGCCACCCAGCGACGGAGGGAGAGTCTTCGTCATCTCTCCGCGGACTAGGCAGCGCCACGAAGCGACATGTTCTCATCAGACGCGGACGATGACCTGCATCCTAGCAGTTGCGGATATCGATGCCTTACGTGGCGCCAGCGACAACCCCAGCAGTGCATCCGTTCATTTCTCCGCGTAAGTACACCTATTGTCGCAATAGAGCGACGACAGTGCACGCCTCTATGATGCTTGCTAGTTTTGTGTTCACTATCCTCCAAAATCTGCTAGGCTGCCGATTGAGCTTATTCGTAGATCACGACTCGGTCATTGAACACGCATATGTATTACAGTGATGGAATCAAGGACATTACAAGCTCACTTGGAGCGGTGTCTCTCAGGACTGGAAAACCACGACTTCGGGAAATTGGCCCTCTGTCAGCGGAGAGGTATACGCCCTATTTTCCTTTAGGTCTCGAACACCCTGTGGAACCATGAGATATGCATCCAGAAGGATCTCCTGGTCCCCCGTGCGGTAACCAGACCCTGCTTTTGCTTCGACCTCCAGACCGCCATTCTCCAGTGATGTTATCAGCGCCACCATGATTACCCATGGCTCGGGGGTGGCAGGGGTCATCATTATGCAGGGTCCAATCCTTCGCCAGCCTGTACAACGTACATTGAGCATCTCACCGTAGTAGACTGATTACAGATTCCCACTTACTTGACTTTCTTCCGAGTCTCGAGTCCAAACGGGATATCACATATTCCTGCATGGTGCAGAGGACGAGTTTTCGTTGATCCTTGTCAAATTGGACGGAGATGTGCTCGATTTTGAATCCCACTTTGTTGACGGTACCTTCATAGTGGCGGAAACAGGCAATCGAGTGGCAAATAGGATCCCAATCAGCGACGTGATTCCGAAAATGAGTGGCGAATAGATCCTGTTTCCGATGAGTCTTATCTGTGATGGACTTGAACATGATGCTTCGGTGGATGGTGTGGGGGAAAGAAGGGGATGATGACAAGAGCTTTAATCTCGTTTCTTCTTTTATACTAGGGCCGTGTGTCTGCGAGACCCTGCAGACGGATCTGCGATAACGGTGGTTGGATTCCCACACACGGCAAGATCGGCTGAGATTAATGTCAGAGAACAGCCCGCATTGCGGGCCCCGCAATTACAAGAGGCGCAGATCTCATCACCAAATCGGACGACGGCTGTGCCGAGAGCATGTCACTTCCCTTGCGTTACCATCCCTTTGCACAGCCGATCTCACTGTACTCCTTCGCGCAGCCCTACAGTCGAGTCGCCGCTCAGCGAGAGAGAGCCTTCCAAACTCCGCCTTGACTTCCTTTGAAGTCGAACCTCGCAAATGACTACCCACATTGTGGCGATCCACCAGACACCATTCTTCTCGAGGTCAGTATCAATGAGAGTGGTGTATTGGCGTCCTTTCGATGGACCCTTTCCATGTCGACACAGTGGCGGGATAACAGTAACGCGAATGCGCCACAATTTTCACAATTGGAGACGTCTGGCATCCGATACTTGCATCCCCAAACGTTGTAAGGCGTCAATCAAGACCCATCCTACGCCAAGGGGGGCATTACATCGTCGCTGTGTCCACCGACTTGCGCCACAGCACAATGCTCACGGGGGCGGATCCAGGTGTGTTCAGAGAGCTCTCGGATTTCGGAAAATCACTGCATACAAAGGCGTCTATGGTAATGCTCTTCCATCACCTCCAACAAATCCGCGTCGGTGATGCGACACTGTCTGTGAGATCAGATAGCTGAAAACGTGTCCCGACGTACGTCACTCCCCGCATACTCTACCCTGCGTGAAGACACGCACTACCTCATGCCCGCCACTAGCGCCCTCGCGTCGACCGTCCCCACACCGTCGCTTCGTCTCTGTCTGTGTCACCCATACACCCATTGTCGACACCGTGTAATCCCCCTCCTCACCCTCACCCCTCCCCCCCCCATTACGGCCCACCTCCCCTCCTCCTGTCCCACCGGCAACGAGGGAATCGTCCATCCACGTCCCCCTCCCCTTCCTGGCTCCCCTCGCAACGAAAGCCTATTTCCGGGACAATTACCAGAGCTGCCGGGGGAGGTGGGGCGTGTCCCGGGGGAAGCGCGGGGGAGGTGGGGCCGTGTCCCGGGGGAAGCGCGGCGCCCTAGTCGAGAACACCGTCCACCCGCGCTGGTGACACCGCCAAATGCGAGATGGTGCATCGTCCACCACCATCCTCCTGCCTCCTCCTTGTCCCCCCTTACCGGAACGATTCATCCGAGATAGGGGTGGCGAGCAATGACGGGTGTGGGGAATCCTCAGAGTCAAAGGGGACGTGACGTTCGTAGCAGTCCGGCTCGGAACCTCACCGGATCAGAGCCAGAATATCCCCTCGACCCATCCGCCAGAAATTGCGCTCCCTGCCAAAGTCAATGGAGGGTAGTAGACATTGGGAATCTCCTTCAATCCACATCCTCCCCCCTCAGCAAATGCCGCATCTTGCGACGCTCTGTCTGTTGATCTTCAGCGGTTGCATCGAGCTCCGCCGCATCAAAATCCACAATACTCATCTCATTCCTTTCGTTGACGAGAAGATTCCATGTCCTAATGTCACCATGAAGAATGTCCATCGCATGTAACCCATCTAGAATGCGCATATATTTTGTCCTGGGACGTCATCAGCGTGAGGCAGGCTCAGAAATTGAGCTAGTTACCTTTCTTCTCGTGTAAGCTTCACACATGGCTCATACACTCCAGTCCTGATTGCAAGTGGCGACCCGCCGTCCGTGAGCAGGAGGATGGCAGAGCTGCAATCGACGGACTCGAAGAATCCCAAGCACGTCGGGACACCTTCTTGTCCGCCCTGGGAGGCAATATGTGCGTAGACAGAGTGCTCGTGACGGAGAACGGAGACCTTAGCGGCAACAGATAGCTTCACAATAACAGACGTAGACGAGATAACCGTCCCAGACTCTGGCTGGTCTAGCTGTACCGTCCCCCGAAAGACGTCACCAGTAGCGCCATAACCTATTTTGTCTCGCACCCGAATCGTTAGACACTCTGGGTACGTATACGACAACTGCAACTGTTCCTCTTCTCGGAGAAAGAAGTGCGGCGAAGGGGAGCGATAGACGCCATGTTCGAAGTACACGAGGACGGCGTTCCTGTGTCCGACATCCTGGAGCATTGCCTTCAGAAGAGTATCAGCGTGTGCCGCTCATTTAAGAGCAACAGCTCACCGAAAGTGGCTTGGAGATTGATCCCGTCGCTTCGACTCCCTCGCTCCCGAGTCGACGAAGCTTCGCCCTTCCATTGTCATCTCCCGACTCGGGCGACCGCTTTCGCGGCGAGATGCCTTCATCACCACCGTCTGTGCGCTCGGTTGCACGCTGAACAGCGTCGTCCAGCGCAGAGATCATGGCCCCCAGCATCAACTTCCCGAACCGTGGACCCTCGCACGCCGTCAACTCTACCGTATCAGACAAGAACAGGGTTTGGCGACCTCTGTGTCGAATACCAAAGCGGATGTGGTTTCCACAATCGAATATGAGAAGCGTAGTGTCGCATTCCACGGCGCGCACCCAAGCCTGATACTCCAAGTTGAACAACAGCGCGAGAGTGGCAAGAGCTCACTCACTCTGACAATGTAGTCGGAGGCGCTGGCCTCGTACAGTTGGCTGCTCGATCGTTCGAGATGCGGCGGCCACACGGCATCGTACTTGAGGCTCTTCGCCGTCGGGTTGGACCGACCACACCCTTCGACCACATTCGTGGATCCGAGTCCCATTTCGGGCAATGGAGGCAGACACCACAAGCTCTGAACAGCGTCTCTAGGGACATCGGCCGGTGCTGAACGATTGTGTCCACGTGTCCCGCTGTACGGCCAAGGGAACGGGTGCCCACAGTTGGTATCGAGACCTCACTAGTGACTCTCCCGATAGCGCGAACGTCTCAAACGTGAGGATGGGATCTATGAAGCCTTGGACAGCGCCGATGATCTCCCGTTCTTGAACGCTCAATTCCTGGAGTCTCTCCTTCATCGACGGAGAAGGCTGGTCAATGCATAATTCAAGCTCCTGTGAGTGAAACTTAGTCGCCTTGGGAGCGTTGTAGTTACTCCATACATCGAGGAAGGATTCTGCATTTGGATGTTCCGGGTGCAAGCTCAGCACGGAGCAGAGGTCGATTATTTTACGTGTCATGCCGTCGCGCTGCCTTCTAATAAAGGACGCGTCGGTTGCCTCCCTTGATATGGATCCCGGTGGGATGGAGAAGCGGGGATGGAGAACGCCGCCCGCGTCCCAGAATTGGGCAAGGTGGTCGTCCGCGGCTTTGGCAAGGTCGGAAACAAGAGTTGGCAGTCGTTCCACACGTTTGAGACATAGGGATTCAGAGAGATGGTAGTCGTACAGTTTCAGGGGAGAGATGTCAGGATATGGCAATTTCGTGTGATACACCTGCTTGAAGACGGGAGGGGTAAAATCTAGCAGGGCATCGAGGCTGGAATTCCGGGAACTTTGAGGCGGGACTTTAGGGGAAGACGGGGCGTCACCAACGGGGCGCGGGTCCATGTCAGACTTGTGCGAGGTCTTGTCTGAATTAGCTGACGGTTTGTCTGGTAGGTTCGGCATGGTGGACGTAGGAGTCCAACCAATCGCGTGATGGTAATAATGAAGATTGAGGCGAACGTGGCTGTGCAAATATCTGTCCGCGCCGTCTCGGCCCGAACGCCAGTCGATCTTTTGGGTCTCTGCCGGAGAGTCATTACTTCCTTTCATTCATTCATACTCGGCACGGACCAATTACTGATCGCCGGACGCTAGAGAACAGTACAGGCACTAACGATACTGTCACCTCCAACTAACCCCCTACTTCTCCAAACAAGCCGAGCTCGCGGTCGACGTCAAGTTATTACACTCCTCATCGGCCCTCATGCTGCAACCAATTCTGGACACACCCGGATTTACGGAGCCGTTACCTCAACACGAAATCAAACTCCGGAAAGAGATGCGTACGTTAACTTCTCGCATTAGCTGCAAAATTGACGCTCTGCACGTTTTTGCATGCTCTGTGTCTGTCATTTTTAACCAGCTACAGAGTTTAGTCCATCTAACGTGGACGTGTGCCACCGTGTCGGTGAGGTACGTCCCTACCCTAGTTCTCTCGCAAATAAATTCCTACAGTATGTACATTTGACTACTAAACAGCCTGAGAAGGACTACACTTCGTACATGCTAAAACTACAAATACAAGACATAAAAATGTAATGAACGTCGAACGTGGCGTATACAGTAGGGTCGTTCGCTTCACCATGTCTCGTTGCGGCGCCCCAATCCACCGCGTGGAATGTACGGCTTATCCTCCGGCTCCCTCTTGTGGCGCGACCGACGCGGCGGGTTGGGGATCGGTGGTGGTGGAGGCGGTGGTGGTGCAAATCGTGGCTGACGATGACATTCACCCCGAGGTTGGTACTGAACGATCTCTCCACGCTGCCACGGAGGCGTCGGGGGACGTCGGACCTGTGGCTGGGGCTGGGGCTTCGGAGGCGGTTGCGGAATCGTGGGTTTGGCGCGAGGGACGGGCGGCTTGTGTGCGAGGTACCAAGGCTGGGATTCATCCTCGCCCCGGGGGAGGGGGTGGGGCTCGCACGGTCCATATTTAATGTGCCTCTCGACGAGCTTCCGGAATTGCGTCGATGGAACTCTGTAGGTACAGCCTGGCTTAGGACATCTGTATCCTACTCTATGTTTCATGGGGGTCAGTGGCACGCACATGCGGCGCTAACTGGTACGTACCGCTGTGTGGTGTGGTCAAAGAGTCGATCCGGTGTTGGCTTGAGAGGACATGGTGAGTCAGTACTCGCGAGGACGAATTTGGGTAGATGGAAGCACTCACTGAGAAGTGGGACATATCAACGCAGGTTATAGGGAGAGCTCATTACACTTGCGCAGTTTATATGCGGAACTACAGCAGTGTCGGCATGGCCCGCATTGGGATCTTGTTCCCGGTCTTATTGTGAGTTTACCGGCGATCTTCGCGACGCGATGCTAATGACAACGGATGCTGTGGAGATACGTACCAATTGATTTGTGATTCTCGATGACTATCTTTAACAGGAACCACTGTTGTACTGAGAGCTGGGAGGCGCAATGACGAGCTGTTCCAGGAGAACTTTGAACAACGATAGCGCAGTCAAGGAAGAGATAGCGGAGACGTGTCGCTGGCTTTTGTCTTTGCTGAAATGATTTATCATTGCATTCCGACCAGATCGCCCTCCAGCGAAGATCCCTGCGCAGATCAGGAGTGAGGCTGAAAACGAGCTGCAGCATGACCCCAGTGATTCATGAGACAGGTCAGCGGGTGTTCTGAAGAGTGTAACATGTGGTATTTGTGCGAAAAGTTTGGCGGCCAAACGTGGACACGAAAGTTGAGCCCAGGTATGGTGTCGTCCAGAGTGGTGTGAGCGGGAAGAAATGTGGCGTGTTCTTGATATCTTCGGCATGAGCGGCGGTAAGCCCATCAGTTGCCTCCAGAAAACAGGTTCCAGTTCTTTGTCATCGAGTGGGAGAACAGTAGGCCACAGGATTCGAGGAGGTGGACACAACATGAGTGGCGGAAGAAAAAACCCTAAGATGACGCGTTTGATGGCATTACGTACACGATGCATTTCCTCTCGAACGACCATCCCATGCCACGCCTTGGCTTCCTTTCAGAGAAATGTGGTACAACTTGGCCTCGAATGTAACACAACATGCTCCATTCATTGAATTCATACAGCTGGGAGCTCGAGAGTCACGGTCGGTCTGCGTGGGCCCTACGTATTTGAGTCCGCTGTGTGTATGGTCATAGGGTACATCTCTCCAATTTTTTGGTACTGATGGCCTGCCGCCGCCTGACCACCACCGCAAGTGTCCATTCACTCCTTCGTCAGTGAAGAGATGTATCTGAGGTTGCTCATCTCTTTTATATTTCTGTTGGGATCGACATCGTACGAGTTGTTGCTCATTTTCTTGCCGAATGCTTTTGTTGGGATTGAGCAACACGAGCCTCAAGTCCAATGTGCCATAACACGTCTTCCACGCGTGTCAATGTGGTGAGCAGCTCCCTATGCCGTTCGGCGTTGAGAGCTGGTTCGCGATCGGTCTCGGCCCGACAGTACCCGGAGCGCTCTTTCCAGTCGCCTCCGTTTGCTTTCTGCCTCCCACCGTCAGTTTCCCTTCTCGCGATACCGCACTTAATACACCGCCTTTGAGTCGACCAAGTGGACTGTGCCTTTGCCATCTTCACGCTTTGTATTGATATCAGGCTTCTGCGCAACATCATGCACGCCGACCACGTTGCTCCCACCCGAAGTCATCCATTTTGAGAAGAGGGATCTTTGAAAATGCGCCTCTGGATAACATAGTCTCCAGGAAAAAGAAGACAGCGCCGTCCGTCAAAAGATTCGACAGATCGCCCAATGCTCCTGCTTCGCACCGGAAACCCGAACGCGCTGCTCATCGGCACCCTACGGTAACCGCCCAGCGCCGCTTCCTCGCAGCAAAACAAGATCCCCCGACGGCTGTCACTACCACCTTGGTCTCGTTCGAAAGCGATAATTCACTCCCGCATTCTCCGCGTCCTCGCCGTCTAGCAAAGCCCGGCTCGGCGGCCTATCGAAGCAGGATACCTCGTCCCTCGCTGAAACTAAGACTTAAACCGTCGTCCACAACCTCACGTGATTTGATCCCTCTCTCGAGCCTTTCTCGTTCAGTACTATCCTCTTCCTCCGTCTTGAATCGCTCGTCATCCTCGAATCTACCTTTGTATCCTCCGTCTCCATACAAGGCTCATGATCAGTCCCTTCTTTCCTGTCAAGCTCCTTGGAATGACGTCTCCTCCTCGTCCAGCTCGGATTCTATCTCTTCTTTTTGCTTCTCGTCAGCACCTTCCGCGAGTTCTTTATCTTCTGTCGACCATCCAGCTCCCATTTTTGCTTCTCTTGATGCTGGTATAGACGATAAGACTGGTCACGCAACCGCTGTCTCCAGGACCGCATTCACCGTGTCAGAAGTCCGATACCAGGCCATTGAAAGCATAGACAATTGCCTGGACAGACCCGTTGACGACGACTTGGTATTCGAGGAAGATGAGCTTGATCAAGCCGCCAACGGAGATGACGAGAATTCGCTGAAACTCTGGGTTGGAGCGCCTCCGATGTCTACCTCGACGCCCAGCTCCGTGCCATCGTGTCCTCCTTCATCGAATGCGTCGAACACGGACGAGGCTCCCGTACCCTCCAACACCGAGCTTCAAGTTCTGTCTTCTGACCTCTTCTCGACGCTTTCCCTCTCTTCTTTGTCCCCGGTCGGTATCACTTCGTTGGATATCCAGCGTCTGGATCCATCGGCCACCGAAACTGTTCCTTCTCCACAATCCAACCCTTCTGTCACTCCAACGCGTCAGGACCTCACTGACGAACAACAAGATCACGAACCGAACGTCGATGATTCTGAGTCTGACGAGGAAGAAGAGTTCTTTGATTTTCCGGCCGAATCGCTCATTGACGAGGCGAGCTTGACAGCTTTAGATCCTTTCAATTCTTCCTCCTTCACGGTTCTCTCTGTTACATCCGAGAATTCTCGCAACGAAGACTCGGATGAGGACTACTATAGTGACATCGACACGACGGAATCCAAATCTGAAGGTTACCATACGTTGCTTCTCCCGTCCCCGACGCATCCACTGACTCCACTGCTCACTCCTCCTCCAGGAGCGCATCTTGTCGTGGAAATTGTCGCCTCGATCTGGGCTGGGCTGGACGGTGGGTTGTAGGATGAGCATGATGCTACGCGTCTCGGTCCCAGTCTTGGACGGGAACGCGCGTTCACGAAAGCGGCGAAGATGACATTGGGCATTGTGTCGACATTCCGCCGGGACCGGTTCAAGTAATCCTTGTGCAAATACAGCCGTTATTTTTTGTTATGTATCTCGCGTATACTATATGTCGGTACAATGGTGGACTCGGAGGTGGGATATTTTCGTGTAAATTTGATCCCATCAAGTATATGAATGGACGCCTTCCCATATCTCGTACAAAAGGCCAACTGGCATGACACTTCATGGCACCGTCAAAATCCAAATGGCCCAGTGAGAGGCTTGGAGTCGATGCTCGCCTGTCGCGAAGTTGGAGAAATCGTTTGCTCGTCGAAGACTAAACAGAAATGCCAGCAGAGACGGCCCGGCTCCAGTGGAAAAGGTGTAACTTACCAGCATATGGACATTTGGACATATACCGATGGTCCACGTAAGGGCGATCCCGAGTTAGAGTCTGGTCGAGGCCACTCACCTTTCCTCATCGATTCACGCGGCATCCTTGGCCAAGTGATAGCCCATGTGCCAAAGCCTCTGGAGACGTGGCTCGTGATCGGAAGAATCAGGGATCGGGATCAGGAACCTGGGATATTTCCCAGTTTGGCAACCCGCTATCCTGCTCTTCCCCATGCCCTGACCTTGTCGAAGACTTGTGTTTGCGCGCCGTCCTCTTCAGGCCAGCACCATCACTACCAATGGACGACAGAGAAACGCTCATGCCACGCGACTTACAGACTGCTCTGGTCCGCAGGAAAACGGGGGGAGACTTGTACGTGGAGCTTTTATATTCTTGATATCTTCGTTTATTGCCGTACAGCGTGCCTTTGTGGGCGTTGCCATTCAAAACCGTCCTCGTGCTGCATTGACGTTGGTGCACCTTCGTTACATCCCCATCGCGCTGTGATGTGTTCGCTGGGTCTATGAGTCTTGAGTCTTGTTTCGCTAGAAGATGCGCACCGGTCGCCGAAATCAGTGCGTGTCTGCCGGATAGCCTTCCATCGCGATACACATCTCTCTCGTCAACTCTCGTCAGTCTTCTGAGTTATCAGCCGACGTGAAGTGAACAGACTCTTCGAGACGACGTTCGTGTCATGACATGGCCCACTGTGATGGACCCATTGATGCCGAGATGCTCCTGGAGGGGGCATGCCATCGCTCTGGCGCATTTTCGCTGACTGAGCTACTTCTCGCTGTTCGTGTTTCATGTCCTCCCTATGATCTTTTCCTAACGGCCCTCGCAGCTTTATCTACAGACAGATTCCGAGCTTCCGCACGAACGAACTTTTGGCGTATTCTATCCCATTCATTCCGCTCTGCCCATGACTCTATCCCACGACTTGATCTATGACAACTGTTGTATTCTATCCATACACCGCACAGGCCAAACACTCGTGTCCGATCTGCAGGATCTGTGATGGCTGGATGCGCATCCGTAGACGCTTGGTATGCCGTCCTGCTTGTCCGGTCTGTCGCATTTCGCTGACTGGCAAAATCAACGCCCAGACTTCCATAAATTCTACCGTGTCAGTAACGACAATCGAATTCTGCTATCCCTCTGAGTGCGGCGCCAGCTCCCTAGTACCAGGGCAGAATCAGGATTCGGCTCCGAGTAGAATGCGGGGGAAATTCTGATCTCAATCAACGCGTCTCAGAGGAAGAACTTCGCTCTTTTGATGAAGTCGCATCACATCACAGCGTGTCTGAAACGCGAGCTCCGATTGCGGGGGAAGTGAATCGCCAAGATCCTCGCATATATATACGCCATTCGTGAGGATAGGTACAACATCATCTCCCATGGCGAGCACGCAGCCCATCAAGCTGGAACTTGGGTCGACGATGGGGGTTTGCCTGGTGGGGAGTATCATCGCTGGAACGTGCGTGCAATCTTCCTGCCGAATTATGTGGCGTTGACAAGCTCTGAACGCAGGTTGTATGGGGTGACCTGCATACAGACATTCATGTACTTCCGCGCGTCGAGGAAGGATCCACTCTCTGTAAAACTTTTGGTACGCCAACGCGTGGTGTGGTTTCTTTGGTATCACTAACCAGACCTCTCTAGGTGCTTCTATTGCTGTATGGCGGCCCCCTTGCGCCGAGGAAGCGACTGACTTGGTGATACATAGAATTTTGGACACATTCCACCAGACCCTCATCATTGTCACGATGTACCATTACCTCATCGTCAACTTTGCGAATCCGTTGGCCCTGGATGTTAACTACTGGTGCGTCTCGGCCGGCCTGCTTTACCTATATAACTGAAAAAGATTCTGTAGGGCGATGAACGTGAGTGGCATGAATCTAAGGCCCGGAATCAACGCTGATGAACGATCAAACCCTCAGGCAGCGATCGTCACGAATGTACGCGCTGATTTGTTATACCGTCCGTCGTCTGCGAGGCTCACATCCCCATCTTCTGAAGGAAGTAATTGCCATCATCGTTGAATGGTACTTCGTCTGTCAGTCTACCTCTCCAAAACAATAACGCTCTGCCTAGCTTCCTAATCTTCCGGGTCTGGCTTCGTACGCAAATCCTACCCCTCCTCGTCGATTATCACTCAACAAGCTACTTCAGTGAGCTCAAAAAACATCTGGCTCACGAGCATTTGCGTACGCCATGTACCTCCCCTAACGGAAGATTCTTGATTGACGCATTTCCAGTGCATACTCACGCTCGCGCATGCTGGTCGGTCTCCCGATTTGCTCGTACGATCCTCTCACCATCATTCCTACAGTTGTGAACTTTCTATTTCCTGTTCGAGTGTGCGTAGTTCCCTCTCGCAGTGATCACGGGCTCACCTTCCGCACTGTCTTCAGTATGACCTATCATCATCTTCAAGAGGCTGGTAACGATCTGCGCGTAAGCGTCGTGCTTCAAGGTGTCGACAGAGATGTGTTGACGGCCTAATAGATTCTTGGGACAGTCGGACTTGGCGTTGCGGCGCTGACGGAACTTACGATTTCCGGGACGCTCATTTACTGCCTCCAAAGGTCTCGAACAGGAATGCGACCGTAAGTGTCATCGCCTTCAATCCGCATCCCGGCTGATGCGAGTACAGAACGAGCGATATCATCACACGGTTGATCGCTCTGATAGTGACCACGGGTTTCCTCACGACGTTAGCCACAATTTTTGTGCCAGACCGACTTAAACTGACATGAAGCATAGAATCGTCGTTATTGCGAGCCTATTAGCCATTGCCATTGCACCTACCAGTCTGTGGGTCTTAGCGCTGACCTTTCAGCTGTCGAAATGTGCGTTATATCCCCCCTTTCTAAGCTATGGCCTATCTAAATTTGGCGTGAGCTCAGTACATACGAACTCCATCCTCGCCTCGTAAGTAACGTCGTTTGTACCTAATGGTCGGCAATACTTACAATCATTGCTAGACTGAATGCCCGAAGTATGATGCGGCAGATTGATAGCGGGCGAACTGACACGAAGATGCACTTCACCGACATCGAGTTTGGGCTCCGCACGGTTGATTCGACACCGACCTCGTCCGCTCTCCCCGATCGAGCAAGCACTGCACATCGCGTTCAGACTGTTGAGATAACTGAAGTGCGTCTTGCCTTTTCTCTTTCCCTTCGGACGGAATTTCATGTCCGTATAGGATGATGACAGAAGGTCAACGGCGGGTATGGAAAGCAAGCCTGAGGTGTAGATTTAGTCTTACACGGATGAATAAGCCTCTCGGGCCTCGACGATATCTATGCTCTCCTTGTATCCACCTCCGATTTTGTTTCCCTGTGATATTGCATCGAAGCAATGCCAGTGCTAGGCGCCACTCCTTTGTGCCTTAATTGATAATGGTCATCTGCCCGTGCTAGTAGACCGGCATTGCCAGAGCACGGCCTCGTGAACGCCGAGTCCTTTCCCACTTACCATCATCAAGATGCACCTCAAGTTCGTTCCGCTGCAACTACCACCATCCGCCGATGAAACGAGGCTAGGCGACTTCGGACGAGAAGTAATTGGCTTGGATGCCGATAAGCTGGACGAAGTGCTACCCCTGCTCCATGACACGCTCCTGAGAGTGAGTGAGAGCTAACAGATCTGTCTAGCACATAATAACGATGTTCCACGCAAGACTGGCGCGTTACTGATACGGAACATCAATCTCATCAGGAAAACCCTAGTCGGCTAATTCCATCTAAAATAGCCGGAATTCAATCTAATCTGTCTATTCGATTGCTAATGTAGCTATTTGTCCGACGAATACTACTATTTCCTACTAGTCCATTTCCCGGAGGATGAAACAAGTCAAAATGATTGTAAGGTATGCTTAAGTACTAAGTTATGACTGGGCACGGAAGAGGTAATTGGACGCTACACGAATATACGTATCTTTGTCCTTGAACTCGTTGAAAAGAAATGACGGACTCAAGTCCAGTACATTCTCGGATGTCCAATGGACGGGAACCGCATTACCCCACTTTGGCGTCAAGTGTACGCTCCGCTGGATGATAGAGATGGGAATCACTGATACAAGAGGGTTGCCATCAGGTGCAGCTTGTCGCCGAACACGATACATCCTCGATCCCGGTTCCGCAGAGCGTGCAAAACTAGAGAACCACTCGACATATGCCAAGTGATCAGGCGGTGGCATATTGCTCGGGAATAGGTTCTTGACTTGCTCCGGTGGTATACTGAAGATAACGCGAACACGTCCGATTCTCGTTTCTAAAGGGAAACATTTAGTACTCGTACAGGCTATAGAAAACACGCTTCACCTGATAGTACGTCGGCATTCCCGCTATTCTGTATCTTGATTAGAGCAGTGTCAAAACGCGCCGCTTGTAGCAATCGGCCACGACTGTCCGATTTCCGGGGGTGGCAGTGAATCGAATCTAGCGTATCGTTTCCATGTAGTGCCGGATTGACAAATTTGAGCTTATGGAATACGGGGATGGTTTTGAATGTGAAGTTGACGTTGTGTCCTTGGGCGCGTTCATCGAGCTGTCGTCCAGTCAAGCCAGGATAGCGAAATTGCGCAATGAACCGCGCCAAGGCTGTCGTGAACAAGGTTGCACCGTACCCAGCAGGAGAGGAAGACATGATGTCCGAGAGTTTTGTGTACTGAATGGTTGGGAATCGTGTCATCTTGATTGCGTATGAGGGAGTGAGATCTGCGAGAATAGGGACACGGATGGCGATCTCAAGGTTGTCAGTCTCCCCGGAGGCGTTATCCATGCGCCACTTGACAAAGCTTGCATGGAAGAGAACCTTCTCGCGACGCTCCAGCCACTTGGTCATCTGTGGGTATTCGTCCTTGTGGTTTGTCGAACGGTATGCGTCCTTGGTGAAGTCGATGTGCAGTCGTTCCGTAGCCTCCGTATTATAGCCGTCAGGCGTGCCATAGAGACGAATTGCATCAGCGTAATGCATGAGGGAGTGCAACTTGGGGAAATTAAAGTGTTCGCGGACGCCAAGATCGACAAAGACATGCTTATTCGCATGAAATTCGCCGAGCGCAGAGTCGAGCGCCTTGAGGCAGCGATCATCCATGACGGGAAACTGGGCAATGTAGAGGACGTCGAGTAGGGAACGTGTCGCTGACAGAAGGCTGGCAGAAATGGCGCGAGTTGCTACTGGAGCATCCGAAATAGAGACCTTCACGAGTCTCGAGAGTCCAGTGAGTACTCGAGACTCGACTCGCCTCGGGGACCTGTGAGACTCGATCCCCGGGACCCGCGGATCTTGCCGAGTCAAGTCCCGGCACGAGTCGCGGGCACGGTCTCAGTGCCGTGAGTACTCGCGACGAGTACTCACAAAGACTCTTCTCATTTTCTGGCAGTTGCTAAGCCTCCGAGAGGCTCTCGGTCACTCAAATCCGCACTGCTGATTGATTGTGATCACTGATCACTCGGGATCAGTACTTTGATCCCAGATGATTGCGATCACACTCAGCTCTTCCTCTCACCACCACCACGGGTTTGACGATTCGTCAACCCCGCCAGCCTGACAATTGTCAGCTGGCCTGGACGGCATTTGTATGCCCTACAAGAGGGCCAGAACAAGATCCAAATACCGTTGCTAGGGCCGCGACGCCCTAGCAACAGTGATTCGAGGACACGTAAGCCCCTCAAAAGGGCAGCAGGGATTGGGCAGGGATACGCAATGACAACGACAGGGGCGCCGGGCGACTGGGTGATGTGGATGACACCAACGATGGGAGTGTGATGCTGCGCCACGGAGCCGGTAGGCTGTTAGGGCAGGGCGCGTCTGCAGACGACGCCGCGCGTTCAGGTACGTGCCACTGATTTTCAATCGTAATATATATTGACGGCGTCAAACGACACCCTCTCTGTTTACTGACGCCTACAGGAAACACACATGCAGCATGCCGGGCTGACATACACCACCCACCACCGCCTCAACTCCTCCACCACATGCCTCGCCTCTCCACGGCACTTCTCGCCTCCTCATCGCGCCCCTTGCCATTTTGTCAGATCTCCCATTGCACCACCACGTTCCTGCTGCCATTTCACCACCTCCCCCGCGTGGACTCATGCCCGGCTGAGGCCCCCTGCGCAATTGCTCGAGGGGATTCGTCGGGTTTGAAATTGATTGACGCCAGTCGCATGCGAGTACTCATTGAAATACTCGCAAGTACTTACGACGACTCGAATCCTGATGAGTACTCATCTTACCCGTGAGTACTCGACTCGCGGGACTCGAGTCATCTCAGAGGCAAGTCCTGTCACGAGTCGCGGGCATGGATTTGGTCCGTGAGTACTCACGTTCACGAGTCCGAGTCTACTCGAGTCGGGACTCGTGAAGGTTTCGGATTCCGAAACCACTCCCAAGATAAATGCACACATCTGACGGTGTTCCGTTCCGCTGACTCGGGAGAGGGTTGAGATTCCCTTATGAAAGATGCGGATACTATGATTGGGAGGTAGGCGGCGGACACGGGCGTCTATCTCTGCTTCGCCGCAGATATCCGTGAGCCAACCAAGGAGATGTTTCATGACGCCTTGATACATCTGATGGAGAAGATCTGGGGTGATTGAGCGAAAGATGTTGACGTAGGGTAGATGCTCCCAGAACGGATGCTGAACTGGCTTGATGTTTGCTGCATCACAGGCATCAGCCCATGCACCTGGGTCGGTGTTGAGGATGTCGACGGCATCAAGTGCAGCATCGAAATCACGTAGATCACCAGCGCATGGGTAGTCCCCAAGCTCAGATGCTGGAGTTTCGCAGACAGGCGAGTCTCCCGTATAGGTGCAGGTAACCAGAACCTGCTCGGGGTAGTCGCCAATGTATGCTGCAAAGATGGGATGACAGCGACGAATGATGCCATCTCCGCTTTCCATCTGACATCCCGTTACACCTGGCTCGATGATGGGTTCGAGAATGCGGGACATGGCTGCATGGAAAAGATTCGCAACAATCCTTCGCCGCGCAGCCTTATTGGTGATATGTGTAAGGCGAGTTGTTGGTAGGTATGCCAGAAGGATTTGTCCTTGCTTAGAAGGCTTGCGGCGAACTTCCTTTGGGATGTTTCCGATGGTCATGTAGACTGGGTACGCGGATTTATTGCGGAACAGTGTTACTTGTGTTTTGTCGGATGAAAGGATGATAGGTATAATCGTTGCCCCCGCTGTCGCTGCGTTCTCCTCAAAGCACTTCTATACCAATTGTGAGAACAGGCTCAGATGCCAATAACAAAGAATGCACCTGAGTATCCCACCACCAACGCCCAGTATAGAAATCGTGGTAAAGTCTGATAGTCTGGTCGGCATCGGCGTAATGTCGTTCAGGTGCAACAACTAAATATCGACTGTGCCGAGGATCGCCGTAGAGTGCGCGAACACATTGGAGGATGTCACGCTTGAAGAGGTCAAATGATTCTCCTCCGATGACTACCTCCTCGCGCACAAAGACCGGGCGTCCAGGTGGAAGGGTTTCATCAATGATCTCATTGAGCTCGGCCGAATTTGCGTACGATAGTCCCAGGGCATCGACAAGCTGAGAGAATTTCCCGTTAGAAGCTGCTTCTCAAGTGGAATATAATCACATACCCCGTCAATCTTGAGCAGGTCAGAGAATGCGGTCGATCCCGATCCACGAAGCTTTGCCCAATGAGCGACTTCCCAGTCTATCTGACTGAGGAACGGCGCGTACGGGTTACCGCTATCTCCTCCGACCCTTGACTGATATTGCGCAAAGTGAGAGAGCGGTGTCGAGGGCTGGGGAAGGGGTCTTCCTGCAGGCCCGGGAAATGGAGTTGTGAATGGACCGCGGCTAGTATCCGTCTCCGTGGAATGATTATCAGCGGCTGCTGTGGAAGGCGGCTCCTGCTCGTTGTTGGGTGCGTCACTGGCATCGTCTGGCACAGTGTCATTGGCCATTGGCATGATATTTGCGCCTGGACGGGGAGGCTCCCAGTTGGATTCAACCTCTGCCGGACTCAGTTCATCGTCTTCATTGTCATTGCTCTCTGAATCCTTCGCAGGCGGAGGTGCTTCGGAGAACCCAGGAAAATCGGCGTCTGAGTATGTACCGAAAAATTCTCCCTCGAAGTTGGGTTCCGCAGTGGTGCCGCTGGGTGTGGGAGAGGTGGAGGTGGAAGGGGATGGGGAGCGAGAGTGTCGTTTCGATATGTTCTGTGAAGTTTGCGGCCCGGACAGAGATCCAAGCCGCAGGCGTAGGAGGCGTTGTTTGTACGCAGCGAGACATTGTGTCTGGCTAGTTTTATTGTAATGTTGCATCAAATCTGAGCGTCGAGCCCAAGTGCGCCCACAGCCGTTGCAACGATAAGTCGAGGTAGATGTCATGAGCGAGAAAACGAAAGGCTAGAAGAGGAAGGTGAACAAACAACAAACAGAGGACCCTTGAGGACCCACCCGCATTTTCCAACCAAAACCACGTCACCTTCTGTCTATTTTCTTCCCCCCAATTCCTTGTTCGCTCCTTAATTTCCCCTTCTTTTCATACGATTTCCCATGACTGGGGGCCCCGAAAGCCGCGCAGCGAAGCGTACCGCCCTCTTCGGAAAAGGGTCGAGCGCCCCGACTCCAGGACCCGTGCCTCTCGAGAAGGATATGAACTCGACAACATTAAAGCCAGCGCCAGCGCCAGCGCCACCTGGAACTGGAGGACGAGTTTTGCGAGGTTAGTCGTCGCATGCAAGGATATGAGAGCAAGTCACTTACTGGGAGACATAGAGCGCAGGGCCCCGCCACCCCCTCCGCCATTCAAAGGAGCAAAAAAGCCGAAGGGAAAGCCTCAAGAAGCTGTCGAAGCCGTTCAGCAAGGTGAAGCCTGCAAACATGGGTTGAAGCATCATTCCTCACGCTTTATCTAGAGAAAACGAACCGTCCGAAAGCAAGTGCGACGCCGAAGGGTCCGGCAAAGGTGTCTCCCAAAGAGAAGGTGTTGTCCAAGATGAACACGCCACCAGCCCCACCAAAGAGCTCCGGTCAGACTAAGAAAGTCCCTGTGAGTCAAACACGCCAGAGATTCCGTGCCCCAGATATGAGCAAGCCCGAGGAGAAACACAATGAAGATTTATCTGTCAAGAGTGAGTGAAAATGCACCATACATATCACAGCGACTGACGTGAATGATGTAGCTGCCAAGACTCAGGCAGGCCGCAAGGGCGCGACTGATACTGCTCGCGTTGAAGCTGACTCCGACGAAGAAGAAACTGGGCACGAGCAGGAAGAGGAACATGTCAATCACGAAGAAAGGTCGCGCGACGCGGTGGAAGCAAGCGTGAACATATTGTCAGAGGTACTGCCTGTCTTGATGAAAGCCTGACAATTCTTTGAAAGTTTACAGGGTGCTGTCTGGACGGCGACGAAATCCGAACAGCGTCGAGCCATCGATCAGCCAGAGATGATGGGTGAGAAGAGTCAACGACGTGCTTATCAGTATCACATGTTTGATGTTTACCTGTTTCCTCCTCAGACATCGACGCATCGCGGACAAGCGACTCGGATGGCCGCGACAACTTCAACTCCTTCGCAAGTAGCGATGAGCATATGGACGGTGACTCGGACGACCGTCACCATTCTGAAAGGCATGCCTCTCGTGAACAAAGCCTTGCTGCCGAATTGGAAGAAGAGGATATGCTCGACTTTGCCGCTACTGCTGATCTGGATGGCGATAACGAAGATTTGGTTCAGAAAACCATTGCAGTGCGTTCTTTTTGCTTCCTCTTGCGACTCTTTCTGATCACAGGTCGGCTATGGCAGGGTACCAAACGCAAGACCTCTGAGAAAGTGGCCACGAAGCGGGCTGAGAAGCTCAAGGGCGAGGTGCGTTCCTTTGGCTAGCATACTTAATCAAACTAACAAATTTTAGCTTTCCCAAGTGTCCGATGTCGCCCTCCCGCCATCTCGTACCCACGCCCAGTCGAACGCTGCCCGTCCCATGAAGAATCTCCCAAAAGGATCTGCCGCCGTAAAACTCGAGGTCGAACGCATTCTCGAAGGCCTCCCGTGGCACGCTCACACCTATCTCAGTGTCAACAGAAACTCCAAGTCGGTCGCATTGACGGGCAAGAAAGATCAGAAACTGCAAGTACAACGGGTTCTGACAATGGCCGGTGTTCTTGCAGACATCAGTATCCTTTTCCAGGTGGACCCTTGCCCCATGACTGCCGATGGCATCGAGGAAATCGCGTGTGCCGCCCTTCTCGAGGCGGCTACGGTACTCGACCTCGACGGAGAGTACGATATTGGCGGACGCTTGCGAAACAATGACCCCAAGGAGTATCTGGTCCCTCTGAAGAAGGAGGTACGTCTGTTACTTGTATCTTGGTGTATGCTACCCACATCGCATCACGAAGGTCATCCAGTCTGCCACCGGCTTTCGGTCCAACGTCAAAAAGCACGCTGTGTCCGCTGTCCTCGCGGAGCTGCAACTCAAACCTTCCGATGATGGAAAGCGCTACGCCCAGGACCTGATACTGGATCTCAATTACATCTATCTTCGGCGCCCGGATGTATGTTTATCGCTGTCTTTGTGATTTGCCTCTCATTCACAGCTGTTACAGGGAACAATGAACTACAACACGCCTTACAAGGCCGAAATCATCACGGTCTTCCTTCAGCGCGTCATCTTTCTCAAGACCGGGATTTTCAACAAGATCATTGACAAGAACAAGGAGAAGCTGATGTCGACTGCAGAAGGGCATCCGGATGAGCTCGAAGTGGCGCCTGCTATGCTTGCACTCGCTGGAACAGTGGCATGTAATTTTTCTGCCTGTTCTGTCCCCATACTGATTGCTCCAATGTCCAGATTCACAATGTTATTCTCGAGCACGTTCGTGGGTGTGCTGTCAGATTCTCGGCTGCGGAGATGGCGGTGGTTTACGAAGCCCATGTTCAAACAATCAAGAGCATTTTCGACGCTAATCCTGCCGCGTACCACCGTCTGATGCACGGTCTCTATTAGAGTCCCCAACGAGTGCCGCAAAAACGGGTATACCCGTGGACCATACTCATATCTGCCTGGACCCTTACTCAGTTATCACTCAATACCCGTGGATTGCATACCCGGGTAACGGGTAAGTAACGGGCCAGACCTCAAGCTCAGAGGTATACTCGCTGTACTCACACCTTTGAGGGTTGGAACAAAATGACCCCCGTGAGAATGGAACCCGCAGAGATCAGGCCATCCTCACTGGGCACATGAGATACTGTTTGGCCAAATGACGATGAACACCTTACCTGTGCTAGCAATACAACCTATGGCAAGTCAACAGGGCCCCAAAAATACAAGATATAAGTATATAAATTGCTACATATCTGCTTCAATACCCGAGTATTTCAATACTCAGATGTTAATACATGATACTTGTTAGATACCCACACCCGTACTTGCTCACACTATACCCGGGTAATGGGTGTGGATTGGGCCAGGCCTTCAGGAAGTCATTACCCGGCGGGGTGGGTATCCCAATACCCGGGTATATACTCGTTGGGGACTCTAGTCTCTATCGTGACGCATCGTACGTTTCATTGTATATGTTGACAGCTTGCTTATTTCTTCCACAGTGGCATGGTCCCGCTCGCGACACACGGCCTCTCCCAGCAGATGATCATCCAGATGACCACCTGGACGTCTGATCTCGAGTTCTGAAAGTTTGACAGTTTACATCTCGGTAACGGCTTCCTAAATGCTCCCGGACTTTTTTTTCGACTACCGTACTCACTATTATTGCCTTATCCCCACGCTCCTTATGTCCCATATGATCTTCCTTCACGATTCTACGATACATAGTTTCACAGTTCACTTCGAGTACTTACATTGCTCTAGTATCGTATACCATTTAATATGACTGCGTGTTTGGCCATTCCAATGTTTGAAATCGTGAAGAAACAGAAGGAATAGAGCCGGAACAGCACCCAGATAGATACTAAATAGCTGGAATTAGCGAGGGGACCGTACTAATTAGACTAATTAGACTAATCAGCCAGAATAGACGAAATTTCGGCTATTTCCACCTATTTTAGAGTAAATTAGCCGGCTAGGGTTTTCCTGATGCTGACACCAGAGCAGCAGCTCGCATTGGTCCAAGTGAGTCGAACTCGTTCGATCTTCGACTCATTCACGGGTTGATATCAAAGCAATAGAGTCTTGATCCTACTGCTACCACAAATTACGCACATGGAAACAGCGTGGTCGACAGGAATAAATCCTCCATCTTGAACTCGTATATCAACACGATCCCCGGAGTTCCGCAAGTCCAGATCATTGGACACGGTACAATTCACGACCACGAAGGGATATCTGAGATCACTCTAAAGCACGGGCACCATTCGGCCACGCACAAGACGCGCATCCCACCGGAGGACGAGGCGAACGGGATGACGAGATTCTTTCGATGGCACATGGACGCTGCGCTCTACGGCCTCGAACCACCGAAGGTGACGGCACTGTATGCGGTGAAGGTGCCCAAAGGCCCTAATCAGACGGTGCGGTATGATGATGGGAGTGGAGATGAGCTGGAAGTTCCGCTTGGGACGACAGCATTCGTTTCGGGGAAGGTGATGTATGACATTCTGCCGAGGGATTTGAAGAGCGTCGCGGTGAGGGCCCGAGCAAAGTACGCACCACGACCATTCGAGTGGATGGCGAAAACGCAAGGGAAGTCGACTGGTTTGGGGTTGGAGACTCAAGGGATGGAGAGGGATATAAAAGCTCTCAATAATTGGAGTGAGGACAACGTGAAGGTCTATCCATTTGTAGGTTCTGATGCTAATTCTCGATCTGTATTAACGACGTGATCAGACTTGGAAGAATCCAGTCACTGGAGACCTCCACTTGATGGTCCACGGCTGGGCAATCAAGGAGGTCATCATTGATCCGCTCCCATCGAACGCAAAGAGGGATGGTCTGTTGTATCCGGACGGCGCTCATCTTACGGACCTTCAAGAGGTGCGAGAACTGGTCTACAGAATCCAACGGCCAGGCATCGATCCCAGCGTAAGTCGCTTCCTTCATGACCGAGTCGCCTTATGGATAACTTAACACCTAGCTTGTTTATCCTCATGCGTGGTAAGCTGGCCATACAAAGTCAACCATGACTCATTGGGTGACATTCTCGCAGGCAGAAGAAGGATCTGATGCTGTTCTACAACCGTGGTCTGATGCATTCTGTGGTCGGGCATTTCCAGCCCAATCAGACTCGCATATTTCATCAGTGCAACCTAGCGGCGGCCGAGCCGCCTGATGGACCGAGTGCGGAGGATGTAGCAGAAACTCATCTCGGAATCGATCAGGCATGGGTGGAAGTTTGAACGTATACTACGGTGAGACCGCACAAGGAGTAATTGAATCAAACCTCGAATGTCGACTACAAAGAACTGAATGATAATAAGAGAGTTGCGGCGAAGTAGAGGGAAGCTTGGAGCCATCTTTCCGGCAACACCACATTCGCCCCTCACTACTCAACATTCATTCGCGGACTTCCTAGCGTGGAGACAACGACAAGCACGGGTTACTACAAACTCACGTATCGATGCTTCAGCTAGTCTCCGTCAGCATAGGATGGAGGGTTGATATGGGGGGCATGCGGTGCATATACACCGTCCTTTGCTCGTCGTGATCGACGGTGTGGAAGAGATGGTCTACTGCAGGTCTACTGCAAATGAAAATGTCCACGATATATCAAAAACAGTATAGCGGATCCGTCATCGGTATTGTTCGAGGCGAGCCAGAGCAGTACGTAGATCCGGGGATACCTTCGGTGACGTCTGAGCAATCCTTAAGCAGAGCAGCGAAATGGAGAGAGGGACAATGAGCACGCGTACCTGGAACGTAGAATGGCCAATGCTTACCACAATCAGTAAATGCACGACAGAATCAATGTGCGCTTTGGACCAGGGTCAACTTCGCATGAAGGCTCGAGATCACTGCCAGCATACGCATCACATCACCCAAGGGCTGAGCAAAGTACCCCTTTCCCTCCCCTGCGACAAGACCCCCGAGTCTACCAGGATCGTTCCAGATTCCGAGTCCTGTTCAGCGGAGAGTATCTGCTCCAGCTTTCGGTATGCGTTCCCAAGTCCTCACGACGGTAATCACAGGTGTAGATGTCATGGTCAAAAGAGCGATGGTCGGTGGCTGTACAGTTGTTTACGCGTTGTTGATCAATCGACCCCGAAAACGTGTCACATTGCCCACATGTCTTGTCTTGCAATTTTTTGATGTGAGCACCTCATCCTTCTCTCTTGGCACTGCGCCGCGTGTCATCTGATACATCTGAGACAGTTCCAGTTTGCCAATTGACAAACTCGTACACGACGATCTCCAAGCATCTCTGGCATTTCGTCGTGCGCTCTGCAGTGAGGCGGCTTCATCTCACCGTGTAGCCCCCCACTGAGTTACATAAAACACCATCCAGATGTCTACGGCGTCCGTATGCTCAATAATCGATGCACTGCTCGTCTCGAACCATGCTCCATCGGAAGCTCAGCGGCAGTCCATCCTGACGTACAGGGCTCAGCTATGTCAGGACATCGCGCTCAACACCAGTGCCAACGGAAACTCCTCGCAGCTAGAGGCACTTCACAAAGCCTCCATTGTCGTCCATCCCATCCGTCATATTCCTGAAGATATCATCTACGAAATTTACGGTCACCTGGCCGAGAACTTCATCGAACGGATGCATGAAAGCGCAAGTGACTGGATTGGCGTCCCCCGCGTTGACTCTTTATCAATGGAGAACCCTTCCTGGGCTCTCTCTCATGTATGTCGCAGGTGGCGCCAGCTGACCGTCTGCAGACCGCACTGTTGGTCGCATATCTTCGTTGAAATCCAAACTATGCATCGCTCGCGGCGGACTGCAAGTCTTATCTCTGTCATGTTGAGTCGAAGCGTCGACGTGCCCCTCGATATTGGCATATATAGCTGTGACGACCCTGACATCAGCAGTGAGCCCGCCGTCATCTTTCTCAAGCGTTACGCCCCTCGCTGGAAGGCTTTGACGCTTGCCATATCTTTCGAGTCTCTCGAGATGATAGCAGATCTCAGATATGAGATGAGGTCTCTGGAGCGCCTCACCTTACGGCTCACGACTATGGTGAACAGGGAAGGATCTCCGACAAGGCACCCTCGTCTGCGCGGCGTGTTTGAGGACGCTCCACTGCTCTGCCATCTTACGACCGACTATCCTTCTTGCTTGCATGCAACATTCGGCCCCTGGTCGAAGTTGATCACATTGCGACACATCGATGCGAATGCGCCTATCTCGACCTACGGTGCTATCATAATGCTCCGTTCCGCTTTCCCTCTTCTTCGTGAAACGGAACTGGTCATTGACCATTCTGAATCTGCTGATGACAATCATTGCTCAAAGCCGTTGATCCATCTTCGCCGACTCGCTCTCCATCACGTAAACCCATGGCACCACTTAGTGGCTGCGCCTCGAATGGCACATCTATTCGAGCTCTTTCCCATGCCCAACCTCGAGCATCTCTATCTCGATCTCATCGGTTCTCCCCATTCCCCGGCCATCAATCTCGCACCCGCCGTGGGTTCTTGTGTTGGCAGATCACTTAAAAGTCTCATTATAAAGGTCAAGGCTCTCAACGCGGATGACAGCGCCGCACTCGCTGTCCTTCTCGCACTCACTCCCCACGTCTCCCATTTCGACCTCCATATTCGCAATCTCGTCCATCTCCACACCATCCTATCACTCGTGCCAGTTCTTGGGAGGCTGACAGATCTGGCTTTGTCATCCTCTTTTGGCTTCATCTTGATGGATGTTCCCAGCGATTTTCAGACATATATAGATGAGATGCGGATGCGAAACTCTCTGCGTCGCCTGGATATCTACTTTTTACGCAATGCTCCGGCCTCAGTCGCACACGTATTTAATGCGTGGTTCACCGATGGCCTGGACGGCAGCGTGGAGATCAAGATGGACATTGCATACGACGGAGACAGTGAAATAATTACCGATTAAATATCACTCCTAGATTTGGCTTTGGCAGGGAGAGTTCGATATGATGTGTTCCCGACTCAACCTTTGTCTGACCACAGCCGGATGTCATGTCACGAAATTCTCGCGGACCCTCGTATTAACCAACGTCCTCGAAGAGATAATCTGTCAGGAAGAGCTTCCATACTTTTCTCCTTTAGCGCTATAAGCAGCCAGATTCTACATAGCCCACTCGAGTGTGGGGCCCAGCCGAAGTCATTGATCATTTGAGACGGGCCTGAGCGCTACGATCTGGAAGCACCGAACATACATTGGCACTAGCGGACCAGCGCTCCTCTGCGCTGGTGCTCCGCGCTGAATTCTCTGTGCCCATTGGCACTCATTGAGTGTTTATGAGACTGACGTACAAAGACGCATTGGTAGTTGCGCGCTGTGATGCGAAGAAGGAAGCTTTCTCACCCTGCCCATTTGACTCTATGTTCACGCCTGTTCTTCAGGCCTGCATTTGCCATGCATTTATGCGGCCCCACTTCTCTTACCCGACCCACATCCCGCGCCTGTCATCGCCCCGGTATCGACTTAGATGTCAACAAGGTGACGTCGACTTTTGTTGCCACCAACAGACTAACGACCCACAATCATGTCAGAGGGACTGATTACATGCTCAATGTCGTCAGTAGCCCATGGTGATCATCCATCCTCGAATCTTGATTTTTGTATGATGATGGATCTGTTCTAGATCATTTTTTGCGAAAGTGGATGCTACAATCGGGACGCTCGGGGTACTTTGCGTACTCATTGTGAGTGGGCAATATTTGGCAAGGGCGATGTGTGTACTTACAGGCTGCCCAACATATGGTGTATGTTCAGTCGCACAGCAAACAGAAAATCATCTCGCTCCGTCGCTTCCACCTATAGACATAAGTAGAATGCACGAGCTTAGATATCTCAGGGCCTCATCTGACCGCTACCAACAGCAGTTGTAGACCGTGTACATATGAGTACGATGCAGCTGCGCAGAGACTTTGATAACTTCGTGGGTAATCGAACGTTGGGATTGCAATGAAACATCAATTGTAAGTCTGAGAGCGCTCATCGTACTCGGCTAATTCGTTGATCTAGATACATAATCCATGGCATGTGGTGCCCTATGCTGGTTACACAACCATGAGCGTCGTCTCCAGTAACCAGTTCTCGTCGAATCTCATTCGCCGGATGAGCAGGACCTACCTTTCGATCAGTCTCCGGCCGTAGTTGCGAAACCTCCGACGCTCGGAGTTTTTTTATGAGACGCCAGAGCCGGCAGCTTGCTGGCGAGTCGCCACAGGACTCAGCTACCGACATGTGTGGAGTGGTGGGTCACCGAAACTGACCTGCATATTCAAAAAGCCATCACAGGACACCGGCTCGGCTGACAATCGTTTTGAATTACAATATTGATATACAAACATTACTTACTAACACTCAGCATTGCTGTTAGGTAGGGGAGTTAAGAAAGCAGGTTACGAGGATCGAAGAGCAGCTCGGCAAGTGCCGGCCGGTGTCCCAAATGTCGCATCGCGAAATTTGGAATTTGAAAAAAAATTCCCTACTACCACCAACACACTGCTCGACTCTCGTGCACTTCTAGCTCCTGGATGCAGCTCTGTTCTATTCTCCATCAACCGCGTTCTCTGGAATCAGTAGCCTACACGATACGCTGACGCCTGCGAAATGAGACGAGACGACAAATCTGCTCAACTCTGCTCTGTTATCGGCAAATCACCACTTTGAGACCCGGATCCACATTTACAACAATCGACGGTCAACTCGACAGGATCTCAAGTTCATACTGATACTTCTTCTCCAAATTGCCATCTGCTTCACCTTCTCATATCTGTTTACTCATTCGTTGTAGATACATGACCGCCTGCTGCTCTTCTGTGGTGATTTGTTTCGTCTTCGAACACAGCTTATGTGAGAAAAAACCTGATGATCATTGCAATGTAGACCGAATGTGGATCGAGCGGCCATCGCGATTGGGATTTCCCAGTAAGCTCAGCTTTCGTTCCACAGTCACATTCCCCTGATGAGATGGCCAGGTTAGGTATGTGAACCCACAACGGTGCCCATTGGACCGTGGTGGGATAAAGCCAATACTCACTTAAGCACTCAACCTTGACATGAGTCTCCTGTTGTCCTCAAAGGTGACGGTCTCGGAGAAAAGTAGCGATTGTGAGTCCTAGCATGTATTCTGACAATTGAATGACCAATTTCGGAAAGTGCACGGAAAGTGCATTTGCCACTCCCACATTCCGTCTGCCCGGACAGATTATGTTGTCCCCAGGATCGCCTGACAGGATCATGATACTACATCAACAGTAACCTCGAATGTCAATCTTTGCGAGAGTGCTATGGTGATGTACCTCGCGTGGACACGATGGCACACATTGAAACCATGGGTTTGAGGTTCGGTTCGGATGATTCACCTTACCCTGGCCGGCGAGCCAGCAGCTGGATGAATCGGTCGGTAACCCAACGTGACGATGGTACCCTGAGGTTCACGTGCACCAGACAGAGATCGACCTTAAAGCTACTCGATCTTGTGTGTCCATGCTTAAATAAAGGCAGCGAGTTGACCTTCCTTCTCTCCACCATCAGTCTCTATCTGCCCCTTCGTCCAATTCACAAAGACAGCAAGATCATCTGTTCTAGGAGCCACCCGATGTCCTGCATTCCAATCGCTTCCTCCTCCTTCCCATTGCGGCAGTCATTAAGACTGCCTGCTTCTTCGGGCTCGCTGTCATGGAACGACGCACTTGCAGAGTGTGATGACGGCAGCTATCTCTTGGATCAGGATGCCTATAAGAGCCACTCGTCCTACCACTATCAGGACAAGTCTGATCCCCCGTCAAGCCAACAAAACGTCTCTGCACCTACTTCTCGTCGCGCTCTCCAGGCATGTCGTTCATCCCGCCTCTCCTGATTTGTCTCAATGATTGCACAGCATCCTGACCACGTCATCCAGGCCTACCCAGACTACTGCAGCCGCGAAGGCTACTACAGCACTGCGCCCGCACATGGCCTCCCGTCAAACTCATATGTAAGAGATATGGCAAGTAAATGGCACCCATGATGACCTTGACTTCGTAGAATCAACTTCGGAACGGCCTCCGGTCGATTCCCAACCACTACGAGTCCAGCAATGACCACTCCTCGCACGACCGAGGCACTCCGTTTGTCGGCACCAACGACTCCCCTTCTCCTGCATATGGGTACCCAGACCTTGATCGCACGTATCATTCTGTAGCGTCGCCCTCCAACTCGGTTCCAGTCTTATCAGACTCCTCGCCATATATCACTGGCTGGTCCCGGGCAAACTCGATATCTCCGGCGAGTACATCGAGAGTCGCCGGCAAGGCCGATGTTCCCGCTGCACAGACACCTCGACCATCACCCCAGCACCCCGGCGGACACTTTGTCGGCCGAATGGCGAGTAGTTATCTGGCATGCTTCTTCTGCAGGGGGCGCAAGATTGCTTGTGGTCGTCCGATGGATGGTAGCGCGGATATGACGTGCAAGTCAGTCACCCTCCAGTCTTTTGGTGTAGTGTGTACTTACGAGGATGTAGTCAGTGTGCCAGAAGAGGAAACAAGTGTCAGT
Organism: Strobilurus pachycystidiatus; assembly: GCA_019915135.1. Taxonomy (NCBI): domain Eukaryota; kingdom Fungi; phylum Basidiomycota; class Agaricomycetes; order Agaricales; family Physalacriaceae; genus Strobilurus; species Strobilurus pachycystidiatus. The sequence continues at coordinate 350,220 of JAHLMK010000025.1, read as the reverse complement.
ACCCGGCGGCGTCGAGAAGGGGTCAGCATAAACGCGGCATCAGGAAGAGGGCCGCGAGTGCGCAGAACCTGGGCCACGATGTCAACTGCGGGCCGTGAATGGGTTCCCTTCCCCGTGTGCTCCACTGTTGAGTGACTTGTCATATTGCAACAGCTGCTGGATCAAGAAGCATTTCACTTCCACTGTACATAATATTATTGGCTAGTATACGTCTCTTCGTCTTACATCAGGCCTACCAATTACAGAGGGAGCTTGACGCCTTCATTGGGTCACAGTGAATCTAACAGATCGCGGGTCTTCGTCTAGTTGGACCAATGCGTCCTGCGCGGGCAGAGCCCCTCAACACTGGTCAGATGCTAGAAGCGAGCAATTGGGAAGCGCGAAGCGAGAATAAATCTGGGCGCACAATGAACTTTCGTGAACCACAGTTGTAACGGAATAGCAGTACATCAGAGAGTAGTGGTAGAACAGCTTTATGGCCGGATACGATGAGAAAAGCCTTGATGAGGCATGCTTATTCCAACCTAGCTTGCGAGGAGGCGAAATGGAGAACATCGAAGCCATGACCATATACAGCGTCCCAGTCAAAATCGCTGTCCTTATTCTCTTCACCGAACGCGCCAATCAGACGACCCACCCACTTCCCGCCGTTGATGACTGGCCTCGCCGAATCGCGTGTCTTGCCTACGGCCCCTTGCCCGTAGATCATCGTCAGCTCTTTTGTGAGGAACGTCCCAATCCATCGAAAAGTGAGGCTTATCCTCTCCCCCACGACGACTCGTTTGTTACGAACTGGGTGAATCCCGTGTTTCCATTGCCGATTGGTCTCGAGGCCCAGAACAAACATGCTGTTGTGTGGGAGCGGAATTTTTGCCAGATGGCCATCCGACTGCGATGCGTCATCTTTGTGGCGCAGTACCATGGTGCGCGTCGCGCCGAGAGATACGTTCACAATGTTCGAGCCCCGCACTATGTCGATGGTTTTGTCGGCGTGCTCTGAGATGTGATCTTTACCAGAACGATAATACTGGATGAGGACATGGTTCACGGGATGGTTCAAGACCCGCTGGACGCGATGGGCGATGAGCGCGATTGTCGGCGTGATACGGCATAGTTCAGGACTCTCGTCGGACGGATGCCTATAGAGGGGTATGCTGTACTGTCTGCTGAGCGGCTGTACGTGCAGCAAACGATGAATATACCTTCCATCGGGAGATATGACGCCTTGTACAGCAACTAAGCGAGGCACCTCACCGCCTGGCCGAGAAGGGAACAAGGGTACGTCAGCTTATGATCCAGTCCCAACTGAGCTGGCTCGACTTACCACGATGGTGCATCTTGTTCCATTGAACCTCATCCCTTACTCGCTGAAAGGCTACTTTTGAAAGTTCCGGTTGCAATAAGTTCAGCACGAGGTACGTGTCTCCAGAGCCGTAGGTTACCGGTGGGGGATTTTCAGGTACACCGGATGCTGGTGGGACGAGGTTGGGTGCGATCGACGGACTGGCCGACGCTACTGCGCTGTAACTGAAAGACGAAGAAGATGACATGACTGTAGTGGCACTGAGAGAAGACGGAAATTGTTACGCGTTGTTAAATGACAGTGAAATGACTCATTCTGAGTACACGTGGCTTAGACGTGGCCCGGCCGCGAGAAAACCTTTCCACAACAGTGACAGTTTGATGCCCTGAGTGTAACGAATTGCTCCGAGGAGTATGGACTCGATAACGAAGTCAAGCTGAACCAGCACGAATGGTTATCCATATTCACTAAGAAAACCGGAGTCAGCAGTTTGGGGAGAGGGATACACCACTGCAACCAAGTGAGAACCTCACAAGGTGCCTTTTTGCGTCCTACAAATCAGCACGCCAAATAAGCGCCACGAATTCGAGCGCTTAAGAGCGTGGTCGTATGAATCGTATCTTAACGCCTTGGAACTTGGCGGCACGGTAGGTCCGCAACTGGTCGCTTATTGTATTCCATATCAGAGGAATGTACGCCTGCGGAACGGGAAAATCTACCTGGATATCTTCATTGAACAAAGATTTGAGGGATGCGGCGGCCGCGACAAGAATTAGGTAATAATCGATCTTTATGCATTGAGAGGGCGGTGCCTCAGCGCAAAGCTGAAATGGGGCAGCGGGCTATAGGGTTTCACTCACCAATCTCTGACATTGAAGCGAGTCTTTTTTGTGGGATACCGCTCAGGCAGACTCGAGCGACATCGGGATCAACTCCCACCCCACTGTTTGTAGATGCAGCGCCAACGATGGTCCAGACGCGCCGTCGTTACGAGAGACTCTGTCCCAAGGTCAGATACTCGGGTAGAGAAGGGTTAGAGTGGACACAGAACAACCCGAACGTGATTTGTTGTTGTTGTTGTTACACGGCAGTGGTCCACGGGACCGGCCGGACGGGTCATGTCAATGGCGATGGAAATGAAACTGCCACGTTTCTCTAGATCACTGATTACCGCATGCGGAAATCAAAAGATCATCGGTCGGGTTTTCTCTCTGTAGTGTTGCCGCACGACGTGATACGAGACGTCTTGAGTCGCGGACCGGGGTATCGTAAGACGTCTCACGACAGCCCCCATCACGATCGTCTTGCGATTGATTACCATTTCCGTCAGCACGCCCAAATTTCAGTTCACACCCGTTCACAGCTACTCAAGTAGTAGTACTCGTGATATAGGTATTAGACACAGCAAATATATACAATGTAAGATGACTGGTAGGATAATTCAGTGAGCTCACGGAGCTCAGCCACCTTGTTAGTGCCAAGCAAGTCCATCAGCAAATGTGACCAATCTTTCTGTACCAAGGGATACTATACTGAGGTTCATGATGGTGTACGAGGACCTAATTACTATGTATACCCTATATATAGTAGTGCTAGCTATAAGTATGACTGAACGTACAAATAGAAGCTATACATACTTTCGCAGAGTAACAGATACATGCTGAACTGGTTATTAGTGTGTGTCGGTGTATGTTATGGCATACAAACTTTTACAAGGTTCATGAGCGCCGGGCGGAGTTTGAATGCAATCCAAACCGGCAAGCCTCGCGTGGTCTCCCTCTTGACTTCGCACTTTGACCACTCTGCTCTCACTAGCATGAGCAAGACCGGCCAACCACCAGAGCGGGAACGACGGGCGCGACTAGTGAACGACGGACACGACCAGTGTCACGACGGGCATCTCCAACGCGAGCGCGATGACAAACATGAGCGCAACGACGAACATGAGCGCGACAACAGGTGTGTCCTGTGACAATGGGTGTGTCTTGTACGGATCAAGCTAGTGCCCTGCATGACTAGTGCGACGCCAACGACCTAACCACTCCGACAGAACGACTGAAGCGATGACGAGGAGTACGAGGAGCGCAACAAGCACCGACTTGACGCCATTCTGACAGACTGCGACGCGCAAGCATGGCCAAGAACAACTCTGCTCTGTCAGCCTGTCGACACGCGCCCCCATCACTGCCGCTGTTGCCGTCCCGCTATAGGGCAGCCAGCTCTCTTTGGCCATTTTTGTCGCGTTGCTCAAGATCACCCACAGTTGCTCCCTTTCTCGTCTCCCGTTCTTATTGTGTCCTGCCTTCACGGTGTCCCACCCGGCCAGTCATCATCATCTCATGAACTCGGTACGTACATCTTGATTCATCTACAAGAGACTTGTCTAACGCTGCCCCTCGGGTGTCCACCTTGCAAGAATCGGCGCTGCCCGATTTGATGAACGGCCATCCGGTGTGTCTCTCGCCCTCGATTTGAATCCTTATATTTTTGACGCATACATCCAGGTTTTCTTCCTGGTATTGAGCAAGAGCCTTGTCCTGTCGAGCTTGATGTTGAGGTATGTTGCCCACCACGTTTTTTCTTCATTCTTACTGCTCTTGGCATATAGATGTTGACTTGCCACGTCTGGTATGTGAACTCTCCCTGGTTTTTCATCATCCTCTAACCTACGTCTCCAGCGTACGTTCTTCTGTCTGCTCCTCATTGGTGTGAGCGTGTGCTTGTACTCCTTGTGCCCCAATCTCGTACAAAGTAGTTCCGTATTTCGTATGTAGTGTGAATAATATAAGTGGATTTTGGAGTCAAGTGATAGATTGCTCGTATTCATGAACCTATATGTCTTTCAGTTGTCTCCGAGAGCTGCCTGCATGCCGGTAAAGTATCCGGAATATATGTTGCTTCGAAAAGTTGTGAATGATTTGTACAAGTCTGGATAATATAGAGAGCTACATGTACCTATACGGAGTCCTTCGTATAGGCCTTCATATAGGTCTATGAAGTTAGAGACACCTATGTAATAGCAAAATAGTATTCAACCCTCGTGGGGGTATACAGTGATCTATGATGCCATATATCGCCACATCTAGAATTGCCGCTTTCTGCGATGTCTCAGGGTCACTGTCCGCAACCGTCCGTTCACATCCTCTTCGGAACGGATAGCGCTGTTGACAATGTCTTGACGTAGTTCAAATCTTCATGACTTCAGAGAATTGGGCATGCGAAAGGGAAGTCGGAAAACCATGTATATTGGTGTGAGGAAGAGTCGTGCCCAATCTGGATAATCGTCGTAAGACCGTATAAGACGAGACGGTCGTGAGACCGATTAATTTCCTTATCCGGATCGTAGGACCGTCTCGATCTCACGACATCGTGCTCTTGCGGCAACACTATCTCTCTGTTTTCCACAGCCAAGAATAGCAGTAGAATAGGCAGCTAGTTCATCGCCGTTCCTCAAGATGCGATCTTGGTGGCAGGGCCTCATACCGAGACCGCGTGAAGGCGCGTCCAGTTGCGTTGCGTAGTACGGTTGCGGGGACGTAAAAAAGAAGCATTTGGGAGGTGCAAGACGGTGCCAATGGTCTGAAAAAGTCCAGGTATTAGACGATCATCTGAGAGACGTCAGGATATAGAAGTACGTGTCGCGAACAATCTCCGGCTGGGGCTGCTCAACCAGAGATGAGCAGGGCATTCAGGTCGTCCGTCTACGACCTCAGTTCGCAGCGTCAGAGGGGCGGACATTGTGAAACCTATAGATAGCTTCCATCAGACTCCCAATGAAGTCGGAACATTGTTCTACTATCAACTTCGGAGATATTCTTGCCGGCAAACGCCAGATGAGTAGGAAATCCAAGAAGCGACTAAGAGAAGTACTGTCCATCGCCGCAGGGAAGGTGAGTATGGTAGACATCCACACATAGACCAGCTGAGCGCCGAGACATAGACAGGCAATGCAAGCGCCCAAATATTCCCGTTTCCAGATATGGTACGACGTAGAGTGTAAGCGGTAGGATTCAAAGGCATTGCCGAGCAGTAACGTTGCATTTGACGATCAATTGTCCGAGGACCTCGCGACAAGCGTCAGCCAACGGATTGCATCGCGTATAACCCACGGTGATCCGTGTGAGGAAACCTGTGGTGGAAATAGGCATGGCGACTGACGACTGCTATCAGAGACTAGCATTACTGATTGAGAACCAACCTACGGCGGTATTGGAGTGGCAGCGGGCCACAGCGTATCCATCCTGTTGTGCCTATAGGATGGTCGACGCGTCACGAACGTGTTGATTCAAAGACAAGTTCCTGGAGGTTGAAATTCGGCTGTTCGCACTCCGGCAAATGCCGCTCGTTTGTTCGATCCCCAAGACTCAACATAACTGATTACACGGCAGTTCGCAGTCGGTATGGCTCAGTCGAACCAGAACTTCGATACCGACTTGCCATCAGATTGACTCCAAAGCAAACCGGCGATGAAACTTGCGAACTCCTTGTTCTTGTTCGTCCAGTTCGCCGCCCATGAAGCCCTGTCTTTCGTGATGACTTCCAGTAAGTTTGCGTAGATTCACCAATTTCAATCCCACGCAATCGACATTCAATCGCGTCACGCCTCTCTAAGCGATGTCAGAACTGCAAGGTGTCAGTTGGAGTCTGTTCTTCCTCGGACGTTCCATTGATCATGACCAATTAATGGAAAATGTACGTGAGACCTCGTTGTGGCCCATATGATGAGTCGATAACACAGAGGCCGTATAGTCCGATTCAAATCAGTAGAAGACGTAGAAGAAGAAGACTTACAGCCTTGAGTGAGTCCCTGTAGGCAGGATTCTCGTCGGGGCCAAAGGACGCGATGAGCTAGAGGAGTACCGAGCTAGCGTATATATCGACAGTAATGCTCATTATTGAATTGCGAACCTTCTACATTCGAAATAGATCTAGTGACCATACAGTTTAGCGATTGCCTCTGTAGTAGTGTTCCCACCGCTGAATACAACACCTATATCCCAGCCATTCTCCCCACCTTCCAGCTCGACGAGCTTCCTGAACTTCTCGTTGTACAAGACAACGGCGAGAGGCACGGCTGAAGACGGCTCAATGAAGACTTTCATCCTCTCCAAGACGAGCTTCATCGCATCCTTGATCTGCTCCTCCGTGACACTGTACACGCCCGCGACCTTCGACGTGTCCGAGATGACCGTCCAAGGAATGAGTCCCACTGGCGTCCTCAATCCATCCGCGATCGTAAGCGTCTTCACGGACTCGATACGCTGCCCACCCTCAAGACCCCTCTCTCCGTCATTCGCGCCCTGGTAGGATGGCTCTGCACCGAATACGCGAGTCGAAGTCCCGGCAAAATACGTCGCCACCCCCGATAAAAGTCCACCACCGCCAAGAGGAGTAAGGACCGCATCCAAGCTCGGGTGCCCAAGGTCCTCGCGGACTTGTGAGTCAAATTCCAAGCCGACAGTGCCCTGGCCGAGCATGATGTCGGGATGATCGTACGGCGGCACAAGGATCGCGCCCGTATCCTCGATCACCTGCTTCACGACCGCCTCCCGCTCATCGCTAGTCGAGCCTGAGAAGATGACATGGGCGCCATGAGACTTCGTACCGGAAATCTTCGATGGAGTGGATATGGAGGGCATAACGATGTGTGCGGGGATGTTGAACGTGGAGGCGGCGTACGCCAGCGCCTGTGCGTGATTCCCAGAGCTGTGCGTCACCACGCCGCGCTTCCTGACCTCCTCCTCGCCCAGATGCTCGAACAGACGCAAAAGAGCATGGAATGCGCCGCGAGCCTTGAAGGCGCCGATTTTCTGATAGTTTTCGCACTTGAAGAAGAGGCGGATCGTCGGCTTAGCGCCATGGCTGTCTGTAGACGCGATGTTATCGAGGGTTCGACATGTCAGGACAGGTGTTTTGTGCACATGGGAGTGTATGAGGGTGTATGCAGAGCGCACGGAGTCCTGCGATAGTGGGAGACAGAGGGAGAGATCGGCCATGCTTTGGCCGTGGCGAGTCGGCGATCAAACCGGCAGTTGATGGTCATGTCTTTTTCCGAATCTTGTTACTTCTTCATGAAGCTGTAAGTATTGTACACCCGACGTGCTCAATGAGGATATATGTACGGCTTCTGTTCATTTTACGTGCGGCCCTGCGGTCTCTCAAGAAACAGGCTCTTTCGAGTTACAAGGTAAGTCGACTGATCTACCACCTTGCGTGCGGCCCATTCCCATTGTGGTCGTTTGGCGCAGGTTTTTGTTCCCAAGAACATGACGGGAGGTCGAAGTTCCATAACAGCAAACGCCCGCGCAATCGTAATTTCTATCTGTCAGTGAGTCTGTGAAAGATTTGGGTCGGATTGTTGCGACGCGTTGTGCATGAGCCTATAGTCAGATGTATTCCCAGGACTTACAGCAACCGCGTCATTTAACGCGACGCACAGCTCCAGAATTACTCGGAAAGTCTTTCTCTGAGGTGGGTGTACGGCAAGAAGCTCTGCTGGTCGTGATCATCAGTGATCAACTAGAAAGATGAATATCGTCTAGCGCAGCCGTGTTGTTACGCGAAAGTCGCGGGTGCAGAACATATGTGCAGTGTTACTGTGATGGCACATTTGCGGTTGATACGCGAAGAGAGGCAGGATGGGTCCCTCATCGCAAGGCCGATATATAGAAAAAGAATTACTAGTCTCATAAATTTTGCCATCGTTACACGAAGGTGCATACGTCTGATACTCTGGGCGTGCGGACCTGGTATGAGAAGTCGCGATAAGAAACCGGGACGGCTGAAAGCTTATGGGCAATGATCACCTCGTATCGTGTCCAGTAGACGACAGCATTGCTGCTGGTCCGCTTCGCATGAGCCTTGGACATCACCTCATCGCACGGCATACTCGTCACGGTCCCACTACTGACCATCGTTTCCCTGTCGGAGGGATGTGAGGCGAGAGCGGTAGCATCCTCTTCCCGCGCTTTGCGGGGTTGGGTAGGAGTGGGTAGCTGGGTGAGGGGGGTTTGGGCGGGAAAAAGTGGGCAGGTGCAGACGGCGATGGGGCCGAGCAGGAAGAAAAGAACGGAGTGGAAAGGACAGAGCAACGCGATCTATCTGCAGAACTAGATTTAGATACCCAGGTCTGGACGCGAAGAGCAGCGCGTTGGATATGGGCTCGGATCACGCACCTTCGGACGCGGTCTCTTCACCAGTACTTACTCCTGTCGGTCAGATCGCACCGCAGGCTCTCACGGGTCTGTTTACCCGCGGGTTATATTATGGGGGTCAACCTGACGAAAATGCTGAATGCACGAAAGACCGAGGACGGAAGGGCGGCGGACAATTGCCGATCGCAGCAGACCAATGGACAGGCCCAAGACGATCGAGATTTTACGACGTCCGGTAGGCCAAGAGAACTAGCAAGATAACACACCTCGAAAGCAAAGGAAGCGTACGCAACACGAGCGCCATCCCACGCCAACGATTTCGCGTATACCGCGTCCGATATTGACTGATTCCGCGCACTTTGATACGCAAGAGTATCCGGGCTATGCATTGGTCGAGCGTGTGCGGGTCTTGCCAGCAAGCGATCCTCAACGAGTTGGTAAAGAGAAAAGAGTATGTGGCAGTGCACGAATGTTTGGCTTGGAAGATCTTCGGCTCGCCGCGGCTTGCACAACTTCGTTTTCCTTGCGACTTTACGGCGAAGTGGCTGACTGCTGGCTCATTGACCGGGATCATTCTTGTTCTGTAAGTACCATAACGTGAACTAGCATGTCTCGTCAGCCCCACGAACCGACTGTATCTGAAGATCACGTGGGGTACTATGTATTTAATTGAAGCGGGGACCCTGAACGATTCCTCTCTCTCCTCCTCCACCGTTCGAAGAAGGACTGGAAACCACATTCAATCGCACGATGGCACCCACATCTACGCCAACGGTACCTTGCCTGACTGCCCCTTCTACACTTCCACACGCGTCGCCGAATGTCGACTTTACACTTTGTGGCGCCACATGTCTGAGGTTAGACTGCTTAGTGCTTGCCTGCCATGACTGACCCTCTGTTTCAATGTAAAAACAAGAGCTTTACTGCTGCTACTGAACTATCGGGTAGCCGACATGGCCATTGAGCAAGCACGTTCGAACAGCATAACAAACGACAACCTCACGATTTGTGGCTTCGCCGCCACTTGACCGACATTCACCGGCCATGATGCTTATCTCAGGATACCTCCACAAGCCCAATCATGTCTCCGAGGAGCGCCACTACGCTTCGCCTGTATTTCGAGTAGGCGCGTCGGCTGACTCCGCTCCGTTTGGCGACGTCGACTGTGCACGCGTTTCGTTGCTCAAGCGTTGACCTTTTACTGCCTCGGGACTCGTGATATTACAGCTGGCAACCCCCATGTGCTCTTGTGTACTAATGTCCCCACACAGGGTCGCAATCATGCACAGGTTTTGGTCGTGGGAACGGTATCGGTATTTGTGATCTCGTCCTCCTCTCTGTGTCCCCTCGCTGATCCCTACGAGACAGCGATGGGTGATCTCACTCTAGCGAAGTCGACTCCTGCGAATCGGGAACTGGAGGATCTGCGCGCGGACCTCGTCCAATATCTGGATGTCGCTCTTATCATGGTACAGATGACCGACGGTACCATGCTGCAATGTAAACTGGAGCAGAAATGCAAGTCCATGCGCCGTGACGTGGGCGAGGAAACCTCGGTATGGGTCAGATTATTGCGCTAGCTACGCTCACCCTCGTCCAGATTGTGTCGCTTCGGCAGACGGCCTCCCTGACAAACGTTATTCTTCGGATTCTGGAATACATTGTGACGATTCCAAGGAGAAATCGTAACGGCTATGATGTCTTCGACGATCCCCTAACCAGGGAGATCTACGAGTCTCTACTCTGGATGAAAATTGATGAGGGGTTCTTGTTCACAGAACTTCGCGTGGACTTGCCATAATACTGATGTTTCTGCTTGTAGAAATTGCGTCTATTTGAGAGTTGACTCCCGTTTCAATATGGTTCCGGTCTGGGAGGAAGTTACAACCGATCATTTTCGCTCAATCATGGATCAACACTGGCCGTTGAGCGAGACTGTAAAGCACGTCGCCGGGGTAGTCCTCTTGCGGTTCAGTATGATGAATGCGCAGATGACTACCCTCGCTACCTCCTGTCCGAAGGTTTTCCCGTCAGGCATAGAACGTAACATGGGGTCGTCAATGGACACCCTACTTACTGGTCTCGATATCGCGGAAAGCGTATGTAAAGCAATTCCGGTTGCGGGTCCCATCATTGAAGGCGCATGCGGAACCGTCCGCAAGATCTTGTCCATGGCTCAGGTGCTCGCATTACTCCCCTTCCTCGACTGCTTCTGACAATCAAATCAGGGAGCAAGGGCCTGTCGAAGCGCTTGTCTCGAAATGACCGAATATGTCATTCGCATGGCGTTAACCATTTTTAGAAACATTGCAGCGAGTGGTGTAGTAGACGAAAAGCTCTATCGTCTGATCCAGTACGATAAAATTTTTGATGTGTACGACGTTGCTCAACGGTTCATAGGACGCTGCAGATGATTAATTTTGAGTTAGCCAAGCTTTCTCATCTTAAGCGCCGGCAGTACTTCTTCAGGCGCTCTCATGTGGAGGAGAAGCTGAGGAAACTGCGAGAAGAGATTGCAGAGTCCTGCATATTTTTCAATGTATGTCCCCTCTCCATGCTATGGGCTCAGGGCCTTACTGTCGTAATAGATTGACAGTCACGTATCCGCAGCGCGCCTGCTCCAGGATCTGCAGCGTCTCCAGATCTCGGTCCTTGGAAGTCTATCCCGAATTGAAGGCAGTCAGGCATTGACGCATGTAAAGCTGGACCAAGTCTTAGCAGTACTTGCCACTTCGTGCTGATAAGGATGTGAGTTAGCATCAATATCTACACTTTAGCCTACATCGTCCATTGCCTAATGCGCTCTCCGCTACCATCACCTTCCAATGAGGGGATATTTGCAAAATGTCCCCCCCCGTCCCGGCACAACCCCCGCGCTGGCGGACATCAGTGGTGGTCAGCAGCTGGGTCCGTGTTTGAGGGTCGGTGCGTTGGAGCGTGAGCGGACTGGCGCGGCAGTGGCGCCGGAGGAGTGACGGGATGTAGCGGGCAGGGGACGACGCAACCGGGGCCCGGAGGGAGGTTGGAAACACGCAATCTATCCGTAGTCGGGGAATCGGTGACTAGAATCACGAACATGCATTCGCGGTCTCTTAGCCTGTAAAATTGCACTCTACGATCTCGGCTGGGTCTGTAATACCGCAGATGAGATTATGGCAGAGGATGGCAGAGTCCTCGGTCAACCTGACGGAAATGTTGAATATACGAAAGAACGAGGATGGGAAGGCGGCAGACAACTGTCGATCATAGCAGATGAGTGGACAGACCCAAAACAATCGAGGTTTTGTGACGTACGGGAGGCCAAGAGAAGTAGCAACATAACAGACCTCAAAAGCAGAGGAAGCAGATGCAACACGAGCTCGACCGAACACAAACAATTTCGCACATGCCGCGTCCGATATCTACTGCTTCCGCGCACTTCGTTTCGCAAGAGTATCCGGGCTATGCATTGGTCGAGCATGGGCGGGTCTTGCCAGCAAGCGATCCTCAACGAGTTTGTCGTTGTAAAGAGGAGGGGGTATTAGTGGCAGGGCACGAATGTTTGGGTCGGAAGATTTCGGCTCAAGCCGCGGCTTGTCCAACTTTGTTTTCCTTGCGACTTTGCGGCGAAGTGGCTGACTGCTGGCTTATTAGCCGGAATCATTCCTTTCCTGTAAGCACCATCCATGTGAACCAGCGTGCCTAGCCAGCCCCACGAACCGACTGTATCTGAAGATCACGTGGGGTTTGAGGTCAAAATTTGATGCGGGGACCCTGAACGATTCCTCTCTCCACTCCCTCCTCCGACACCATTCGAAGAAGAATTGGGAACCACCGACGCAGGATGACACTTACATCTCTGTCAACAGCCCTACGGCTGATTGCCTCCTCTACACTTCCAGACGCGTCACCATGCATTAAAACTCTCAACTTTACGCTTTGTGGCGCTACACGTTTGAGGTTCGTTCTGCCTAACGCTTGCCTGACATGACTGACCTTCTGTTTGAATGTAAAGCAGGGGTCTCACTTCTGCTGTTACATTTCCAGGTAGCCGCCATGGACATCGAGCAAGCACTGATTCGAACAGCTTAAGAAACGACAACCTCACGTTTTGTGGCTTCGCCGCCACTTGACCGATATCCACCAGCCACAATGTCTGTCTCGATACTTTTCCAGAACCTTAATTCCGTGTCCTATGAGCGCCACTACGCCGTCGGCTGACTCCGCTCCGGTTGACGACGCCGACTGGGCACGCGTTTCGTTGCTCGAGCATCGCAATCGCCATGCCGCGAGACTCATATCATTCCAGCTGGCAACGCCCATGTGCCGCTGTGTACTAATGTCCCCACACAGGGTCGCAATCATGCACAGGTTTTGGTCGTGGGAACGGCATCGGTATTTGTGATTTCGTCCTCCTCTTTGCAATTTTTCGCTGCTCCCTACGAGACAGCGATGAGTGATCTCGCTCCAGCGAAGTCGACTCCTGCAAATCGGGAACTGGAGGATCTGCGCGCGGACCTTGTCCAGTATCTGGATGTCGCTCTTGTCATAGTGCAGATGACCGACGGTACAATGCTGCAGTATAAACTGGAGCAGAAATGCAAGTCCATGCGCCGTGGTGTGGTCGAGGAAACTTCGGTAAGGGCCAGATCATTTCGCCAGCTGCGCTGACACTCGTCCAGATTGTACCACTTCAGCAAGCGGCCTCCCTGACCAATGTTATTCTTCAAATTCTAAAGTACATTGTAACGATTCCAAGAAGGGATCGTGATGCCATGGATCTTGTCGACCCTTTCGAACCCACGGAGATTTACGAGTCTCTACTATGGGTGAAATACGATGACAGGTTCTTTTCCGCAGAACTCTGGCACGACCTATCATTATACTGATCGTTCTCCTCGCAGGCATGGTTTCCATTTGAGAGTCGACTCCCGTTTCGACATGGTGCCAGTCTGGAAAAAGGCTACGAGCGATTATTTTCTGTCAACAATGGATCAACACTGGCCGTTGTACCAGACTGTCAAGCACGTCGCCGGGATAGTTCTCTTGCGGTTCAGTATGATAAATGCCCAGATAACTTCCCTCGCTACCTTCTGTCCAAAGGTTTTCCCTTCGGGCATAGAACGTGACATGGGGTCGCCCCTTGACACATTACTTACCGGCCTCGATATTGCGGAAAGCATATGCAAGGCGATTCCAGTTGCAGGCCCAATCATCGAGGGCGCATGCGGGACAATTCGTAAGATCCTGTCAATGGCTCAGGTGCCTGCATCACTTCCCTTCCTCGACTGCTTCTGACAATCAAGTATTCCCAGGGAGCAAGGGCCTGTCAAAGTGCTTGTCTCGAAATGTCTGAACATGTCACGCGCATGTCCTTAATAATCTTCAGGAACATTGCCGTAAGTGGCGTAGTGGACAAAAAGCTATATTGCCTTATCCAGTGGGTTTTTTTTGTGATGCATGACCTTGCTCAACAATTCCTAGGACACTGCAAATTGTCAAATTTGAGTTAGCGAAGGTTTCAAATCTCAAGCGCAGACAGTACCTCTTCAGGCGCTTCCATGTGGAGGAGAAACTGAAGAAGATGCGAGAGGAAATTGCAGAGTCCTGCATGGTGTTCAATGTATGTGCTTCTTATATGCTCAATGGGTGAGAGATATGGGCCCTTACTTTCTTTAGATTGACAGTCATGTCTCCGCTGCGCGCCTGCTCCTAGATCTGCAACGCCTCCAGATCTCCATGATTGGAGCACTGTCCCGAATTGAAGACAGCCAGGCACTGACACATGTCAAGCTGGACCAAGTGCTATCAATACTGATCACTTCAGGCCAATAAGTAAATGAATCCAGCATCAATATCTATAAGTGCTCTATATCATACATTGCTCGATGAGCTTCTTCGTACCACCACCATCCAATGATGAACTACTGACAAGCATGTTGCATTTGAGCGTCGCCGTGCTCTTCTGAGCCACTTCCATATGGATGGATTCCCTCAAGATGATTGCCCGCTTCAAATGATTGCACACCAGCTCCAAGAATCGAGTCTCTTTTTGTGAGTTTGGGCAAATGATGCAAAGATCTTCTTCCGTGATCTTCAATTGTCCAATGTCCTGGTCATAAGAGTCGTTGGAATTGCATGGAAACAGCCGCCACAGATACATGTCGCACCCGGTCTGCGGCTCCTCGAGTATGAATTTGACGCCACTTGTAGGAGTCTGGGCCCGGGGTGGAAGCGGCGGGCAAGTTTGTGACGCAGCGTCACTTCGTTTCGAAGGACGCCACGGTGTCGAAGATTTTCGGTAGGTTTCCACCAGTGCACATGCCTCAATTTGCAGATCGTCAAGTGTGGAAACATTCATTGACGTTCTGTTCGCGGAGCTTGTGGCGCGATCGGTACTAGTGGAGGTGGTTGGCTGAGAGCACATGTCGAAAGAAGCCAGAGGCGTGTGTGTGGTGTGTGGTTTCGTGTGGTTTCGTCCAAGTTGGATTGTGACAAGTGTACGAAAGAGAAGCAGTGACCAGAGGGATCGAATTTGAGCACTCATCATGGAGGAAGGAATAGAGACGTGACGCCACTCATACGGCAAAAGCCGAGTTCGGAGTGATATGGGCGATGCCCTCCGTCTGACATCATTCTGCAGACGCAAGTCGTCGCTCA
Organism: Strobilurus pachycystidiatus; assembly: GCA_019915135.1. Lineage (NCBI taxonomy): Eukaryota > Fungi > Basidiomycota > Agaricomycetes > Agaricales > Physalacriaceae > Strobilurus > Strobilurus pachycystidiatus. The sequence goes on along the minus strand of JAHLMK010000025.1, from coordinate 335,124 downwards.
GATTCCAGTTTAGGAATGCTCAGACCCGCAAGCTATGAGTCTGCCTACTGAGGTAAGCGGATATAGGCCAATCCAGCAAGCCAATGGAGAAAGCCCACGCTACCCGGGATGTTTAGGCGCATAGCGTTCATAATTTATTGCACCTCGTAGGAGTCATGATACCTATCTGATCCGGCTGTAACCATCTAGTTTGCAGGAGCGCGCAGAACACAACGAGGAATGCTTTTGAAATCCCTCGAAATAATCGTTCAGATTACCGAAATTCGCAGAATTTTGAGAAGAAGCGTATATATTCTTGCTCCCCGTTTTTAATATCAAATTCATATACGGTAATGAGGATACATACTTTGTAAGATCGCATTTCTGTGGCAAGGAGAGAGCGAACTGGACGCCATCTGATAACTGTTTCCCTGAGTCCGGCATCATCATCGAGCCACAGTCCTCTCGATGACTCAATCACTATGTGGCGAGCAGAAGCTACAAGCAGCATAAATGGTAGACGCTGGGGTCGGCTATCCTCTCGTCCGGCGTGTATAGAGGCATTTGGCGCGGTCATACTTGGTCTGGCGGGGCGACGCAACAATTCAGAACTCGAGAGTCGACGCGAAGTAGTTGGTTTAGGAAGGAAAGACTTAATTGTTTCATTCCATACACGTGGCAATGGAGGCTGTTCATAAGTACCAGAGGGATGGAGGTTGGCAAATGGAGGACCAGTCTGTAAGGAATGTCGACGAGAGATCCAAATTTGATTTGCGCAGAAACACGTACCTTGTGGTACAGGATGACAGCAGTCTCTGGAAGGAATGTAGGGCAAAACACCTCCGGCAGCTCTAAACAAGACCATCCGCCATTTCTGCACGCCCACGCAGTGGATTTTGGGACCCCGTTGTCCACGTCCGACTCTCGAGCCACACACAAAAAATGTCATTGATTGAGACGACATTCGCGCTTGATCGGTTGCTGAAGAAGAGCCGGAGGATTACTGAGGGAGAACCATGATATCTGCAGCGCAAGAGGGGAGTCGGGGATGCAGCGCCGCAGTGAGTTCAGGACGAAGAGGACGAGAACGGAGGTGCGGCGATCAGACAGGCAATCAAAGAACGCGAAGGGCGGAGGCTTATGTCCGTTGCCCTTTTTTCTTTTGACCATGACGACTTTCGCAAATGGGCTGCAAAACCTCTAGCGAGCTCGAGGCCGCGAAACAGGCGACGGCCTTCAGGATATTGGGCTGTGATGAAATGCGATGCATTGCAAGGTGCGTGTCGTGCCTTCGTGCTATTGCATGCATTGACGACGCCCGCAGACAGAGTCATCGCCTTAGCTAACTACATGCACATCGGAGACCCCACCTATCCAGCCACCCAACGTTGTAATTGCTACTCAGAACCAATCATACACCGGAGTCGGAACGCATCCCCCCATATTGATGTCCGCCCTCCTATGAAACCCAACGTTCGAAAGGAGACTGGCAGCAGAACCCTTTGCGCGATTGCTCTATCGGCTCCACACGTCTTGTCTCGACGTAAGTCTTGCCGCTCGTCGCCTCTGGAAGCTTTGTGGACGGGGCTCGTCGAGTATCCCTTCTGGGAGTACAGCATGCCCATTTCGTCGCCCTCTACTCCTGCATGCTCTCCATTGCCTCATTTACGGCGCAGCACTTACATGGTTCCAGGAAAGCCTTCATCGTCCACAGGTCGTTGTTTTTTCCTCTGTGCTACGGCCTGTAGGCGGCAATATCCTCTCATCGCGCTCCCTCACATTGACCGCCAACTATCGTAGGCACCTACCTCGAAGGTAGCCCTTCGTCGTAGCTCCCGAACGCACGATGCGCTTCCCTCTGGACTCTGTGCCCTATCCCAGGATTATGTCGAGTCTTTCTCGCCGAGTGCTCTCACTGGGGGGCAATTGGTCGAAGATGTTTGGGTACAAAAGAGATCTTTGAAAAAACAAAGAATTGCATAGGTGTGTTCTTCCTCGACGTCCGTTCGCATCTGGAAATTGATGACGATACGTAAACTAGCCCGTCTCATGAATCCGGGCGCGCGGAATCCAAACAACCGGGCGCGCGGAATACAAAGCCCCCTACATCCCCCGAAATGGCGACGGCACTTGCCTTGACGACGATTCAAGAGGCTCACGCAGCTGGAACCGAATGGGCGCGATGGCGAACTCCGCTAGTGCGAGTGGATGTAGCTTGTTCACTACCCTTACCGCTTCCCGGCCCCAATCAACGCACGACCAATGTTCGTCCTCGACAAATCCTACGCACCCATATATCCTCTTTGCGCTCTCGCCTACGGCCGCCATACCCTTCTCGCCGTTGGCCAAGCCCCAACGTCCAACCGGCTTACTTCCAGCTGGAAGGCAGTTCCCAACTCAAGGGCGACGGCGTCTGCAGTACATCACTCGTTTAGTGCGCGCATCGCTAGGTGGAAATCCCTCCTACCCACCATCTTCCGCACGCTCCTAAATGCCCCCCGACCTTGCATCATCACTCTCTGGCATATCGCACCGTCTTCCGCTCGTTTCTTCATGGACCCCGAACGTGCATCATCCCGGCCCGGCATATCGACTGCTTCACGACGAATGAGTGCCCGTGCAGCGCACTGTTCATCCCCCACATGTCCCCAATTCAGGAGCAATTTTTCGATTATCATCAGAAGCGAGTAACGCATCGACGCGCTTCATCGGTTCATTTGACAGTGATTCAGACCTTTTTGTCGCATCGCAGCTTAAACTCGCACTGTCGCAATGAGTACTACTATAGTGACATCGAAAGGGCGAAGTTCCAATTCTACGTCCCTTCTCCCATCCCCGACGCTTCCACTCGCTCAACGACGGAACGCGTAGCCCCTCCTCTCTCAGGACCATGTCTCATTGATCTGGGCAGATCTCGATGCGGGGCATCTCGATGCGTGGCGGAAGGAGGAGCATCTTGCTATGCGTCGCGATCCCAGTCTCAGACGGAGAGGCGTATTCAGGAGAGCGATGAAGAGAACAGCGAAAGAAATCGAGGAAAGGGTTTGTCGCGTCGATGTACTAGGACCTGCGGACACTCAATCTTTCTACGTTTCGTGTGTATTCGTTGCATTAGAGATAAGTAGGACAGTTATCTTTTTGTATAGGAGACTTTGATACACACTCAGGCATTACCTACAACTACCTTTGATCTATAGTCTTGTCTGGGTCACTTGTCTGTCACGAGTCATCCGCTACTTTATGTGGCGTACTCAGCTGTTCGCTTTCTGGACACCTAGGGTACACTGTTGACTACACGAAAGACGCGGGTGACTGTTGATTTCAGGTGGTGCCAAGAATGGTGGGGGTCTCACGATATCCATTCGGCCCAGGGCAGTAGCAAGAAACACACCTCGAAAGCAGAGGAAGCGAATGCGACATGAGCGCCATCCCACGCCAACAAGTTCGCACATGCCGCGTCCGATACTAGCTGCTTCCGCGCACGTTAACTCGTAAGAGTAATCCGGGCTATGCATTGGTCGAGCATGGGCGGGTCTTGCCAGTAAACGATCCTCAACGAGTTGGTAAAGAGAAAATGGTATGTGGCAGTGCACAAATGTTTGGCTTGGAAGATCTTCGGCTCGCCGCGGCTTGCACAATTTCGTTTTCCTTGCGACTTGACGGCGAAGTGGCTGACTGCTGGCTCATTAACCGGGATCATTCTTTTTCTGTAAGTACCATCAATGTGAACTAGCATGTCTCGTCCGCCCCACGAACCGACTGTATCTGAAGATCGCGTGGGGTACACTGTATTTAAGGTCAAATTTGAAACGGGGACCCTGAACGATTCCTCTCCACTCCCTCCTCCTCTTGGAAGAAGGATTGGAAACCACAAATGCAGGATGACGTCCACATTTCTGCCAACGGACCTATGACTGATTTCCACCTCTACACTTCCAGACGCGTCAGCATGAATTTCAACTTTACGCTTTGTGGCGCTACACGTTTGAGGTTCGTTCTGCCTAGTGCTTGCCTAACAAGACTGACCTTCTGTAGGAATGTAAAGCAAAAGCCTCACTGCTGCTGTTACATTGTCAGGTAGCCGCCATGGACATCCAGCAAGCACTGATTCGAACAGCTTAACAAACGACAACCTCACGTTTTGTGGCTTCGCCGCCACTTGGCCGACGTACACCGGCCATGGTTTCTGCATGGATACCTCTCCGGAAGCCCTAGTCTGTGTTTTTAGGAGCACCACTACGCGTCGCGTGTATGTCGAATTGGCCCGTCGGATGACTCCGCTCCTAATGACGACGCCGACTAGGCACGCGTTTCGTTGCTCAAGCATCGCAATCTCTCTGCCTCAGCACTCATATATTTCCAGCTAGCAGACCCCATGTGCCGCTGTGTACTAATGTCCCCACACAGGGTCGCAATCATACACAGGTTTTGGTCGTGGGAACGGCATCGGTATTCGTCCTTTCGTTCTCGTCTCAATATTCCTGCGCTGATCCCGACGAGACAGCGATGAGTGATCTCACTCTTACGAAGTCGACTCCTGCGAATCGGGAACTGGAGGATCTGCGCGCGGACCTCGTCCAATATCTGGATGTCGCTCTTATCATGGTACAGATGACGGACGGTACAATGCTGCAGTATAAACTGGAGCAGAAATGCAAGTCCATGCGACGTGAAGTGGTTGAGGAAACCTCGGTAAAGGCCTGGTTATCTTGCGAGCTGCGCTCACACTCGTCCAGATTGCATCGCTTCAGCAAACGGCCTCCCTGACAAATGTGATTCTTCGGATACTGGAGTTCATCGTGACGATTCCCAGAAGGAATCGTAACGCTTGGTATCTTTTCGATCCTCCTTCTGCACAGATCTACGAGACTATACTGAAGGTTAAATACGATAGCAGGTTCTTTTTTCGCGGAACTTTCGTGTGTACTCATTATAATTTCGATCCTTCTGCTCATAGGCACGGTTTCCATCTGATAGTCGACTCCAGTTTCAACATGGTTCCGGTCTGGGAAGAGATTACGAGCGATTATTTTCGGTCAACAATGGATCAACACTGGCCGTTGGGCCAGACTGTCAAGCACGTTGCCGGGGTAGTCCTCTTGCGGTTCAGTATGATGAATGCGCAAATCACTTCCCTTGCTACATCTTGTCCCAGGGTATTCCCGTCAGGCATAGAACATGACATGGGGTCGTCCGTTGACACCTTACTTACCGGTCTCGATATTGCGGAAAGCATATGCAAGGCGATTCCAGTTGCGGGGCCAATCATCGAGGGCGCATGTGGGACCATTCGGAAGATCCTGTCAATGGCTCAGGTGCCCCCGCATCACTTCCCTTCCTTGACTGGTTCTGACAATCAACTTTCACTAGGGAGCAAGGGCATGTCGAAGCGCTTGTCTCGAAATGACTGAATATACCATGCGCATGGCCTTGACCATCTTCAGAAACATTGCAGAAAGTGGTGTAGTGGACGAAAAGATCTATCGCCTTATCCAGTTGGGGTTTTCCTCTCATGATCTAATCGGATGTTGCTCAACTTTCCGTAGAACGCTGCAAACTGTCAAATTTGAATTAGCGAAGCTCTCCAACCTTAAACGCAGACAGTACCTCTTCAAGCGCTTTTACGTGGAAGGGAAGCTGCGGAAGATGCGAGAAGAAATTGTAGAGTCCTGCATGTTTTTTAATGTATGTACTTCACACATGCTCTAAAGGTTAGAGCCCTTACTGTTCTTGTAGATCGACAGTCATGTTTCCGCTGCCCGCCTGCTCAAGGATCTGCAACGTCTCCACATCACGGTTCTTGGAAGGCTATCCCGCATAGAGGGAAGCCAGGCTTTGACACATGCTAAGCTGGATCAAGTTTTATCGGTACTTATAACCTTGCGCTAATAAGGAAGTGAAATCTACATTGATATCTACAAATTGGCCCATACTATACATTGCTCAGTCCGCTTTTCCGTACCATCACGACCAAATGAGGAGAAATTGACATCCATGTTCCATTTGAGAGTTACCGTGTCCTCCTGAGCCTGTTCTATATGGATAGACTCTCTAGAGATGATTGACTGCCTCAAAGAAGCGCACACCAGTTCCAAAAAGCGAGTCTCGTTTTGTGAGTTTGGGCAAATGATGCGAAGATCTTCTTCTGTGATCTTCAATCGTCCAATGTCCTGGTCATAAGAGTCGTTGGAATTGCATGGAAACAGCCGCCACAGATACATGTCGCACCCGGTCTGCGGCTCCTCGAGTATGAATTTGACGCCACTTGTAGGAGTCTGGGCCCGGGGTGGAAGCGGAGGGCAAGTTTGTGACGCAGCGTCACTTCGTTTCGAAGGACGCCACGGTGTCGAAGATTTTCGGTAGGTTTCCACCAGTGCACATGCCTCAATTTGCAGATCGTCAAGTGTGGAAACATTCATTGACGTTCTGTTCGCGGAGCTTGTGGCGCGATCGGTACTAGTGGAGGTGGTTGGCTGAGAGCACATGTCGAAAGAAGCCAGAGGCGTGTGTGTGGTGTGTGGTTTCGTGTGGTTTCGTCCAAGTTGGATTGTGACAAGCGGTTGGAAGAGAAGCAGCGACGAGAGTGATCGAATTTGAGCACTGATCATGGAGGAAGGAAGAAAGACGCGACGCCTCATATACGGCAGAAGCCGATTGATATGGGCGCTGCCCTCCGTCTGACATCATTCTGCAGACACCGGCAGTGCAAGTCGACGCTCGGATTCCAGCTTAGGAATGCTCAGACCCGCGAGCTATGACTCTGCACAATGAGGTAAGCAAGTCCAGGCCAATCTATCAAGCCAATAGAGAAAGGCCACGCTACCCGGAATGTGTGGCGCATAGCGATCATAATCTATTCCACCTCATGAGCGTCATAAAACCTACCTGGTCGCCCTGTGAGCATTCGGATTACAGCGGCGCAAATCACACAACGAGGCGAGACTTCGAGATCACTCGAAGAATCGCTCGGCTTACTGAAATTCGAAGAAAGTAAGAAAAAGGGTATATATATTCTTGCTCGCCGTTCCTTATATCGAACTTATAGTCTGTACTGTAATACTGATACGTACTTTGTGAGGTCAGAGTCTACACACCTCTGTGGGAAGGAGAGCGCGAACTGGACGACATCTGATATTGTTTCTGCCAGTCCAGCATGATCGAGCCACAGTTCTCTCGCTGAGTCATTCACTATGGGGCGAGCCAGACACACGAGCAGCAGGGATAGTAGACGCTCGGATCGCTTATCCTCTCTTCCCGGGTGTTTAGGAGCTTTTGGCGCAGTGATAGTTGGTCTGGTGTGGCGACGCCACAATTCAGAACTCGGGAGTCGAGGCAGAGTAATCGGTGTAGAGAGGAAGGAAGTCAATCAGTCATTCCATACACAGATAAGATGGATATTACACCGAGGTACCAGAGGGATGGAGAGTGGCAGATGGAGGACCAGTCTGAAAGGAATGACGATGAGAGAAAAAAATCATCTGATTCGCGCAGAAACACGTACCGTGTGCTACAAAATGACAGCATCTTCTGGCCAGAATGTAACGGAACACACTTCCGGCAAATTGCAATGCTCAAATAGCCCATCCGCGACCTTTGGGCGCCCCCGCCTTGGAATTTGGGCCCCATTGTGCACCTCGCGACACATGGATACGGCATTCATCGAGGCGACGTTCGCGCTTGATCAGTGGCGGGAGGGGGGCCAAAGCATCATGGAGGGAGACAGACGAGATTTGCAGCGCAGCATGGAGGTCGGGGATGCAGCGCCGGCGACCGCAGGGAATTCGAGACGAACTTGAATCGGAAGAGGACAAGAACAAAGGTGCGGCGATCAAACAGGCAATCAAAGAACACGAAGGGCTTATGCCCGTTACCCTTTTCTTCTTTTGACCATGACGACTTTCACAAACGGGCAGTGCAACACCTAGCGAGCTCGAGGCCACGAAAGACGCGACGCCTTCATGATGTGGAGCTGTGATGAGATGCAATGTATTGCAAGGTGCGTCTCGTGCCTTCGTTACATTGCATGCATTGACGACGCCCGCAGACAGAGTCATCGCCATGGCTAACTACATGCGCATTGGAGACCCCAGCTTTCCAGCCATCCAACGTTGTAACTGCTCCTCAAAACCAATCATACACCGGAGTCGGGATGCATCCCCCATATCGATGTCCGCCCACCTGTGAAATTCAACGTTCGGGAGCAAAATGGAGGCAGAGCCCTATCGCACCCTCGGATCCGGCACGCCCTGTCTCGATGTAAGTCTTGCCGCTTGTCGCCTCCGGAAGCGTCGTGGACGGGGCTCATCGAGTATCCCTTCTAGGAGTACAGCATGCCCATTTCGTCGCCCTCTATTCCCGCATGCTCTCATTGCCTTAGTTGCAGTGCAGCTCTTAGATGCTTGCAGGACAGCCTTCATTGTCCACAGGTCGTTGCTCCCCTTTGTGCTACAGCGGCAACATCCTCTCGTCGCGCGGTTCCTCCCATCATCCGCCAACCACCCCCTAGCACCTACCTCGAACGTAACCTTTCGTCGCAGCTCCCGGACGCACGATGTGCTTGCCTTTGGATTTTGTGCCCTCTCCCAACCAAATGCTTCTACTGGGGGGCAATTGGTCAAGCATGTTTGCGTGTACGAACAAAGTCTTGAAAAGACGAAACATTGTAGAGGTGTGTTCTTCCTCGATTTCCGTTCGCATCTCGAAATTCATGACGATAGGTAACTCAGCTCGTCTCATGAAGCCGGGCGCGCGTAATTCAAAGCCCCATACCTTTCCCGAAATGGTGATTGTACTTGCTTGGACGACGATGCAAGAGGCTCACCCGGCTGGAAGCGAATGGGCCCGACGGAAAACCTCCCACCTTTCCCCAATCCTTCTTCCTCTCACCCTACAAACCCAACCTCACGGCAACCCCCTCCGCTAGTGCGAGGGGATGTAGCTCGTTCACCACCCTTACCCTCCCGGCACCAATCAACGCCCGACCAATGTTCGTCCTCGACAATTCCTATGCACCCATATATCTCTTTGCGCTCCCGCCTACGTGCGCCATACCCTTCTCGCCGTTTCCCAAGCTCCCACGTCCTATACGATTGCCTCCAGCTGGCAGGCAGTTCCCAACCCAAGGGCGACGGCGTCTGCAGTACATCACTCGTTGAGTGCGCGCATCGCTAGGTGGAAATACCTCCTACCCACCATCTCCCGCTAGTCGCTAGATGGACCCCCACATTGCATCATCACTCTCTGGCATATCGCCCCGTCTTCCGCTCGTTCTTACATGGACCCCGAATTTGCTTCATCACGGCCCATCGACTGCTTCACGACGATGAGTGCCCGTGCAGCGCAATCTTCATCCTCCCACATGTCGCCGTTCCGTCTTGCCCAATTCAGGAGCAGTTTCTCGATTATTTATCAAAGTGCGACATGCGTCGACGCGATGGATCGATTCATTGGGTCGAAGACGACAGTGATCTCCGTCGCATCACACCGCCACTCTCAAACTCGCACTGTCGCAATGAGAACTCTGCAATCCCATCACCGACGCTTCCACTGATTCCACCGCTCAGTGATAGGATGGGCAGCTCCTCCTCTCTTATAGGCACGCATTCTGTCGAGGACTGTGTCCCGCCCATCTGGGCGAATTCGGATGCAGGGCGGAAGGACGAGCATCTTGCTATGCGTCGCGATATCAGTCTCAGACGGAGACGCGCATTCTGGAAAGCGGTGATCACAGCAGCGAAAGAAGCCGAGGAAAGGGTCTGTGGCGTCGGTGTACTAGGACTTCCGTCATGCGGTTTTGACACTCAGTCTGTCTACGTTTCTTGTGTAATCGCTGGGCTAGAGATAAGTAGGACAATTACTTGTCCAAGAAACTAGTACATTTGATACACGCCCAGGCACTACCTCCAACATCCATAGTCCTGCTTGATTACTTGTCTGTTACGACTCATCCGCTACTTTATGTGGCGTACTTAGCTGTTTGCCTTCTGGGCATCTAGGGTAAACGGTCGAATACACAAGAAACGATGGTGACCGTTGATCGCAGACGTCCAATCGGCCAAGGGCAGTAGCGTAAAACACACCTCAAAAGCAGAGGAAGCGAATGCAACACGAGAGCTATTCCACGCGAGCAATGGCAGTTGCCGCGTCCAATCCTCACTGCTGCCGCACGCCCAGAGTCGTGGCTATGCATTGGTCGAGCATGGACACGTCTTGTCAGCAAGCAGTCATAAACGAGGTTGTGATTGTAGACGGAAGAATATATGTGGCAGTGCACGATTGTTTGGATTGCAAAGTCTTCGACTCGGTTCTTTCTTCCGTGTTGTCGCGTCGCGCTTTGTTTCCTCCTGGTCTCCTTCTCCCTCACCAGGTTAGCACCTGAAGTCAGTCTCTACTTGACTCACGTAGACACCTACCATGTTTGCTTTTGTCGTACGTCCAACCTCACTGCTCTCGTCAAACTCAACACCTCTCGAGGCATTGCGGCGTAATAGCTGACCGCTGGGTTATAATTAGATGAACCCGCTTTCTTGTATGTTCCGTCAATGTGCGCTAGCTGACGCAATACTGGTCTCTGCATGCGTCGACTGGAAAAAAGTGCAGGGACAAGCGAACTGCGCCAGCGGCGGGTCATTCTCGTCGTAATGTTGGTGAAAAAACATGGACGCGATGGTGAACGCGTGACAGTTGGAGACTGTCGGCCCCAGCCAAAAACAGGCAAGACGGCGGAGCTATCAGCCTATCACGGTACGCCCAATCTTTCTTTCGAGAAGTCACCGAGCTCTGTTCTCTCGTGGTCTGCCTCAAATGACCTGGATAGTTTCGTTTCTGATTATTTGCATAGCGGTCAGGCTGACGACGAATGGCGCCATGGCGCAGTCGAACGTATGAACACTAATTGCTCATGCTTTCTGCACCTCATCCCCAATTCCCGATAAACCTCTCGTCATAAGTGGCGATACAATACAATTTCGGTGGATAATTGGAAGAACTACGTGGTAAGGCACTACTTCATGATGTCCCGATGTATTCCCACTAGCCAATAGACATTCTCTGTTTACGATGAATAACCGGACGCCCGTATCGGTGGACATATATCTCGGAATCGAAAGTTGTAGGTCCGCATTTGACGCTAAATTGCCTGCCGTTTTAATCTTTGACGCACCGCTGGTACATGCACGACACTCAGATGGATAAATTTGTGGGTACGCGTGATACATACACCTCACTCAGGTGGACATACTGATTCAGGCGGGCCGCTCACTCGCATACTCGTTGGCGAAGATCCCATCAGGGTCCCAACAACCTCGGTGCAAACCAAGCGCCATGATTGGATCCTCTCATTTCGGCATCTTCCACGCCAAGGAAATTGAAGTCTCTGCGCAGCAGTCTGTTGCGCGAACTCATGATTCTCATTTCTATTCCATTGAAATGGTTCTTACTGCGCTTTCCACTACTAAGAAAGATCAAGACGCTAACACGATCGTATAAAAGACACTGGAATGTGGAGCTCCTAGCAACATCACCCAGTTTCTACTGTCATGGTTCTGCTACCCCAGTTTGCATCTCTGGCAGTGACTTTTGCGTCGCTGGCTGCTTCTGTCCTCGCGCATCCAGGTCATGCCGAGCCAAGCCACGTCGAGAACGCCAAACGCGCCGAGTACCAACTAGCAGCTCGTGGTTCTTTGGCAGCATGTCGCGAGGAGCTTTCGGCACCTGGCGGTCTCTATGAGCGCGCCAGACAGCGTCGCGAGGAATATGCCAAAGAAGCCCGGCGCGCTCGCTCCCTTGGTTAGTGTCCTATCGAGCATCTATTGACTCGAGAATGCTCATTTCATGAAACAGAAACCAGCGCTCCTTTCAAGCGCGACCTCTCCCAGGACCTTGCCACTAGCCACCACTCCAATCTGACTGGCGTTACAAACAACACTTCTGCCGCTACGCTTTTTTCAGGAATCAACACCTGCATCCTTGCTCCCGAAGTTACCGAAGGACCTTACTGTGAGCCGATAATTCTTACCTCAGCTTTGCCCAGTTCTCATCCTGCACATATAGACGTTAAGGGTGAGTATGTGCGCTGGGATATCCGCGAAAGTCAGAAGGGTGTCGCTACCTACGTCGATGTCCAAGTCATCGATGTCAGTACTTGCAAAGCGGTTTCCGGCGTCTACGTCGACTTCTGGCATGGTCAGTTCTTTAGCCACCCCAAAGTACTCAGATGCTTACGCGGACATCAGCCAACGCGACCGGTGTCTACGGTGGCATAGTCGCCAACGGAAATGGAGTCGCCAGCGATGCTACGAACATTGTAAGCGCGCCTACTCACCGACTTGAAGCAAATGACTAATGGCCTGACGCTCTGCAGAATAACACCGCCCTTCGTGGTCTTCAGGCTACAAATTCCGAAGGTGTTGCGCAGTTCCTCAGCATCTTCCCCGGTCACTACACTGGTCGCACCACGCACATCCACGTCGCTACCCACCAAGCCGGAACCGCCTTCAGCAACGGCACATTCACCAGCACCTACGTTTCGCACATCGGTCAATTCTTCTTCGACCAGGATCTCATCACCGCTGTCGAGAAGACGTCGCCGTACAGCACCAACACTCAACAGCTTACTACCAACGCCCAGGATGGTATCTTGGCGCAAGAGGCAGCGAGCATTGATCCTTTCCTTGAATACGTCTACCTCGGCAACAGTGTTTCGGACGGTTTGGTGTTGTGGGGCGCTGTGGGTATCAATACCTCGAAATCGAGTAGTATCAGCGCTGCCGCTACATTGACCGCTAACGGCGGTGTTGCTAATTCAGGCAGTGGCGGCGGAGGAGGCGGCCCTGGTGGACCTCCTTAAGTAACCGGGAGACGCGTAGGTACTCGGCTTGACTGATTGTAAAAACCATATTTGGTTTACTTTTGTGGATGATCGTACATTGTTATACCCAAGTCGTCACCGTCGAAATTCGATGAAGTTATAGGATAAGACGCAATTATTGCAATCCAGCAACCTTGCCTCTCAAACCTACAATGAAACCCAAGCTATATAGACCGCCTTGCACGCCTCGCACATCCGCCTGTCAGTGTCTTTCTTCTTCTGAGTTGACGATGGCCGATTGCGAAATCCTGAGTCTGAAAACGGGGCTACTGTCAACTGGCGGGCGAGCGTCCGGTACTGTACCGAGCGGCAAGACTTCGAGATGGATACATCATACATCAAGGTAGGCCGTGCCAGATTCACTGAGAGTGCGATGGGATGAAAGATTTTGGATAGATGGGGTCCTAGGTTTTGGCAAATGGTCATCTAGTATGAAGTAAGAGCCGCGATGATGACTCTGTCTCGGTGCAACCAAATCAACAATGCAGCCCAGTGCAGCCCATATGACAACGGGACGATACGTGCCTCGCAATACATATTGGCCGCCCAATAGCCGAGTAACCTGTCCAAAAAACACTCTTTGTTGACGTCGTCCAGGTCTGATTGACTGTGATCGCCGTCGATCGACGCCATTCAACATGGCACGCGTATCTCGGCTTTACTTCCTGAAGTTCAATTCAGGGCAACCACTGAGCGGTGGGATCACCTCTACTATTATTGGGAGTCTGACCTAACATACAGGTTCCGTACTTGCCGTGTTCTCGTTGAGTGAGCATCTGACGCGCTTTTTCGCTCGACTTGCACAGAGCTGCACAGACTCGTCACCAAAGTCTATACTCAGGGTTACTACTACTTGGCAGTCGCTCCGCGCTTATCGATGATGGCTTCAGTCTTAGCTGGGCAGGGACACAGACCTGGATAATGCGAGAGAAGCCTTACTGGGAATTTCAATCTGTAACACAAATGGAAAGATTAAACATCGGACGCATTGTGGCGCTTCCCGTCCAACACCGAACTCCCATCGTTCTCGAGTCCATCGTCCATAGCGGTATCCGTTCTGCATGAAAACTCAGTTCTCTGTACATGCAGAATGTCCCAAAACACACCGAACAGAGATTTGGAGACGATGGCGATCAGCAAGCGCGATATTACCACTGTGGGTGCTCGGTTCTAATACGCTTATCTGGGTCAGCTTCGCATGCGCTTTGCGCGAGTTCACTAGTCGTCGATAACCGTACGAGGATGAGTGCACACGCTACCGACACCAAGCATGGTACGTACGCGAAACCAAGAGCGAGAAGAAGTAGACCTGCGATCTTATGAGCCAAAAGGAGCAAGTGCAGCCGGGAAAATTCCACTTGCCTTGGATAGGGTGAAGTCGGATAGGTCTGTTTCTATTGTTAGGCTGCCACATCACAAAAGAGGATAAAGAGCGCAAAGAAGCCCATACTGACAGTAGTAATAGCCGACTTGAGATTTGAAGAGCACAAATGTGGCCACCTGCGCAATTAGCGAGAGTGTATTGCACTGAACTGTGCGAATAATAATGGCCCTGAAGTCACTGTCCAGGATACAGATGAGGTTCAGGAAGTGAGGCATTCACGAATAACAGACCGCTTCGACTTCATGCCAGAGAGAAGTTTCTGCCTTTTGTAGCGGAGGTATAGATAGTAGAAGAGTCCCACGGAGATAAAGAAGTCCGCCGCTCTAAAAACTGCATCAGAAACATGTATGGAGCGAAGATGGTATTAGCGTACACAGAACCAGCGAGCCAGATATATGCTTCATCGCCAATAAGCTCACGGGTTTGGGAACGTAGGAGCATACGTACCCGTTGGTCTTCGGTGGTGCATCAGTCAGACGAAAATCAAGAGGGACACATGGAACCTTACAGAACTCCTCCGAACTCCGTAATGTGATGGTGGGTGGCAATGAACGAAGTGACCCACATGACGACAGCTGGACAAATTTAAGTTCGTCAGTGGGCACTTCGGGACTGTAGAAAGTTCGGTAGCATCAACGTACACCATCCCATCACGGCGCATACGCAGATTAGACAGGGCAGCCACAGGTTCCGTTTCAGAGTTACGACCCATATTCTCCAGGCAAAGAAGAGCTGCACGAAAAGACTGACGAACCCGCTGAAGCAGAGTCAGATATACAGAAAGATCCGCAGACACGGTACTCACAGAAGGGAGGCTTGCATGGCGAAAGACCTAGTAGCAAATGAGCACAAGGGAGGCAGTGGCAAGGGCGGCTTGGCTAACCAGGGAGTCCCCATGAGCACGGTAGGATCTACCGTAGCGGTCAAGGCATGGTTACAAAAATAATCGAGGTGCCATACTTGCATAGTTCGTCACGGTCCAGTCATAGCACCACCAGCCTGTTGCTCGATGAGGCGTGTTTCAAGAGTCAGAGCCACCTCGCTTACCTCCACCGATGGTATCGGTCAGCGTGAGAGTGAGGCAGACTAGAACTAACGTCTTGATGCCCCAGTGATCTTTTGGATACGACGTGAAGTATGTCCAAGCTGGAGCGTGCGTCAATGTCTGCACTCCCCGTCAAGAGTAGGTTTCGTACATGCCATAAGGTCGATTCCCATGCACAAGAACTGCGAATCTGTGTCAAAGTGATCATTTACCGGACTACATCAGATACGCACCGACAGCAACGCGCTTACAACCTGGTATGCGATTTGAGAAGAAATTATCGAAAGATCATGAAATGGATGCACGTACAATGGCACCCAGGGTGAGATCTAGAGTCGACATGGTGGGGAAACTACAGTATGCGGAAACTCGCTTGCCATCCAGGTTTAAGTACCCATGGATCATAGACGCCGTTCAGGCTCGGCGAGCTCGGACAGTCCCCGTACATAATAGGCTTGGCGGCATTCTGAGTGACGGCACACTATAATGTCCAGCTTCGGATCCACTGTCGAATCTGTGCCGATATAATATACACGCATTTTGGGTGGTCCTGAGAGACCCACTTTGTGAGACCTCAGCAGGGTTAAACCGCTCGGCGTGGACTGCATGTCAAGGCTCTCGTCCACCGTCAGGGTCGTTCTCTGAAATGTACTAATTCAAAGCTCCGGGCCAAACTAAAAGAAATAGAAACGGTCAAGAAACGGTGGTGGCCTATACCCCGAATTACCGAGGGAGAAAGCTCTGTTCTATGGCGCGACGTGGACGCGGCGCAGCGCGGCGCTCAGGGATTTGGAAGAGAGAGGCAGGGTTATCAAAGATGTGCTGGACCGCCGGGAGCTAAAAAAATATCGAAGACCACTAGAAGAACATCGCATCATCAAGTCTATGCAGGGAACTCTGGAGTGAGCACCCACAAACGACCCTTGACACCGTGACATCTCCTGAGAACGCGCGATGAGACGCTTCATGTTTCCAGAGTCGAAGATTAGAGACAGTCACCTCGCTTGGGGTGCGTTGCGTGCTCCACCAATTAGACTCGTAGATTTGAGTACTAGTAGTGGTTTAGGGCAAGGTGTAATGCCGGCGAAGCCGGTGGACAAGCGGACCTGATCGTGGGAAGTGTGCCTGTTCAATTCAGGGACTCGACTGAATACACTAAAACAACGATGATTCCGCATAACAATCCATTCGCGTCTCTTTAATCTCTCCACTGCAGAAGCTGTGCGACAATGCTCTCGCTGAATGCTACGGGCATTGCACTTGTAGGACTCCTCCTCACCATCCTGGTCCTGCGTCGTCGTCTTCGTTCCTCAGGGTCCTCTCTCCCAGTGGCAGTGGGTCGTTATCTCCTTCGTCCGCGCCGCCCAGAACTGAATTCACGACAAAGCCTCTGCGCGAGTCCTCGCTCCTCTGGGGACATGAGTGGCGCATCTTCGAAGGTGAAGTCAACGCGAGCTTTCTCAAATGGGCCGTGAACGTTGCGCCTGTGTATCGGATCAAGGCAGCTTTGTTCCAGCGAGACATTGTACGATCAATTTACGCTCCCACATTGTGCTTGGCCCTCTGATGCTCCAATGTCAGACTGTTGTGACCGACAATCTCGCAGTGCAGCACATCTTTCACAACGCGTATGACTACAGTGTGTCTTTTGTTCCCCGTCTACGAGTCCATAACGGCCGCTGAGGATGATTCAGTCAAGCCAACAGCGTTCCTGCCCCTCGTGGTGAAGACTGTCGGTCGCGGACTCGTTTGGGAAGAAGGCGACGCACACCGGCATCTACGCAAACTTGTCGCTCATGCCTTCACGTATGTATCCTCCAACCGCAATGCGTCGTAGTGTTGAGCCTTGATATACAGCGCAGGCGCTGTCAATGCGATGGCTAATGATGTCTTCCTCTGCGCCGAGAATGTCCGTACTATGTTCGATGCGCTTTTGGCCAAACATCACTCACAACTTTCGCCCAGTGTGTTCAGCGCTTAGCTGCCGACCTGAACAGTGATCCATCTCGCGGTCCCATCAATCTCTCCTTGTACATCTCCCCCTGCACGTAAGCATTCCTTCACCCCATCGCCGACCAAAGCAAGGCTGATGACCGGAACCAGCTTGGAAGCCATCGCCCGCGTCGGCTTTGGACAACACTTCCCATCCGACAGTCCAGAGTCAATCGCCATCAACTCCGCATGGCGCAACGACGTGCAGATGATGTCGACGTTCCCTGGGTTCCTCGCTCCGATCCTGATCAACCTCTTCTCGTGGATAACGAGCCTGCCGATCGCGGCAATCCAAGAGGATAGCGTTGCCAAGAAGATTACGCTCGAGCTTGGGAGGAAGCTGATCGAGCAGGATGGGCCACCAAGCGGCGGGAAGGACATCTTTTCGCTCCTGGTGAATGACTGGAGTCTGACCAAAGAGCAGCTTCTTGAGAATGTATGTCCCTTGCATTTAATGCGTCGTCTAAAGCAGGCTGATGGACACCCCATAGATTGCCACCTTCTTGTGAGTGTCCCCACCACTACCGGTCTCGTTCGTGCTCAACGATTTAGGATCGTCGGGCATGAAACTACCGCGGGCGTCCTTGCCTTCACCATCCTCGATCTGGCGGAGAATACTGACTGTCAAGACCTCCTCCGCAAAGAGCTTGCCCACGCTGACCCCAGTGATTATTCGAGTCTCGACAAGCTCCCCTATCTGGACGCTGTTACTCGTGAAGGGTGCGTGTTTTCCTCTTCTTTACTCGTGCACCCATCAACAGCTATCATCCCAGCCTTCGTTTACATCCAACGGCACGAGACACGGAGAGGGTATCGACTCGGGACGACGTCATACCCCTTCAGCAGCCAATCGTTCTGACCGACAATCGAACGGTGACCAGTCTGCACATCAAGGCTGGAGATGTGCGTCAATCTATATCTTTTCCTTCGGTGGTGATCATTGCAATGCTGACGTTTCCCAATTAAGCGCTTCGTCATCCCGTGGACGGTCCTCAACACCAACCCCGACGTCTGGGGCCGCGATGCATCCCAGTTCCGCCCCGAGCGCTGGCTAACGCCAGGCGGTATACCCACATCCGGCCTTCCTCGCGGCCCATTCAGTAATATTTCCACGTTCGCTGACGGACCTCGCGGATGTATCGGATGGCGTCTTGGTACGCGAAGCTCTCCCTTGTGTTGACATAAGAGACTAATCGTAGAAAACAAGCTGTCATGGAACTAAAGATCATACTCGCTGTCCTCGTCAAGTCCTTCGAATTCAAAAGTACGGGCGTGGAGATACAGAAAAGACTGGCACCATCATTGCAGCCGTTCGTGAAAGGAGAGGCCGGGCAGTTGCCGTTGTTTGTTTCGCCCATAGCAAGTTCTTGAAGAGTAAACTCAATCTGATGGGTATTCATTTACTATATTCATACGCGCCACGTAGAGTACTGAACATTATTAAGTACGTCGGTATATACCTCTGACTTGGCAACTTTATCTCCCAACTTGAAGCAAGCCGAGCTCGCGGTCAATGGATTGTGGTGAAACAGAAAGCCGCCCGCCCGCCCAGTGGTGGACCTGGCAGGAAAGAGTTGAGTTAAGAAGCTTCGTTGGTTCGAAGAAAAGAAGGGCCGAAGCACAGGTCAAGGAGCGAACACTGGTATATCTCCGTTCGCTTCGACAGAAGGGCACACATCACAACAGCATAGCATCCCAACGCACAATGTGCTAGCTAAGGCGATTGAAATGGTCGAGGAACTGGAATAGTGAAGACGCCTAAAGGGAACAGGCGTTTTTACTCTATTCAACGCGACGACGACGCGGAGATAAAGCAGAAAGATTTCATGTGGCAGTGCACAAATGCTTGAATTACAATTGGAGGTCTTCGGCTCGCCCCGCGGCTTGTCCTTCTTCTTCCGTGTCGTCTTGTCGCGCTCTGTTTTCTCCTCGTCTCAGCTCTCTCTGAAACAGCTGAATATTGCATCCCGCGTATATCTAATTGAATGGGGCTCTAGCGCCGGTATGACTGACCGTCCCTCTTACGCATCTAGACGCGTTGCCATGATAGATTTTGATCTTACCGCTTTTGTGGCGCTACATTCTTGGGGTTCGTTTTTTTTTTCGCGGTTTCCTTGCCATAATCCGCTCAAGGCATCCTTTTGCAGCAGTGTTACTGCCTTGGTAACACGTCCGAACACCTGAGCGAAAAACTCATCTTTTTTTTTTGACTTCGCCGCCACTTGATCGACATCTACCGGCCACGATGTTGATTCCACTACTTACTCCCCTGAATCGCGCTCCCGTGCTTGACCACGCGTCGCATAGGGGCGTCCGCTAACCGCTCATGATCAGGTCAACGACGCTGACTCGGCTCGAGATATTCGTTGCTCAACCACCATTTGCTTGCCTCGGAATTCATCGGGTGCATGCGGGACCATCCGAAAATGGCTTAGGTGCGCCCCTCATTACTTTCCTTCCTCGACCTCTACGTCTTCCTGACAACCAAGTACGCAAAAGCTTCTCTCTGCTCCCGGATCGTCCTCGGAAGTCTATCCCAAATTGAAAGGCAGTCAATGTCAAGCTGGACCGTACTTATATCTTTGCGCTATCCCATATCTCCCCCGTAACGGATCCAGCTGCCATGGAAGGGAACGGCTCCGCTAGTCCGAGGGGATGTAAATACACATACCCTTCCCGGGATAATAGAAAACGCCATCCCTGAGCGCACGACCGATGTTCGTGTTGTAACCTCCGCTGCCCGCTCCCGCATATATGCGCCATGTTGCCCAAGCCCCAACGTCCAACGCGCTTGCATCCAGCTGGCAGGCGTTTCCCGACCCGAGGGCGACGGCGTGTTCAAGACATCAACCTCCTTTGGTGAGTATACACATCGCTAGGAGCAACTATCGTGACATCGAAATGAAGAAATGCAGCCCGACCCCACCGCTCAACAGGAAGTCCGTACGCCGCTGCTCTCCCAGGCAGAGGAACCTGTCGCATCCGAGTCGTTTGGTCGCTGAGAGGAAGAGTGACGCGCATGAGGCTATGCGAAAGGGATGTAATGCGGTTGTGGCGCTCTTTCTTGCTCTAGTAATCGTTGAGTTAGAGCTATGTAGGACTGTAGCTGGTTGTGGGTGTCAGGACTCCCATGGAGCTCGTCATCACTCTCCGTGCATTTCCCTTTTGTGAAAGGGCATCGTTATTCGCACCACGACTGCATTAAGGCTCCAACACTATATTATATATAACTGTATATATACAGTACCACTATATAATTATATGTATATATATACGCTCTCATCGTCAAAGTCGGTTATATAGTAGTTATAGAGTATAGTATTTAGTATACAGTCCGATGTTGACCCACTCGGCCGAGGCAGCACCACACTTTTTTCAAATACCTGTGTACCTGCGACGTCCCGCCCGTGCTCATTCCCACTTTCACCCACCATCGTGCAACACCATCATGGCTACCAAGGCAAAGCAGTCCATTCGAAAGCTAGTGACAGCAATCCTCATGCACGTGAAAAACCTGCCCACTTCTCTACCCATGGCCACGGAAGACGATCCCATCGCGCGCCGGTTTGCCAGCGTTGAGACCAACGACTGGGAGTCCTTCAACCGTGTAATTGACACACTCTTCGGAGAGAACACTCGTGTAGCTGGCCGCCTACCCAACGCACGCTTCCGAGGCCCACTAGGCATGCAAAAAGTTGCCGATTATCTGCAGAGGGCATCAGACGACGGATGGCTCGAGCAGTGGGAAGCTGCACTCCCTAAGTATCAGCGTATACATGACGAGATCCTTTTCCTCACGTACGTGACTGTGCCCGTTGCATGCTGCACCACTGATAGCACCTCCAGAACCGAAAAAAAAGGCAGAGAAAAGCCGAAACAAAATCTCCAGGAGTCTAGTGACGAGGAGACTGCGCCTCGCAAGCCAGGTCGGAGCACCAAGAAGAAAGATCTCGTCTATAAGCCTCCAAAGCGCGCCGTACCCGACGACGATGACTCGGACACGTCGGTCCTTGATTCCGACGACAATGAAATTGTGGCTGACACTGAGCTTGCGTCGAAGTTGGTAAGTCATATGCATCAGTCTTGACGCAAGTATTAACATGTTGTAGAAGGCAAAGCGCACCCAAGGGAAAGCGAACAAGGAGCAGCGCGCAAAGGAGGCCAAGGAGCAAGCCAAGAAGCAGAAGGAGAAACCGAAGCAGAAGAGAGGTATCAAGCGCAAACAGTCGGTATGCGTACGAACCATCTGCATGAATTAATCTCTAACAGCAATCAGGGCAAGGCACTTACATACGATGATGTCGAGGATGATATAGACGACGGAGAAGAATCGGATGGTGACACTGCCCTTCGTAGCGTGCTCGAGGAAGAGGCCCGTCATGGTATACGACACGGTCCAGTCAACAAAAGTATTGCCTGGTTTCACCCCGCAGTCGCGATTGTGTTGGATCGCGAGAAGAAGTGGAAGTTTGTCTGTAAACATTGTGGATGGTGTGTTCTATAAACTCAACAGCAGTGAAAGTTGCCTCACCATAACCGTTTAGCGTGCGCAGAGTGGCCCGAACTGTTGACGGTCCCGATGTTACTTTTGATGATGAGGAGACGCTGCCGCCGATGACAAATATCTCGGGACATCCTCTGAAATGCAAGAAGCGCGCTGAGGCGGCAGAGCAGGCCAAGAGCAAGCAACCAGGTCTTGCCGAGGAGCTCAACTTGCAGGAAAGCCGTATGATGATGGAGGCGTGGTTGAAAGAGGGTGACCTTGATCCGGATGCTGTCATCACTCGAAGGGGGTTTATTCGGCTCTTCTCTGCCTGGATCCTTGACGAGTCACTCCCATGGACGACAGGCGAGGCGCCAGCCCTCCGCCTTCTCTTCAAATACTTGAAGATCAAGCAGCTACTGCCCAGCGACACTACTGTACGGAACCAGCTCACGCACATCTTTGCCGAACTGCATGGCAAGATCGTTAAGGCATTTGCGGTATGTTGCGTAACCTTCTTGAACACTCGAGACTCATACGACCTAATAGCACGTCAAGTCGCGAATCTCTTATCAAACTGATACGTGGACGACACGTCAAATGGTTTATACCTTTGCGTGCACGATTGGATCCTTCATAGACGATGATTGGAACCTCATGAACTACATCGTCGACTTCCAGGTACTCGACGACAAGGATCACGTCGGAGTTTATGGGGGTAAGGCATTTGTCGAGAGTGCACGCAAGATTGGTGGGTTGGATAAGGTAGGTCCTACGCTTTACTCCTGCCGCGCCATACTGAGCTACTGGAAGTTCCTTGCTATGGCGACGGACAATGCAAGCGCAAATACCCCCTTGGTGGAGACCGCGTTGAGGCTCATCCTTACCAAGTATAACATCCCTGTCAACACCGACGCTCACATTCGCTGTATTCTTCATGCAGTCAATCTTTCTGTGCAAGACGCACTTCACGCCCTCGACGAAGCACCCGATCCCGATGTCGAGGACTATTACGACACGGATAAGCAAGCACCAGCACATTGGAACCCAGAAGAGGACGAAGAGCAGCTTGCCCTTGATCAAGAAGCCGATCTCTCCGACGAGGAGAAGCAGAAGGCTGCTGAGGACGAGATGGCTGTCAATGAGGAGGACATACTCGAGCAGCTCAGTGAGCAGAGTGCGCTCAAGCGGGTACGCGATACAACCTTCACGTCCAAGTTCGCAAACTGACACCAATACCGATAGCTTCGGTTCTTGTGCACAAAGATTGTCTCATCCCCGCACCGACGATCTCTACTCCGCGCTGCCTGTCGCATCGAGTACACAGATGAACGTCGCCTGAAACTCATGGTCATCCGTGATGTCCGAACGCGATGGAACTGGACTTACTCGATGATCAAGCGGGCACTTGAGCTCAAGGAGGCGATCAATTTCTGGACTTTACACGTCGACAAGGGGGCCTACAGCGAGCTCAAGATCAAGAAGAGCGAATGGGATGAGCTAGATAAGCTGAAGCAGCTTCTTGAGGTACGATGCAGTGTATTTTCTACTCGAGTGATTTCTCATCGGGTACTAACTCATTGTACAGCCATTTTATCGGTATACCAAGGTTCTTTCAACGCAACAGACGCCCACACTTCCTCTCTCGCTTCCATACTACAAGCAGATGGAGGCTCATTACGAGGCTATTGCAGCTGATGTGACATATTCCGAGAATCTTCGACGTGCTGCTCGCAGAGGTCTCGAGAAGCTGCTCAAGTATGCGGAGCTAGCGCGGGACAATCAGTTCCACAAGCTTGCCACAAGTAAGTCCGCCATCTTTTTCCAGAGCTTCTGAACTGATAAAGCTCTACAGTGCTTCATCCCAAGTTTCGCTCGAACTTTTTCCTGCGAAGCGGGGGCAGGGACGAGCAGGAAAAGGCAGAGCTCTTATTCAAGCTGGTGGCCGAGTCATACCTTGAGTCCGCTCCGGCAGAGACACTATCCACCAGCGCAGCTGCTCCTCCGGCTCCCAGCAATGACTCCGACGACGATCTTGACAGCTACGGGATCCAGTCTGCTGTGGCTGATGATACGGCGCCTCGGAAGACACCAAAAGAAGCTCTTCAGGAAGAGATCAAGAAGTACTTCGCGTGCGAGGGTGGTGTTCCATGCACAGCCAACAATGGGTCCCTTCGTTGGTGGAAGGTGAATCATAGTGCTTCACAGCTTTTCTTGACTAATCACCTCTGTAGGACCATCAACGCCTGTTCCCAACTATAGCTCGCATGGCGCGGGACTACTTGGCCATCCCCGGAAGTAGTGTCGCAGTTGAGCGGGTTTTCTCGCAATCACGGCATATATGTGCGGATCTTCGCAGCTCGCTGAAGGCGGAAAGTGTTAGACAGGCGTTGTTGAGCAAGGTTTGGATTCGGAGTGGACTATTGGACGTAAACGAGCCGCCTCGCAAGCGCCGCAAGGTTGGCGAGCACGAAGACAGTTCACAGTGAAACAAACTATATATATACTATATATTATACAGTACAAACAATATATAATACTCTATATGTATACGAGGGCTCTCGGCCGTATACATATAGTATATGGTTGGAGCCTTAGACTGCATGATAGTGTTCAAAAGTCGATTTTGGAATGGCTTGCGAAATTGTCACAGACATTCCCATACAATAGCTACGTTCAAATAAGAAGATGCACGGCGATTCACCGCGAGGTTCCAGCAAAAGATGCACAAGAGATGCAAGGAAGATTCACGGCTGAGAAATCACGTTTCATGTCACGGCGTGAGTCCGTGCCTTGGAGGCTATCTCCCCATCTCCATAACCCATCACTGCACAATCATCATCATCTCTGTATGCATCTACTACCTATTGGGCGTATCAACTTATATTCATAATGTCTGGACAGGGCAGAGCGGCTTTCCAGTACCGCAGCACGACGGACATTTCGAATTTGGTCTGGTGTGTCACAAATGGTCACAAATTACTCGGGCATGCATCTTCCGTGCATCTTTAGCTGAAATCTCGCGGTGCATCGCCGTGCATATTCAACGTAGCTAATACAGAGCCTGAGGGATGAAGGGGTTTGGAAACGTTCACTTGCCGGCGTCAGTGTGGGTCGGCGGGCACACACTGCTTTTGTTCGTGATGACGGGCGGCGTGGAGGGACCACGCCTTTTGGAGGATGAAAGACACTCTGTGTCTTGTGTCAGCCTCTGATACCAGCACGCCACAAAAAGTTGGGAAAACCACATAAAAGCACGGAAAGAGCTGGTAAGCGCTGTAACACCCCACTGCAGGACCAGTGTGGCACTCCTTCTTTCCGACATGCTGCCTCACTCCAACTCCTATCGCTCGCTGCAGCATCCCAAGTCGCCGCCCGCCGACCCGAAAGACATGGCCCGCAGGCGGGATGACTTCATTCGTTCGGGAGCGTTTGATAGACTCATCATAAAGCGCGGTCTCGAAGCGCTCGAGCGCGAAGCTCGGGAGTCTCATCCCATCAAACCTCAGGCTCCTCCCCCATATCTCGACGACGACGCCTCTTCCGTCGTGTCCGGCGTATCCGATGTCAGCTGGGCAACTAGTAGGCGTCGGTCGGGGTCTGTGTCATCCATAGCGACAAGTGTTGTCAGCGGGACATCGACGGCGAAATGGCAGGAGCGAGGAAAACTGGGACGCGCTCCGAGTCCTACTACATCCGTGTCATCAGATACTACTAGCGTCGTAAGCGGGACATCGACTGTAGACTGGAAGCACGCAAACGGTCCTGGGGGCAGAAGCGCCGTGTCATCCGCTACTAGTCTCGTTAGCGGGACTTCAACTGCAAACTGGAAGCCGAATCCCATGCGCGCCCGGGCCCGATCTTCTACAACGACGAATTTTATCACGGTCTCAGACCTCCCCAATCCCCCGAAGCGGGTTGCTCCCGGTACATTGCAACCAAACCGCGAGGCAGCAATTTGCTCCCACTATGGTTGCGGGTTCATATGTCAACTAGAACTGGGTCAAAAGCTCAGGACACCCTCGTCCTGGGGTCCCAGACCGCCGTTCCCCGAGCCCCCGCGGTGGGTTGTTCCCGAATCTGTGCTTCCAGCCGACAAACGAGGGCCGCCAACTATCTGCTCCCACTACGGATGTGGATTCATATGTCAGCTGCAGCTGGGTCAGAGTCTCAGAAAACCTGGCGTTCCGTTCTAGGGGGGTTGTGAATGGCTTGTCTGTTATTGTCAATACATTCTTTCTCTCTTGATGTGACGATGATCAAACCTCAAGGCGTGAGCACGTCGTTCAAGAAGACGAGTACCCATACAGGCCATCCATCAGACACAAATGGTGTGGATTGCGTCAGAGCAGTGCTGATAAGATTAAAGACCCATCAAGTAGCAAAGTCACACTCAACAACTTACAAGGAGATGACACAGCGGACGGTGCGGAGAACACGCCAGACAGTGGACGCACCCGAGCACGAGCTTTCAAAGTGGTGCATCTCTGTGCTTGACTCGATAGTCAGGTTCAGCCATACACAGCTGCGGTAGCTCAACAAGTCGAGGCTTTTTGGTGTTTCGAGGCGCGATCCATCCCACAGAGACATGGAAAGAGCACCAAGGAGCATGTATTCCAAAGCAATCCGCGCGACACTGCTCATATACCAGGCGAGGAAAGTAACCGTACCCGAAATCGAGGCGCAAATAATCACCGGCGCACGTACTGCCGACCCGCCACCTCTCCCTCCCCACTTGCAAGATACAATCCCTTTTGTCCCTCGTCCGCGCCCGTATCCAACCCGTGCACGGACCTATGGATGCAGGAGGGACATGAGGGACGAGGACGCGGGGGAAAGAAGACGGTGAGGAGAGGGGAAGGAGAGCCGTGGTGGGGCGCCACACTCGGGAAGGGGGAGTGCGAGGGGATGAAGGAAGTCCCTCTCCCCCGGGGAAGTCGATTCTCCCCCGCTCCATGGTGTGCATGCGTCCACCCGCCCAGTAGGAGGAGAGCCCCCTTGGTAGCGGGGGGTTGCCGCATTCCGGGGGTGTGTGTCCGAGTGATGTTCAAGCCCGCAAAGAGTAGAGGGTGGTTGTTACTTGCGGGGGCTGCACAGCGTGTGGGTTGTCGTCAGGATGAGTCAGCCGTGGGACAATACGCATAATGCGGAGCGACCAGAGAGACGTTCGGCTGGGAGCGGGACGGCGGCCTCCGTTGGGCGACTGATTAGCGAGCGTACTTCCTTGCTAAGGTCTTCTTTGACGACTCATGAGAGTTGGAAACGGTGTGAAGAGCAGGAACAGCCCTCCTTCCTTTGCCCGTCGTAGATTTCATCCCCAGCGCGCTGCGAGATCTACGCGATCGCATCTTCGTCGAGCACCGAATGCGTCAGCGGTCGGCGTCGTGTTGGAAGTGGGAGGAAAAGGCCATTCGTGGTTGTGTGAGTCGCGTCAGACTAGTACTGGCAAGACTTATCAGCAGAATCACACAAAACAAGGAGACGACACGACGGACGGTGCGGAGAAGAAGCCAAAAGGAGGACGCACCTCGTTGCCTGCTCGCTGCGCCGTGCATGCCATTGGTCCTTGCCCAGCGCCCTCCGATTTCCCGTGTAGAGACACAATCGCATCTCGGTCGAGCGTCGACCGCGTCTTCCCATCCAGTATGCTGTCCTCGTCGCGTTGGAAGTCAGAAGAGAAGACCGTATGTGGCTGTGCGTGTATATTTGGCTCGAAAGCCCTTCGGCTCGGGCCTTGTCTTTCACTGTCGCGTCGATCCCTGTCTTCTTCCTCTCTCTCCGCGTTCCATGTTTCCTGCTGTGCACCTACCTGTGGCTTCAAGTACTAAGTACGGCTGAGTAGCTAACTGCCCTCTCAACTGGCTCGATATCCATGGTTTTACTATATCGATGGTTGTTAGCGCATTGACCCAGCCCTCGTCTTCGCTTGGAACCATTGGAAATCCAGATATGTATTGCGCGTACGCCAGGTGAAGCGGCCTGGCGCGTGTATACGGCAGTCGAACGTCGGATTAGTATTTATGTTCTCAGCGGCAGGTAGGTACAGCTACGTCCTTAACTCGTCCGACCGCTTATTTTTCTTAATCCACTCAGGCGTCAAGTATGGCTTGGTCTTTGGCTGACGCACGCTGGCAACCTCAGATATCAATCCAGGCGACCCTAGCCCGTTCTAACCGACTTTTCATTGAGCCTGAGAATCACAGACTTGCGGAGCTCGTGTCGAACTCATGCCCGCTGATGGTAACTTCTTCCGTGTCTGGACGCGTGACGGCGTTTGCTGGTCTATTCACCTCATTGGTGAGTTTTCTCTTTACCTTCCCGGCGTTGCTGCAATCACACACCAGTCCCAGGATGTGACTCGGATGACAACCTTGACGCACCAGTTTCCGCCAACGCTGTGTGTATGACGCTCATCCAACTTCAGCGACTCTTCTCATCGCGTACCGTGGGACATTGGACGCGTCATGTATGTCCATATGCCAGGTATTTTCCTCCCTACCTCCTCTACCTCGCCACATCCGTTGACGATCACCCAGGTGCGTAAAATTATCTGCGCCGAGGCAACGATTATATTCACTGTCGCCGACGCGGCTCGTACTATGCTCATCCTGACTTGACGCGCGGCTCAGCGGATGTTTACATCACGCGATAGATCATCTCATCGCGAAGGTATTGTTCACCTCAATGAACGTCCGTTCTATGTGGTCAGAGAACAAAAGTTCTGCTCCCGCATCGAACCCTTACGTCGCCTTATTGTCCTTGTTCTTAGGTGCAAATGGCCTCCGAGTTAAGGCTCCAACCATATACTATATGTATACGCTCGCCAGCGAGGATATACATATAGGGTATAATATATAGTACTACTGTATATTATAGAGTATATATATTGTTTATACAGTTTCCATTTCTTCTGGCTCCCATGGTCAGTTGAGTACCACCTTCCTTGATGTGGACTCTTGGAAGTATATTCTGGCATGCACTAGACCTCTGTGGCTTTATATATCGTGATGTGGCGTCGCACTCATCGCGTCGAGCTATCTGCCGGGCTGATGCCGGGTCCGGCAGGTTGGTCATGTGCATTTGCCGCGGTCTGGACCCCGGCTCTGAGGCTGGCGAAAGAACAGCACACACTTCCAATCAAGGTTTGACAAGTGCCGAGTGGGCCAGTCATCCACACCCTCACATTTGCTTGCCTGTATCCTTGTACTTACACTACACCAGAAGCTAACTGTATACTATATATTATATGTATATCTACTCTATACACCACCTCCGTGACATGGGCGTATACATATATGTATACTTATACAGTACAACTGTATATATACGGTTATATATAATATTTAGTTGGAGCCTTACTCCGAGTCCTCGGGTCACGAAAGACCGTGGCTTAGCACGCGTCATATTCATGGACAGAAGGGTGCCAATTCATGGACAGAAGGGTTCCATCCGTGAGCGTGTTGCTAACACGACGTGCGTCCACCGTGATTCTGATTCGAGGTACAGATAAATTGTTTTCTCTCTTTGAGCTTCCCGTCTCTGCGTCCTGTTACGCCATTGCAGTGCACCCCGAGACGTCATTCGGGTGTTTACTCTCAGCGTCCGCGTCGTTCGACACAAAACGCGGCCGCATTGGTCATTGGCATGTTCAAGTCTTCATCGTGCATTTTGACTTTGACCTTCCTTGTCGAGGTCCGAATGGTTCGAGTGGGCTAGGAATGCCTCGCGGACGATGTGGCCGAGTTGCTGAACGCGACGTGCGCCCACCATAAGTCTGATTCGACTAGGTGAAGCTTTCGTTGTCTCTTTGGTAATTTTGAGCCTCCCTTCCCATTAGGACCTGTGTTCTGTGAGACTCTGCACCAGCTCGACAGAGTGCACCCCTTACGACACGTCCTTCAAGTGCATACACTCAGCGCCCGCGTTCTTCAACACGAATCATCAGCAAAACCCCCCGATCGGTTGTGACGTTTCGGAGGTTTTGAGGTTTTGGTCAATTTTTGTATGCCTTCGTGAGGCTTCGTCACTCATTCACCACCAATGCCAATTTAAATTTGGAACATTTGAATGTATTTCTCAAGGTTGGCAAGTGGAAATATAAGAGGGATGCGAGACGGATCCTGTGTGCTTGAGCTACCCAGGGTGAGGTTGTCGTGTTTCTGGACATAGGTTTGCTTGAATACACGTCTCTTTCTCGTCACATCAACGTCGTTCGGTTGTCTACTATTAGCGCCCGTGTCGCGAACAACGGCTGCAGTATGAATCAGAGCCGGACACCGCCTTCCTTCTTATCCTTGGGTTGTGGTGGCGTAACTCCCAGGTGAGCTTCTAATGGCACCCCGCGCACGCCCAAGAGTGGCGCAGTACACCTCTCTTTGCCTATCTCGATTCCTCTTCGCCTTCGCGATGCGGCGGAAGCCCTCGTTCATTGCCTTTGTTCTAGATGGATCTGAACTCGAACAATTCAAAAGTCAGGTGTACTCGTGCGGCTCAACGCGAGCCACGGGTGCATGCGGTAGCCGAAAATCGAAAGTCAGCGGTGGAGCACACGCGGGTAAGGTAGCGTGATTCGTCCTGCAGAGATATTGACAAGCAACATCTATTTCGAAGGCTTATCGAGGTGCGTGACACTGCTAATATACCCGGTGATAGTGGAGAAAGGCGCGACAAAACAAGCATAGTAAAAAATGAAAATACACCTCAACATTTGATGGTGCTTGGTTGCGTTCGACTGACAAGAGAGCGTTCCCGACGGATAGCACGTACGAGGCCGCGTAGTACACTGTCCTCGGTGAGATTGGGTCGACTATTCCTCGACGAGGTGGCTGAGTTTCAAACGACGACGATCAGCCCCAATTGTGGGTAACGGAAAGAGACGTACGAAAAACAAAGGTCTCGAGAGGAGAACATGCCAATCCGTTCTTCGCATGCGAGCTAAAGTCGGTAACGCGTACGTAGGGAGACGACGTGAAACAGGGCCGGTATTTTGACAATGCACTTGATCAATGTCCTGGGGTGAAGTCAATTGTCGAGCGTAAGAGGGGTATTCTCAGTGAACCTAAAGGCTTCTGTCAAAATGCCGAGCAAGCAGGACATATTGAGTCGTGGATGTGCTTTGCGGTGAAGTACATGGGGTCTGTGGATAGCGTTAGTGCTAGTTGACCGATATGATCACCGACGTTTTCGACGAGGGCAGGTTGGGTTGAGTCTGGACGACCAGAAGCGGCTGGGAGCGGGATGGCGAGAAGGTAGCAACAGGAGGTTTGGATGTCCGGGCAAAGTCCATGTCTGTAAGTTCGTAAGATCCTGGGTACGGAGTATGAGATACAGAGAGCGCTGGGGTTCGATTACGCGAATGAGACGCCAGTGAATGGATTCCTGCAATGAGACACGAGCAAAAGCACGAGGGCCAGAAGACGACGCACTTGGAGTCATCGCTGTCCCAGAGCGGTCTCTCCATTATGAGGAGTCAGTATCTACACTCGCTGTCGTCGAGTCCCGGGGTTGAAGCGACCGAGCTATGCACAGCGAAGCACGGAGATGTCAGGAGCTCCCTCAAAAGGAGAGGAGAGAATTATACCGGTCGCGGCTGTTGACCGAGGGCGTGTGGCAGAGCCGCACGGAGATGTTGAAACGCCGTCAGGAAGATAAGAGGATGACACTGGTCGCGGCTGTTGACAGAGTGCCGGCGACCATGAACGCTTGCTCACCGCTGTGGAATCTAGAGTAGGCTGGAGTTATCCGGTCAGCCTTGCCATTGAGACGGCAGTTGGAGATGCGCGCCTTGGCATGCTGCACCTTCAGCCCAGCACGTCAACGCCGGCTCGTAGAACGGCGCTGCGCGGGAAAGGAGCAAACAAACGCTCACGAAGGCAGGAGTAAAGATCCGAACCGATCGGTCACGGCACGCGTCCGGCGATCTGCCGTGTTGTTCTCACTGCTGTAATCAATTGACAGCACAACTGGACTCCGGTGGACGCTTAGCGCTTACCTCTTTCCCCCATCGCACCCCGCAACTTGCTCGAAGTAATCATGAAACCTCAGCCTACTGGACGCAAGAAGAAAGGACTACTCAGGCGCCTCAAGAGTTGGATCAAGCGCCGTCTTCGGTCTCGTCGATTGTCGTCGGCTCAACGTGCGCCTAGTCCACAGTCCCAGCCTGTCGTCCAAGCACCTTCAAGTCCGTCAATCTATGCTCACAATCCCTGCCGACCTGACCATCTGCGACAGGTGTCGGAAGCGCCCATCAGCTGCCCGCTCCCAGTGTGCAGTTGCTCCAGGGTATCACGCAAGGTGCGCACTAGGGCTTCTCCTGCGTTGTCTTCGGACCTCACGAGGCTTCCAGCTCATCCGTCGCTCTCTGTTTCGTCCACCCGGTCGACTACACCCCTAGCATGTGCGTTAATACCACACAATATGACGCTTCCTCTGTTCACCGTGCCAGCAGTCACCTCCCCTCCCACCATCGTGGTCAATCCCGGCCAATCAGGTGCCGTTTCCCACACCTGTACGTTTGCGCTACGTGATTCGCTGGTCCCGCTCGCTAACACTGTATAGCGAACGTCGGCGGCGCTGGGGCGAATAGCGCTCTCGAAGGACACTCAAGGACGTTCAAGGACGGCGGAAAACTCGTCTGGAAGAGCTTTTGTACCGTTCTCAACGTGGCGGTCGAAGCTGCGGACGGGACGCCAGCCAAAGGAGCTCTGGCCGGGCTCAAAGCTGTCATCGAGCTCGCGAACGTATGTCATCCACATACTTTTGGGTACTTTGTCTTGATGCTGTCCAAGGCTGTGCAGGACAACAAAGCAAGCATCAAGACAATCTTGGAGAGGATCAAGAATTTTCTCGACAAAATTTCTGCCTCTGCCTCCGATGTTTCCGAGGAGCGGCGCAGGACGTTCATTAAGTATGTCTCGATAGCCACACAACAAACTCAAATGCTAACATGAGTGACCTCAGTGCGCTTGGACCCATCAACACGAAGGTCAAGGATCTCGAGAAGCGAGGCTGGTTTGAAAGGATCGCGGACGCAAACAACAACAAAGGGGAACTCCAGGAAATACTTCAATCCATCCAGTGGGCCACAGAGGACCTTCAAGTAAGTATTGTACTGATTGCCTATACACTGCTTCCTTGAGTTGACATTTGACGCAGCTGGACGTCTGCTTTGCGACTGAACGCCATGCTAAAGATGCAAAGGACAGCATTGAGGTAAGCTCTTGCTATCATATGATGCTTTCCCGTCACTCACGGAGTGTTAGCGTGCCCGGATCGGGGAATGGCTCTGTGAAGAAGCCACCTTGGCCAAGAAGGCTGGTGTGCCGTGCACTCGTGGCACCAGAGAAGATGTCCTGTCCCGCATCACAGCCTGGGCGGAGGATTCTTCAGACACAAGCACACCCGTTTTCTGGCTCAGCGGTCTTGCGGGGACTGGAAAGTCCACCATTGCGTACACCGTTGCCGACCAATTCAGACAAAGAGGTCGTCTAGGCGCCGCCTTCTTCTGCGATCGCCAGCTGCCCAAGGCTGGGAAGCGCCATAATATCATTCCAAGCATTGCGTCTTCTCTGGCGTGGAGCTCGACTGCATATCGGCACGAGATCCTTGATGTCCACCCCGAGAATCGTCTCAATGTCAATTCTCAATGCCACAACCTCCTCATTGACCCATGGATGAAAGCTGCTGCTCAACGACCTGATGACTTTCCCTCTTTGTTGGTTGTAGTGGATGCTCTTGACGAGCTTGATGTGGAAGGAATTCAGAGGGAGCAGGGTGGAACAAAGTTTATCCAGCAGCTCATTGAGGTGGCAAGGGATGTCCGCGGAATCAAGTTCCTTGTCACCAGCCGCCCAGAGGTTGGCATTGTGGAGCATTGCAAGAGTTTAAATCTTGAGTCGTTATACTCTCTGGAGACCATCTCCAAAGATGATGCCGACCAAGATGTTCGCACATATCTTGCGGCAGAACTTGATGATCTTCCAGACTCAGCTCCGCTTGTTGAGAAGCTTGCAGTCAATGCAGCTGGTCTCTTCATTTATGCTGCAACTGCAGTACGCTATGTGAAGGCACTGGGCACAAAGGCGGAGTGGGTTGAGCGTCTGACAGAATTTTGTGAAGCATGGCCAATGGGGAAAGATGATGAGAACCCCCTGGATCTCATTTATAAGGCTATTTTTTCTCAATGGCACAAGAGTGGGCCAAAGTTCTATCAGAGACGCATTCAGGTTCTTCACACTATCTTGTGTGCACAAGAGCCACTTCCTATTCATACTCTTGCCACACTATTACCATCAGTGAAGTTTGATATTATTGAGGCTGTTGTGAAAGACCTCTATGCTGTTTTACGTGTGGAAGTAGGAGATGGACGAGTCACTGTCTATCACAAGTCTTTTGTTGACTTTCTTCTTGATGCTGAGCGGGCGCCTAAATGGCTGGTGTGCAATTCACATTTTTACAATCATGATATTACCATTCATCTCTTTGACATCTTGCATGACCAGCTCTGCTTCAATATATGCAAGCTTCCCTCATCATATAATCTAGACACAGAGGTGGTGGACTTTGATGAACGCCGTCAAAAGTATATTAAACCAGAACTGCGCTATGCCTCACAATACTGGTCAGCTCACTTCTTATTGGCAATCAACTTAGAGATTCCAAGTAACAGAGAGAAGCTCATCTCAAAAGTCTTTTCATTCTGCATGGACAGAGGTCTTTTTTGGATGGAGATCATGAATATTTTGGGTCACAGGGGCAAGTGTGCACCATTTCTGAGACATACACAAGAGGCATTGCAAAGTTTAGTGAGTCTTATAACTGCTGTTATAACTGTTCAGCAATTTAATGATTCTTACAAGGCTGAGTCTCATGAACTTGATGATTTGTGCAAAATGTTGCAGGAGTTTTCACACTTTGCAACTGTTTTTGCCGCCAACCCTCTGGCAGAGTCCACACCACATCTCTACATCTCTGGTCTTCCTATTTATGATGAAAATTCATCATTTATTAATCACTGGAGACAACAATTTTGTGGATTGCCAATGCTTCATGGAAAGAGGACACGTGATGCAGTGATTACTATAATCAGTGGTACAATGCATCATATGGCATCATTCTCACCTAATGGCAAGCACATTGTGTTTGCATCTTCAGACAACATAGTGTATGTGTGGGATGTGGAGACAGGCAGTGAGGTCGCCAAGCTGGAGGGTCACACTGACTGGGTCAATACTGCGTCATTCTCACCCAATGGCAAACAGATTGTTTCTGCATCTAGAGACAGCACAGTGCGTGTGTGGGATGTGGAGACAGGCAGTAAGGTCGCCAAGCTGGAGGGTCACACTGACTGGGTCAATACTGCCTCATTCTCACCCAATAGCAAGCAGATTGTGTCTGCATCTGGAGACTGCACAGTGCGTGTGTGGGATGTAGAGGGAGACAGTGAGGTGGCCAAGCTGGAGGGTCACACTGGGCGGGTCCATACTGCCTCATTCTCACCCAATAGCAAGCAGATTGTGTCTGCATCTGGAGACTGCACAGTGCGTGTGTGGGATGTAGAGGGAGGCAGTGAGGTGGCCAAGCTGGAGGGTCACACTGGCAGGGTCAATACTGCATCATTCTCACCCAATGGCATTCAAATTGTGTCTGCATCTAGAGACAACACAGTGCGTGTGTGGGATGTAGAGGCAAGCAGCGAGGTAGCCAAGCTGGAGGGTCCCACTGCCTGGGTCAATACTGCCTCATTCTCACCCAATGGCAAACAGATTGTGTCTGCATCTAGCGACAACACAGTGCGTGTGTGGGATGTGGAGGCAGGCAGCGAGGTCGCCAAGCTGGAGGGTCACACTGCCCCAGTCTATCGTGCATCATTCTCACCCAATGGCAAGCAAATTGTGTCTGCATCCATTGACAACACAGT
Source organism: Strobilurus pachycystidiatus (assembly GCA_019915135.1). Taxonomy (NCBI): domain Eukaryota; kingdom Fungi; phylum Basidiomycota; class Agaricomycetes; order Agaricales; family Physalacriaceae; genus Strobilurus; species Strobilurus pachycystidiatus. Next base: position 299,455 of record JAHLMK010000025.1, on the reverse strand, counting down.
GCGTGTATGGGATGTGGAGACAGACAGTGAGGTGGCCAAGCTGGAGGGTCACACTGACCGGGTCAATACTGGATTATTCTCACCCAATGGCAAGCAAATTGTGTCTGCATCTATGGACAACACAGTGCGTGTGTGGGATGTGGAGACAGGCAGTGAGGTGGCCAAGCTGGAAGGTCACACTGACTGGGTCAATACTGCATCATTCTCACCCAACAGCAAACAGATTGTGTCTGCATCTAGAGAGGACACAGTGCATGTGTGGGATGTGGAGACAGGCAGTGAGGTTGCCAAGCTAGAGGGTCACGCTGGGACGGTCTATACTGCCTCATTCTCACCCAATGGCAAACAAATTGTGTCTGCATCTATGGACAACACAGTGCGTGTGTGGGATGTAGAGGCAGGCAGCGAGGTAGCCAAGCTGGAGGGTCCCACTGCCTGGGTCAATACTGCCTCATTCTCACCCAATGGCAAACAGATTGTGTCTGCATCTAGCGACAACACAGTGCGTGTGTGGGATGTGGAGACAGGCAGCGAGGTAGCCAAGCTGGAGGGTCACACTGACAAGGTCAATATTGCCTCATTCTCACCCAATGGCAAACAAATTGTGTCTGCATCTAAGGACGACACAGTGCGTGTGTGGGATGTGGAGACAGGCAGGGAGGTGGCCAAGCTGGAGGGTCACACTGACTGGGTCAATACTGGATTATTCTCACCCAATGGCAAGCAAATTGTGTCTGCATCTATGGACAACACAGTGCGTGTGTGGGATGTGGAGACAGGCAGGGAGGTGGCCAAGCTGGAGGGTCACACTCGCTGGGTCAATACTGCATTATTCTCACCCAATGGCAAACAAATTGTCTCTGCATCTGGCGACAAGACAATGTGTGTGTGGGATGTGGAGGCAGGCAGTGAGGTAGCCAAGCTGGAGGGTCACACTGACGAGGTCAATACTGCCTCATTCTCACCCAATGGCAAACAAATTGTGTCTGCATCCAAAGACAGCACAGTGCGTGTGTGGGATAGCAGTTTGATTGAATTCATCACATCAGATGCCAGCAAACAGGTATGATTTGCTAATTATTCCAACTAATCTCAAACTAACTCACACCTTTTTGCATTCCCACTTCCAGCCCCTCTCAAGTGGTAACTTCTCAAACTGGACTATTCAAAGAGATTGGGTTATCTCTAGTGAAGGGAAAAGGCTAATGTGGGTGCCTGAATCTGTTCAGAAGATCTTATGCCAGGGATATTGTGTTGAAATCTTTTCCCGCTTTGGTTGTCTTCATGTTAACTTTTTGGATGCACATTTGGGAGAAGATTGGGCAAAGATCAAAAATTGATTTCCTATGTATTGTCACCAGTTATATCTTATATTTCTGGCTGTAAAATATCAACCTGTAAATTTAGGGTTTGTTTATGACATTCAACAATTATTAAGTTTGAAGTCACAAAGACTTGTTTGATGTTTATGACCTGGATCATAAGAATTGCTCATTATGAATAATATACCACTTGTTTGATAAGGGCCAAGAAACACATATCTGCATTTTTAGAGAGTGCAACAACTTGGCAGTGTTCAGCATCCAACAGCGTATAAATATATGGAAAGATTTTAAAAGAAATCTTGTAACACTTGAGCTGAAAAGACAAGTGAAAGAAACTTGTTGTCAGCCATACCTCCAATTTATATCCGGCAAGAAAAAAGGGAGCCAAGTATCAAACAGGTAAACATAGAAAATATACAAAGAGCTAATTTGATACAAACAGAACTGTGCATTAAAGCAAGAAGCGATCCAAAACCTGATGGCACAATAAAACAAGAAGTTATTCTCAGATTGATTGATATCAAAGGCACTGACAGTGCCAGTCACAATAACGACACATAAACCATTGGGATGTTGAGAAGGTATTTTACAATGCATCTGTGGTAATGTTAGTGCACTGAAGGTAGAATTTACCAAAATGATCACTGACCAATTCTTGAGGTGGATTATGAAGAGAAATAGATGTCAAGAACTGTAAAGGTATGGATATGTGGGTCAAATCCACCCAAATATATATGATGTAAGTGCATGGTCTGATGATTGATTTACCAATGACTCAAATGAAGCACTAATTGAGGCATTTGCCTCTTGCATGAGAAAGGAGCATTTTAGGACAAATAGCGCAGAATGGGCTAAGTAAAACATGGCTAGTCATTTGAGATATATACAGATAAACTTGTCACATCATATTTGATCATTGTGGTAGAGAAACAAAAAAGGCCTAAAGAAACTCCCTCCAACAAAAGCACATGTGTTACCAAACTGACAAGTTCCAACTTGTCAGCATTTCTTAAATTTACTATGCTCCCTCAGTGTCTTTGAATTCACCAAGTATTCAATGATACTGTCTGCTGACGCTTTCTTATGACTGACGTGGAGGAGCATATAGATGTTGACGTTGACAAGAAACAACACCCTCTCAATGACGTCAGAGGAATCAAACAAAGTTTAGCAAGATACCAGACACTTCTGACCACTAGGAAACTCCACACCTATGCTTGAAGACTAAAAAGCAGGAAAACCACTGGGTGAGCTTGCGCACAGAATCTGAGAAAAGCCCCATGCACAGAGCTTCAGATTCATTCTGCGCAGACATCATACAAAATCAAAATGAGCAAACAATGTTTAGCTGTATCCTCGACATAATCAATGTAGGACTATGTATTGCAAATTCCACAAATTCCAAAGCTTCAATCTCTCATCAGCGCCGCCGCCCTTACCATCATTCAACAACCACAGATTTTTCTCCTCGATGCTCGGGGCTGGATGTGAACAAACAATGTTTGCTGCTGGCAGGCGTAATTGCTGCTGAGGGCTCGCAATGGACCATTGACCAGACAGGGAACAGCCGGGAGCCTTCCGATGCAGTATAATTTACGGTACCTGAGTCAAGGCAGGTGCAACCGTTGATGTCAATGGTCCTTTCACCTGGCAAAATGCGACCGGGAGCCCTTTGACGATGCTTGTTGTTGACAGACAGAAATGGTTGCCATGCATTCTTCACCGTCAAACCAGGATTCATCTTGCTGAAGGTTGTTGAGAGGAGCCTGTTCCGGAATTTCCCAGGGGCTTTGGGTGAGAAAATAGGAGCACCAATTGTCTTTTTAGATCTTGGTCTTCCATCTATACGGCACTGTTGCAGTAACAGGGACCTGGGAACTGCACCACGGATCCTTGACTTGGGCCACATAAACGAGGCTTCATGCCAATTGGTGGGAGTTAATTTCTGTGATTTTGCTGCTACTATGATAGACCTCTCATTCCAAAATTATTTTCCCGAGTTGAGACCCATTGACATTATGATACAAATGTCAATTCACACTAGAATCAGTACATGTATGTCCTACAAGTTATAAGGACCCGGGCCTAAACTGGATGGGGCGGTATCTCGTCTACTCCGTATGCCCGAGGCGGTAACTAGACTTATTGACCGAAAAGCTACGGAGGTATGCGACCAGCGGGCATAGTGCGCCGGACTAGGCTGGGCAAGAACATAGACACCTTGCGAGAGGCGTTCTGCGAGCCTCCACAACATCAACATCAAGCTTTGACCCAGAGTCCTCGAGCATTTGACTTGTCCACAAGCGATCTAGGTGAGATAATGACAGACTCGGTTGCGGTACTCTGAGGAGCCGCGCCGCGCTTATCGTACATGTGGGATCTAATGTGTCGCCCGTTCCCGCCATAGTTCCGGATCGCACGATATCCGGCGACATAGCCGCAAGAGACCAGAATACTGAGGCGCAAACACTGGCCCAGTCCCTCATTGTCACCGGCGCACGAGTGGCGTCCCGCCACATCCCCCCACTTCTGTGCACGATCCCCCTGTTCCCCTTTCTGCCCCCCCCCACCCCCCCCCCCCCCCGCCGGGCGTACAGCGCGTCACCGCCCAGCACGGGATGTGTTGAGCGGCATGTGGATGCAGAAGACTATCACATGGACACTGGGAAATGAAGACGTGTGAGGAAGTCGGTGGAGAAGGAATGAGAGAGGGGGGAGTACGAGGCTGAGTGTCCCCTCCCCCGGGCGGTCGGTCGTCCCACCCCGACTCATGGCGTCCGTGTGTCCCCCCGCTCGGTGTGAGGACAGCCCCCCTGGGTAGTGGCAGGTCGTCGGGATTTGGCGGTGTGTGTGCAGTTGTGAAGGGGGAGGCATGGATGCCAAAGGGAGCACACGTGCACCGAGGGATGCGACGCGTAAGGTACCTCGGCCGTGAAGGGATACGAGGGGTTGTAGGTAGTCCCTCTCCGGATCCTCCACTTCGTGGCTTCCGTGTGTCCTCCTTCCCGGTGAGAGGATAGCCCCCTGAGTTGTGTAGGATGCGACGCCGACGTAGGGAGAAGCGGAGGGCGCAAAGGGCCCATGCATCCGTCAGAGCGGTCACTGAGAAGACTAATCAGCAAATCAATCCAAAACAACAGGACGAAGCACGGACGGGTCCGGAAAAGCGAAAAAGAGGCCGCACGTCGTAGCTTGTTTCCTGTGCAGATTGTCGGCATTCAGCGGGTGTGTGTCCGAGTGATTTGGTCGTGTGTAGTCGGAGAGCGGAGGGGGACGCGGGAGCAGCATCTACGCCAGCAAGGACAGTCGGCATGACACAGATGGACGGATGGGTGTCGGCGACGCCGGCGTGGAGAGAAGCAAACGAGGTGTCCATCATGCAGCCATAGGGGAGATGGCGCCAGAGCGGTCACTGAAAAGACTCATCAAAGAGGACGCACGTCGTCGCCTGTCTCCTGCGCGTTCCCGGTTCTCTCCCAGCACGATCAAAGGCCCTACATGAGAGCACGTTCCCATCTTCGTCGAGACCGAGCGCCTCTTCCTATCCAGCAAGCGTTCTTTGTCGGCGGTCGCGTTGGAAATAGGAAGCAAGGTCCAAATGTGGCTGTGCGTGCATGTTTGGTTTGACAGGCCACGGCTTTGCGCGTTCTATCTCGCTTCTCTGTGAGGCACTGCGGCATAGTGGCTGACTGCCCTCTCCTTGCGGTACCATCTACGACACTTCCCATCCTGTGACCTCCGTATGCCATTTCCAGAAATGACCACAACCAAGCATTGTATATGGTGCGTGTACGCCAGGCCCAGCGGCTTGACGCAGGATTGCCAGCATGAGTCCAAATCGTTTTCTTCATGGTGAAGTACCGAACGCGTTCTCCTACTACGGTGTACGGTGTCCGTCCCGTGGAAGGATGGAAGAAAAAGCCATACAGTACGTGTGCATGTAGGCTTACTACTCGCGGTGCCGCTCTTACGCGTTCTTCCATCCATCTTACGCGTTCTTTCATCCATCTTACGCGCTCTTCCATCCAACTTACGCGCTCTTCCAGTCGTGTACAATTTTCTCTCCTTCCGGACCCTCCATTCAATAACACCGATGTTGTGAGCTTGAACCGTGCATACACCAGGTCTAACGGCTTGACGCCTGCATTGCTCTCCGCGTCTTGAATTGAATTTTTTTCATAGCATCCCTGGATCTGGAACAACATTGCCCGAAGTGTTTGTACATACTGTGGACTGGTACTGAACATTCTCTACAGTGACACCGCGGACTGGCTCCGAGTCTTTTCCGGATATGCAGGCAGATTTCGTGGTAGCTGGATAGTTCCCAACGCTTTTTAGAGTACTCACATTCTCCCCGATCCCAACCCACCTCCCCAGCGTACTTTTGCGCAAGTCATCAAGCATGGTGAGCTTCGGACTTCCTTGGGTGCAACAGTCTTGCCTCCCGATGAAGTACGATCAACAAGTGATCTCAATGCACGGATCCCAGGCCCAGCGGCTTGTCCGTGCAACTCCATATACACAGTTTTTGCAAGCAGGAAAGAAGTGCCGCGCTTCCAACGACCGAGTTTTCAATCAATGGCCTGTGGAGCACCCCATCACCTCAGACTTACCCTATGGACCAAGGTCCTTGGCTATGGACACGAGGCCCAACATGGTGTTGCGCATCTTTGTAAGTGAATAGACCTAGATCCCTAAGCTTAGAAGTGAACCACCGTTGTCAGGAATCGTTCATATGATCTTGAACTCGAACTTTGACTCGGACGACTCGTTCCCTGTCTCGAGCTTCGACGCGCCCCGAGGACCCAGCAATGAGACGATGACAAACCGTTCGTAGTTGAGGAGCGTCGGCAAGAATATCACAAGAGAGGGCAGTGTAGTTGGACGAGGCCAACTTGACGCCGGGCGCACATACCACCGACAGCTCCATCACCACCCAAGACGCCACCTCTCCCCCTCGAGTTGTCAACTGCCTGCAATGAGCAGTAGTCACAAGGGAGACTGGGATGACATTTCTTGAACTCACAATGCTTTTCGAGCCGATACTCTTGACTGATGTCTCGCTGCAATGGACTGTGGAACGGTAGCTCAACAGCACTCGTCCATGATCCATTGTTTGCAGAGAATTTTGCAGACACCGCAGACCGGCTCCGAGTCTTTGCCGTATTTGTCGTCGACGAATGTACACTCAGGCATAGCGGCTGTCCCCGTTTTCCCGATTGCAACCCACCGTTGCACGAGTCGTCTCATATGCAAAGTTGGGGCTGACTTCCTGGATTCCCTCATACTCTGTGGCAGTACCCGCCTCTCCATTTTGCTACTATCAACAAGTGCGGACCCCAGGCCCGGCGGCAGCTCCGCAAGTACAATTTTTTGCGAGCAACTTGAAATTGAACGGTGATACCCTATCACCTCAGAATCAGCCCATGGACGCGTGACGGCGGCTCATATGTAGGTTAGTCGCCGTACCTTTCAAGTTGAGTAAAACCAAGCCGCGTAGCATTGTGATTGTGGCGCGGTACATTGATTTGATTTAGTACGAACTCCAGTTCCTGCGACGCTCGACTCGGACGAAGCCAACTTCAACTCGACGGGGGTCTCCGAATGCTTTCAGCATTCCGGAAGACAACCCAAACAAACACCCACTGGCATACCGCCGCCGCTCACTCCACCCAAAGGTCAGCACGTCCGAGTCACCTCCCCTCGCTGACCAACTTGCCACAGTTCAACACGCGACTGAAGGATCGGCACCCTAACGTGCGAGACGTAGATGTGGGCTGTTATGGTAGAAGGGAGAGAGGGAGGACGAGACTCGGAGGACGCAGAACCCGTCCAAAAGAGCGGTTCCGGATAACAAAGCCACACGACGGACGGGCCGGGAGAGGACGCCGCGCTCCGAGGTCCAATGACAGTGTGAGAGCACGTCCGCAAGTTGTCGAGCGTCCTCCTATCCAGCATGTGGTCGTCGTCGCGTTGAAGGTACGAAGAGAAGGCCGTACGTGACAGTGCATATTCCAATTGAAAGCAGTTGAAAGCCCTTCGCCTCGGGCCACGGCTTTGTGTTGCGCTCTCGTTATCTCCTCCTCCGATGCCTCTCTGCGGCAGATTTGAGTCTGAAGACTAGCAAGCAGAATGTCTTTTTAAATTTTGTATCCCGCCGGTACATAGAGTCGTTATTTTGATCTCAAATGTCAATTTCTCGACTCAAGAGGACATACGAGCATGCCTATCAATGTAATCGATGCTCGGGCCTGTTAGTATGCTGCACGAGAACTTCGCGGTTTTCTGAGCTCCGGCGCCGTATTGCAGCACTGAGCGATAGCGTCCGATAAAAGATCCTGAGACTTGAAATGCTGGAAGACGGAAGCCAAACTCATATCGTGCGATTCAGCAGACCATTCGACATCCAGCCCTCGCACAGGGTGATAAAACTCGAGGTGGCGTGGATATGAGCGTCCGAAGAAAGCCCGTGTACAGTGATGGGATTACGTACGTACGTACGAATGCTGGCTGGTTCTTTCTTTCGACGATCATCCCAGGATCATCTTCCGAGTCTTCTCTGCTCACTGGCTCAGCTACAATAACAACATACCTCTTGTCGAAAATGGCTACTGCCTTGGCATCAGCAAACGCAAATAGAGGCATGCTTCATCCGACTCGTCTTGTTCGCGCGAATCTTTTAATTCATAGATACCGACCCGTATTGATGGCAAAGTTTCACGAGCTGATAGTGACGGCTGTCGACAAGGTTAAAACTTAAATCTCTACCTTGGCCGCAATGTGTTTGAGGTTGTAGGTCCATCCATCTTCCACGTTTGCGTCGCGCCTCCATGACCAGAGCATCAGACCTACTCATGTCAAAATCATGCGTTTACTCGTCTCCAAATATACTACTCGCTCTCCAAAAGTCCCGCGGCCGACGCCACTCCCACAAGGTGGACCTGACCTTCTTCGGTTCCGTCAATTGTGGCGTTGATGGTTGTGCTAGCATCACAACGTAAGGACGGTGGCCTGAACGATTTGGAACCTCGTCTTCACCATGATTCCCATCCCACGACATCCCGCCTGGTACTCTCTGGTACTCACCCAAAGCATCGTCATATTTCACTGATCCAGGGCCTCTGGCCTTATCAGGTGCTCCCCCATACCCCCCGGGGGCCCCGCCTCCTGTTTCTGGCGATCGCGATCGCTGACGACAGCATTTGAATGGACGACTCGTAGACGAATGAACGTCGAAAAACAGTGCCCCGTGAACGAGTAAACGTCGATACATTTCCTGCGCCGATCCTGTGGCACACTCGGCTACAGTATTGAACGTTCGGGATCGCGAATATTGCGGGCACCGCACGGGAACAGTGTGCAGCTGCTGTACTGTATAGCCTTCTTGGGGTTTCTGATCGTGATTGGAAATCTTGGCAACTCGCATCGGGCAACCCCCGATATTGGTATTGGTATATCATAGGGGCGCGACATCTTTTCTCCTCTCCCCCATATCCAACAGAATGCCATTCGTCGACGTTGACACTCCCTCTGGCCCCACCAACTTCAACTACACGATCTCCACGCCCTACAAGAACAACGCCGACGTTGGGGACTTGGTAAACGACATACCCACGCTCTTGTTCTTACATGCTGTCTACCTCGCGCAGGAGACCTTTCACCGTGCGTTATCCCCGTTTCCGCGGATGCTGAGTTCTTGACGTACTCCCTCTACAGTCCAATTCAGTGACCCGAAAGTGAGAAGGTTCAACTGTGTGGCGGTGGACCAGAGGGATCATGGGTATACGACAAACGGCCATATACCGGAGGGATATGGGGCGAAGGAGGCCGCTGCGGACGTAGCAGCGTTCATTGTGCGTTACGTTGCGCCTATAGATCCATGCTCATGTACGTGACAGGACGCCCTCCACCTCCCACCATGCCACATCATCGGCATGTCCATGGGTACCATCCCGGCTATACGCCTGGCAATGGACCATCCCGAACAGGTTGCCTCTCTGATCTTGGTATCTCCGCTCGGCCTCGAAGAGGTACTTATTTTCTCTCTTGGAGCCTTTGACCGCCGCGCTAACGTGTTGAGCGAAGCCTGAGGATATCGCGCATGGGCGGCAGGAAGTAGCGACCTGCTGGAAAGAGGGGTTCATCACGGACCCGCCTAATGAAAGCGCTCTCCAGGACGCGTGCTTTGGCGCTCTTCAACTCGCGTTCAGTAATGAACTGGACTCGCTCGCCAATGCGTACGTTGCTTTCCCCTGTAAACTCCGATATCGCGCTCAAACATGTCTATGTCGTGGAATCCAGATTACTTACACGTTCGCTTTCGGTAACACCGGCGAGATGGGGCCGGGACGACTTTGATGATTTCGATAGGATAACCGTCAAGTTATTCACCGAGCGCAAGTCGTACTCCAACGAGGAACTCCAGCGGATAAAATGCCCCGTCAAACTCATACACTGCAGCGGGGACATCGCGTATCCACTGGAGTACACCGAAAAGTTTGCGGCGGATCTCAGGCAGGCGAACGTGTCTGTGAAGGTGGCTATTGCGGTCGATGCACCTCATTTCGGCTGTACGAGTCAGAAAGGTTTTGGGTGAGCCATTCTCCCGCGTGCTACTCGATTCGACGTCCTTACGGTGCTGCAATATAGACGAATCAACCAAGTTATAAACGACTTTGTCTCCCTCAATTCGCCTGGGGAGCTCCCACCGATACCCGAGAACATCGTCTCGCCATGGGAGGAGGATCTCATTGCCGCTGGCTGGTTGAGAGACGAGGACTCGAGCTCCGGGTCCGAGACTGAGCATCTGTAATTGTCGGATGGTATACCACTTTCTTTTAGTCTTTGGAGGACCGTGTTTTTGTATACAAGCTATGTACAGTACTATTGATTTGCGGACGTTAGTCGTTCGAGCGGCTTGCTTCTGGTTTGTATTTTCTAGATCACCAACAGCGCGGAACGCAAGCCTCTTCTCGTAAGTTTAGGCGGGTGGGCGAAAAGCGCCTACACCTCCGTTAAAGATTTGCGAACGTTACCTCATGCAGGAGCAGTAGCACTCAAAAATAAGAGCACGTGCTACGAGGTAGGGCGCAAGTATAATAATATGTATGATCCCTTGTAGTGGCAGCGAAATATCGCTCATATAATACGCTACTCGATAGTTCGATTAGGCTCTCAGGATTCTCTGGGCAGCAGAGCTCCCAATCGATCGACGCTGGACATCTCAGATCGCAGCATTCAGATCCCCGCCATTGGGGCGCTTGCCATGCTTCCCGTCCGACACAGAGCTCCCGTCGTTCTCGAATCCATCGTCATCTACCACACGGTTCGTTCTGCATGGACACTCAGTCTTGTGTAAGTACAGCATGTGTGGCACAAGACACACCGAACAGAGATTTGAAGACGATGGCGGTCAGCAAGCGCGATGTTACCACTGTGGTTGCTTGGCTCCGGTACGCTGGACTCGTCCAACCTTGCATGCGCTTTACGCGAGTTCACTGCTCGTCAGATGATGAGTGCACACGCTTCTGACAGCAAGCATGGTACGTACGCGAGACTAAGAGCGAGAAGAAGTAGACCTGCGATCTTATGAGCCAAAACTTTACGTGAAACTAGGAACATTCCACTTGCCTTGGAAATGCAGAAGTCGGATAGGTCTGTTTTCGTCGTTGAACTGTCAGATCACAAGAGATGATAAAGAGCGGAAGGAAGCCCATACTGACAGTAGTAGTAGCCGACCTGAGATTTGAAGAGCACGAATGTGGCCAGCTGCGCGATTAGCGAGAGTGTATTGCACTGAATAGTGCGGATAACAATGGCCTTGAAGTGACTGTTGCGGGTACAGATGAGGTCCAGAAATGGTGCTATCACGAAAAGCACACCGTTTCGACTTCATGCCAGAGAGGAGGTTCTGCCTTTTGTACCGGAGATATAGATAGTGGAAGAGTCCCACAGAAATAAAGAGATCGGCCGCGCTAAGATTTGCCTCAGGAACTTGTGGGGAACGAAAGATGACAACGGCGTACACAGAACCAGCGAGCCAGATATATGCTTCATCCAAGTTCATTGAGACAGCCAATGAGGTCACGCGCTTGAGCACGAAAGGGCGTACGTACCGGTCGGTCTTCGGCGGTGCATCAGAGTTCATTCGAGAGGGAAACACAGAGACTTACAGGACTATCCCAAACTCCGAAATCTTATGGTGGGTAGCGACAATTGACGTGAGCCACATGACGATACCTACACAAACTCCGTCACTTTGGCATGTAGAAAACTCGCCAGAGCCGACGTACACCATCCCATTACGGAGCAAATGGAAATCAGACAAGGAAGCCACACGTTCCGTTTGAGTGCTACAATCCATATCCTCCAGGCGAAGAAGAGCTGCACCAAAAGGCTGCATCAGGAAAAAATCCCAAATGTATGTAGAGGTACGTAGGTCTACGTAGACCAAGTAGACCAATTCAACAGGTCCCGATTATGTAGCGCTACATAGACTATGCCCATCGCCTACATAGACTCTACTTTAGCTCTACTTAGACAATGGGAAACTGATATAGATTCTATTTAGCATCTACTTAGAATAGGCCAGCTGTTGCCAGCCACATTGATATCATCATTATAGCGTGCAGGCATTGCTGAAACGGGACACACACGGAGGATGGCAAAAAAAGATAATATTAAATCTAGTCATAGAGATGTACGCTGCACTACTGCTACAAGAGGCGCGCACTCGACCGCTCGCCACCCAAAAGCAAAGGCTGGCCCGGCATCGATGTAGACTGTACTCGGTCATGGTCGCAGCGTAGGTCGTGTTCAGGGGTGGTCGCCGTCTTCTTGTCGTCGCTCGTTGTAGCCGCCGTCCCGCAGTCGCCGGCCTCGTGTCGTCGCTCGTCGCTCTCGCCGCCGTCCTCGCCATACCCGCAGCCAATGTCGTCCTCGTCTGTCGTCGCTGTGAGTCGTCCAGGCCCTCATCGTTCGTCGTTTGTGACCTGCTCTACCTGGTCATCTGTCCGCGCACGGATCATCCTGACTCGTAATCGCTAGCCGTTGGGTTTGCTGGCTGATCGTCCTTGGGTGTGGAAAGAAGGTCGTTGTGTCGCTCGCTCCCTCGTTGGTGGGGAACTCCGTCATTTTTTGGTAGACCGTCGTCCTCAGGCATACCGTTGTCCGTCGTGCGTTGTCCGTTGTCCGTCGTCCGTCGTTCCTCGTCCGTCGTCCGTCGTTGCTCGTCCGTCGTTGCTCGTCCGTCGTCCAACGTAATTAGGCAGATGGTCGTCCTTTCGTCGCAGCGAGTGGAGAGCAGTAGAAGTGTAGCCAAAAGTCGACGCCTGCAGGGAGGCAACCCAGGAGTGAGAACGTCGAGTGGAGGTGGGAGGCCAAAGGGGCCCGAAAAAAAATCTGCACAAGTTAACCTGCACGTGATCGATTGCGCAATCGCGGGCGGACCGGTACGCGAATCACCGCATCAATGCGGACTTGTCCTCGAGCTCCGAGTCGACGCTCGCTATTGCTTGCCAAGCATAATGCAGTACATTACTTCAGCCTCATGGCCACCAGTGATTCACAAGCCGGCCTTGTACAGTCACTACTTACAATTAATAATGCACAACTCTGCCGCAAGGTGGTCAACCACCCAGCAGTGCATACTGTATAGTAATGTAAGTAGCGACAGGGCGAATACTACGAAGTACAAAATATATGCCGGGAATTTACATATTCAATGTAGCATGCGGACAGACTAAGTAGAGTGAAGTAGAGTCCAGTAGAATCTTGGGAATATATTTTGATCTACGTGATCCGGCCCGATCTACGTAGCATTTGAGTTTTTCCTGATGTGACAAACCCACTGAAACATAGTCAGATATGCAAGGATCCGCAGACTCGGTACTCACAGAAGGCAGGCCTGCATTGCGAAGGACCTAGTAGCAGATAAGCACAAGTGAGGGAACTCCGAGTGGATATGTCCGGCTTGGATAACCAGGGAATCTCCAAGAGCACGGTAGGATCTGCCGCTGGGGTTAAGACATGGATCTAAAAACGATCATGGGCCCGCGGTTATACCTCCATAGTTTGTCACGGTCCAGTTGTAGGACCACCAGCCTGTCGCTCATTGAGGCGTGTCTCAAGAATGAGAGAGAGCTACTTCACTTACCTCCACCGATGGTATCGGTCAGAGTGAGCGCAAGGCAGACTAATACCAACGTCTTGAAGGCCCAGTGATCTCCCGGATACGACGAAATATAAACCCAAGCTGAAGCACGCGTCAGTGTCTGCACTCGTCGTCAGTAGTAGTTTGGGTACGTACTTGCCATAAGGTCAACTCCCATACACAGGAACTGTGAATCTCCGTCAAAGCAATCATCCACTGGACTGCTTCAGATACGCACCGACAACAACGCGCTCACAACCTGATCTTCCAGTTGAGACAATGATCAATGACCCATTAGATGAATGCACGCACAATGGCACCAAGTGTGAGATCTAGAGTCGACATGGGGAGGAAACTATGCGGAAGCTAGTTTGCCATCCAGGTTTAAGAACCTAAGAAAACTCCACCTTTAGTCACGTTTCAGCGACGCCGCCTCGGCGGCCTCGTACAATCTCTATACAAATACGTACGGCGCCTTTTCGAGCGACGGAATATCCTGTCCGCAGAGGCCGTGCTTTCTATAAGTATTGGAGCCATGGTGAAACCGCCCCGCTCGAAACACAAGCGTTGACATAAGAAGAGAACAGGGAATGTTTCTGTGCCGATAGAATTTTCGGCTAAGTGGTGAAGAACATCGCAATACTTATATGCAAGGGAGCGAAGACCCACAATGACCCTCGACGGCTTGACATCTCCTGGGAACTTGAACACACGATGAGACGCTTCATATTTGCAGAGGTAGAGATGAAAGACATCTACCTTGCTTGGGTTCGTTACAGCTCCCACAATTAGACGAGGTAAATCGTAAATCACAGGTAGGTAAGTCTCTGTCCGAGGCGCTGGTGGAGGAACGAAGAAGGGATGCACTATCTGTGATCGCCGGTCAGATGCCAGTGATGCCGGTCAACAAGCGGACCTGATCGTGGAAATTCTGTCTGTTCAATTCAGGGACGCGACACTTCAATAAACTAAAACTACGATGATTGTTCCGAACGATTCATTCGCATCTCTTCTCTTCACAGGAAGGCTGAACGACCATGCTTTTGTTGAAAGCTACGGGTATTGCACTTGTAGCACTTCTCACCGTCCTCGTTCTGCGTCGTCTTCGTTCCTCAGGGTCCTCCCTGCCAGTGGCAGTGGGTCTTTATTTTGTTCGTCCGCGCCGCCAAAACTCACCTCACAACACAGCCTTTGCGCGAGTCCACTTTCCTCTGGGGGCACGAGTGGCGCGTCTTCGAAGGTGAAGTCAACGCGAGCTTTTTGAAATGGGCCGTGAACGTGGCGCCTGTGTATCGGATCAAGGCAGCTCTGTTCCAGCAAGACATTGTACGAGCCCCATGCTCTCCCACCCGGCGCTCGGACCGCTGATCATGCAATGTTGCGTCTCTTCTAGACCGTTGTGACCGACAATCTCGCAGTGCAGCATATCTTTCACAACGCGTATGACTACAGTATGTCTTTGTTCCCCCTCCACATACCAGCTGCTGGAACTTCCCAGTCAAGCCAGCAGCATTCATGCCCCTAGTGATCAAGACCCTCGGTCGTGGACTCCTTTGGGCAGAAGGCGACGAACACCGGCATCTACGCAAACTTGTCGCTCATGCCTTCACGTGCGTATCTTCCAATCGCACTTACCTGCCATATTGAGATTTGATATCAGCCCAGGCGCTGTACATGCGATGGCTAATGATGTCTTTCATTGCGCAGAGAACGTATGTTATTCATATGCGCTTTTAGCCTATCACTCACAACAGCCCAGTGTGTGCTGCGCTTGACTGCCGACTTGAACAGCGATCCTTCGCCGGGTCCCATCAATCTCTCCTTGTACATCTCTCCCTGCACGTGAGCTTTCTTCAGCCCCGGAGCTGTCGAAAGCAAGACTGATGGATTCAGATTAGAAGCCATCGCCCGGGTCGGCTTCGGACAATACTTTCCATTCGACAGTCCGGAGTCAATCGCCATCAACTCGGCGTGGCGCAACGACGTTCGGATGATGTCGACGTTCTCTGGGTTCCTTGCTCCGATTCTGCTCAACTTCTTCCCATGGATAGCGAAGTTGCCTATCGCGGCACTCCAGGAGGATAGCGTCGCCAAGAACATCATTCTCGAGCTTGGGAAAAAGCTGATTGAACAAGATGGGCCAACAAGCGGCGGAACGGACATCTTCTCGATCCTGGTGAATGACTGGAGTCTAACTAAGGATCAGCTGCTCGAAAATGTACGCCTTTCCCATGTAATTTGTACCTTTCGCTCATGGACAACACTTAGATTGTCACTTTCTTGTGAGTTTCCCGACAATCACCGGTGGCGTTCAGGCTCAATGATATGAAAAAAAGAATTGCCGGGCATGAGACTACCTCGGGCGTGCTTGCGTTCACCATCCTTGATCTGGCGGAGAACGCTGACTGTCAAGGCATCCTCCGCAGGGAACTTGCCCACGCTGACCCCAGTGATTATCTGAGCCTCGAGAAGCTACCCTATCTTGACGCCGTTATTCGTGAAGGGTACGTGATCTCCTGTTTATATATATGCACCCATTGACATCGTCTCAGCCTTCGCTTACATCCAACACCACGAGACACGGAGAGGGTATCGACTCGGGACGACGTCTTACCCCTTCAACAGCCAATCATCATGAACGACAAGCGAGAGGTGACCAGTCTGCACATCAAGGCTGGAGAGGTACGACAATCTATCTTCGGTGGTGATTATCAAGATGGTGATGCTTCCCACTCAAGCGCTTCGTCATCCCGTGGACAGCTCTGAACACTAATCCTGTCATATGGGGCCGCGATGCTTCCCAGTTTCGACCCGAGCGCTGGCTAACACCAGGTGGTATACCCACAACCGGTCTCCCTCGGGGCCCATTCAGTAATCTTGCTACGTTCGCTGACGGACCTCGTGTATGTGTCGGATGGCGTCTTGGTATGCGAAACACACTCCTTCTGTGTAAACATAGAGACTAATCGTAGCATATCAGCTGTCATGGAACTGAAAATCATCCTCGCTGTTCTCGTCAAATCCTTTGAATTCAAGAGTACCGGTGTGAGAATACACAAAAGGTTGTCACCTTCATTGCAGCCGTTCGTCAAAGGAGAGGCCGGACAGTTGCCGCTGTTTGTATCGCCCATAGCTAGTTGTTGAAATGCACTTCAATTCGATGGTATTCATCGTTCAATTCGGTGTTGCTACCCTACAGCAGGTAAGACTTGGTGGTGATGAGTAAGAATCGGAATTTCCTATAACTTCTCGAGCGTCTTCGAAATAAGGGAGTTGCCACCTAGCCAGAACACATTTTGGACACCAAGCCAGCGCGCTCAGCACCCTTTAGATATATCAAACTTTGTGTCTCTGAGTCGCGGACATCTTTGCTCGCCGTTGCTGTCAGTGTATGAGTCATTGCCATCAATCACACGATTCAAACTTAGTCTATACCTGAGTCCGTCGGCGACAGCTTTCCTTCAAACACCTCGTTACAGCCATGTGGGACGATAGCTACGATGAACGGTACGAGCTGAGTGCTCTGTGTTGTGCTAACGACTCAGATTTATCCCTCGAGTAGATCGTGAGTTGGCATTGTCTTGCTTGCATATCGATTGCGAAGACTGACGCCGCATTCTACATAGTCGTGGCTACAATCCGGAGTACTACCAGCCAGAGCCACAGTGTGTCCTTTTTATCTCTTTTTATGCTGAGCTGCTTCGATGTCCCGTACAGACTAGATTACCAGTCTGATGGATATGACGACCGCCGTGAATACTATGAGCCGACGCCAGCTCAGCAATATGGCGGGTACGACGAGCCAGAATGGTACGCATATTCGCCTGCTCTTTTGCCCTCGCGTCACTCACAAAGGTTCCCGTACGACATAGGACTCGGAGCGGAAACCGTGGCAATCCCGTGGCTCCACTAAGAAGAACAGCATTACGGTCCTGTCATCGACGGGCCAGGCAACTCTCAACAACAGCCTTACTTCAAGTACTCACAGTGCACTGGCAAGAAGAAGGCCCTATGTGTATGTTCATCTTATACCCCTAGCTTCAAAGCTTGATTGACGTTATAGATCGGCATCAACTACATCGGCCAGAGTAGCGAACTGGCGGGCTGCATCAACGACGCGCATAACATCCGTAGGTTTATCTGCGGTTTGTCCTTCGTACTTCCGATTCCTGTATCTCCCGATGCTGAGTGAAGGTCACAGAGTACTACGACTACAGCCCAGAAGATATTGTGATGCTCACGGATGACGCGCGGGATCCAATTCATATCCCGACCAAAGAAAACATGGTGCGTGTAGCACTGCGTCAGCTGTCTCCGTCAATTCTCAGTTCGATGTAGATTAGAGCCATGCAATGGCTCGTCGGCGACGCAGAACCTGACGATTCGCTCTTCTTTCATTGTACGTCTCTCTGTGTGTGATATCCATGTCCTGTTTTTGAGGCTGCAGACTTTCAGACTCTGGCCACGGAGGTAGCGTCAAGGACGTCAATGGCGACGAAGTCGACGGTTATTCAGAAGGTGCTTTTTCTCTTCGAGTTTCTCCCTCTCCTGCTCAGGCATCCTACAGTGATCTATCCGGTGAGTGCAACAACCTTCAGGTTGCAATTGTGAATCGTTCCTTACTTTCCTCAAGGTGGACCACGACGAAAACGGTCATCTGGTTGACGACGTGAGTGTCATTTGATTGCCTGGCGGCTTTCTAATGTCTATACAAACCCTAGGTCCTATTTGAGGCTCTCGTCAAGCCGTTGCCCGCCGGTTGTCGGTTGACTGCCATATTTGATGTACGCGATAATCCGATGCGTGCGCGTGGTCATTCATACCTTTCTTGCAGTCATGCCACTCTGCAACTGCGCTTGGTCGGTGCCGAACGCTTGACGTCCTTTCCTTTCACTGAGAACATTCTGTGTCGACAGATTTACCCTACGTCGTATGCACCATCCATTCCACCACCACCTCTGCGTACTTACATACACTTGCCACTGACGCCCATAGTACTCGACCGAAGGCAAGATCAAAGAACCGAACCTCCTCGCCGAAGCCGGTCAAGGACTTCTCTCCGCCGTTTCCTCTTATAAACGCGGTGACATGGGTGGCGTTTTCAGAAGCGTCTCGGGCCTCCTCAGAATGGCGTCTGACTCCGGGGACATAGAGAGGAAGGAAGAATATGCGAGGGAAACGAGGACGAGTCCCGCAGATGTCATTTCGTGGAGTGGATGCAAGGACTCGCAGACGAGTGCGGACACACAGGAGGGCGGACAAGCGACTGGGGCGATGAGCTTTGTGAGTACTCCCTTGCGCATGATGTTGTTGTCTGATCATGATCTGGACATTAAAGGCCTTCGTGTCGGTGTTGAGACAGAACCGGAATCAGAGCTATATGGAGTTGCTGAAGAACATTCGTGGGATTTTGGCGGGGCAGTATAGTCAGAAACCCCAGGTCTGTCGAATAAGTCGAGTTTCTATGACATGGAACTCACGATGAATGATACACAGCTGTCGAGCTCTCACCCGATGAACACTGATCTACTGTTTATCTGCTAAATACAATATCTCAATGGTTGGGTGTTTGGTCCTCAACAATGTAATTTTGTCCAGCTCTCAATGCTCATATCAAGTCATATCTGCTCGGATGAATGATGCGGATATAGAGTAGACCGCCGCTCGGAACTCATGCCAAAAAAGTTAGAGTCCCGACTCCCGAATCCCGATGTGAGGGCCCAGGTGGCAGGCGCCCGCCGCTGGGCGCCAAGGGCTGTGAACAGTGAATGAACACTGAAGCTATAACTCATGATTTATCTAGGGTGGCGAAGTAAACCCTAGGTATCGGTACCAAGTTGGTTTGTGACGGTTTGTTACCAGTAACTTACCGGTAAGATACCTCGGCCGCTGGAGGGTAGGTAAGTTACCTCCACGTGATGCTTTCACGTGACCACTTCATGTGAGAGGCGGGCAGCGAGGCGGGAAGTGGCGGGATAATGTAGAGAGGTGTGACAGAGCTCTGAGCTCCAGGTGAGGTAGCATTTGAGAGCTAGGGCTTGGAGCTAACACTGGAAGCTCAACATGTTGATTTTGAGGCGTGGAAACAAATTCTCATGTCATTTTGGCTTGTGGCGGAAATTGCGCCACAAGCATCACGTGAAACAGTCATGTGACTATTAGACGGTAACTTACCGTATCAATACATGGGGGTTTGGAGGGGTAGGTAAAATACTGGTAAGATACCGAGGGGGAGGTATACTTCGCTACCCTAGATTTATCAGAAAATTTAAAAAGTGTTTTGAGACTCGAGAATGCAGCGAAAATGCATTAGCGGGGAATCGAACCCCGAACGCGGCCATGGGAAGACCGCATGTTAACCATTACACCACTAATGCGACAGTTTTGAGCTTGCACAGACGTCGAATTCAGAGATCAATGATAATACGTTGTTACTCTCAGCCTTGGTAAGGCGTGTCCTCAGGTGAAGTAATTCCCTACGGGGTTCTAAGTGGCCTGTACATTCTCCCGGGACTAGGCGTCCACGGAACATATGTGTAGGGCGTTCTCAGTGTCGGTCGCCCAAGGAAATTATCAATAACTACATCGGTCGAGCCGCCGGCAACGAAAGTTTTTGTTTTCGTCTACTTACAACCAACATCAAATTCTGCATGGATTGCACATGCACACTCCTGTTTATCGCAGAGCAATTCCTGGCAGATCGTTCATCAACCTCTAGTATTGGTGCCGATGGCATTAATCGTGCCATTCAGCTAGTCGGAGCAGAGAAGCGCATCCAAACCTTGTCGAAGGTGCTAGTGACGCACTTGTGGCCGGGTTACAAACCTCCGCACTGGGGTGTATTTTCGTACCTTCGCTGTGCATTTGAATTAGCTCCTGTGCGATCTGACAGGATGTGTTCAATGGACGTCGAGTTCTCGGCATCCGGATTTCGTACGTACTAACCCCTTGTTGTGGGTAGCTTGCTGACTGATTGAGATGCGAGTAACTAGCTGTCTTGGGATAGCGGTGCAAGATAGGTCGTTGCACCGCACTCCTTTCCAGACCGACCGAACGAGTTCTATATGTGACGTTCCTTATTCACTATTCATTGTCTGCCCTCGAGGCGCGAGCGACCTCGCGAAGTCTTGCAAGTTGAGAGACTAGACCGACACGAGCTGGCCCCCGCTCGAGTGGGGAAGTGCTGGCCGTTATCAAATGCTGTTGCCTATCAATAGGTAAGCACCTTCTCCAATCCATTCTGATTACATCTTGACATGTCAAGGCAGTTCCCATCATCGTAGCAGGTGATCCCACCACCTTCCCACTACTTATACACGCTCCTCCATCTCCACGATACATACGCCCCAAAACCCAGCCAAAATGTCTGCTTCGCATCCTTCGGAGGAGCCACCGTGGAATCTTCTTCGAGCTGATGATATTCAGGCTAGCGTATATCTTCTCGGATACGACTCGCCGTGGAGAGGTATCAGGAACGTCCCGGGAGAGCTCGCCCAGGCCGTTATGGATGTCTTACAGCACGTAGGTTCTTCGGGTCCTATGATGCGCAATAGCTGATGCTCTTTACAGGAGCTGGACCAGACCTCGCCCGCAGACTATACATACCGTAGAACCTGCATCAAATGCCTTCGAAAACTTAGTGAGAGGCACGACGTCCTCCCGTCCAACTTTTACGTCCAACTTGCGAGCTTGAAGCTAGATGGCAATTCAAGCTATCGTGGTGGGGGGTTTTCCGTGAGTCTTGCGGCTGGTTTCAGTTGACTGGGTCGTTATATTCGATGGGCATACAGGATATTTACCGAGGCACATACCGAGGCCGGCCTGCGTGCCTCAAGATACTTCGCACGCACTGTCAAGGAAAACTCACTGCGGATCGCGTCCATAAAGTTAGTCATTCATCTCTTCTGTGCTCCTGATTCTCCGATGGCTGACATCACTAGGCCTTTTGCCACGAAGCTTTAGTTTGGCGTCAACTGAAACACCCGAACATCCTGACGTTTCTTGGTGCTAGCGTCGATGTTGACCCTTCGCGGTTGTGCCTCATATCGCCATGGATGGAACACGGCAATATCATTGACTTTCTCTTAAAAAACCCCCTCCATTATCGTTTCCGTTTGGTAGAGAATCCGCTCCTTTATCGGTTCCGGTCGGTACGTACTTTATATATGCCCCAATGCTCCAAATAGCTGACCGCCGACTAGATCTGTGATGTTGCGTCTGGTATGGCATATCTTCATGGATTGGATCCCCAAGTCATACACGCGGACATCCGAGGGGTACGTTTCGAGTTCCGCTCGACTCTGTTTCTTCGGCAGCTCAGATAACACCGTACCAGGCAAACATTCTCGTAAACGATGATTTACACTGTTGTTTGGCGGATTTCGGCATCAGCCTGGTTTCTGAGACCGAGCTTCCGGGGACATCAACTCGAGGGCGAGGAACCATCCGCTGGCTCCCTCCAGAGCTGATAGACGAGGCGGATTCTGATCCTCGCCTCCTGTCTGCCCGGGATATATACTCTTTCGGATGTACAGTCATCGAGGTATGTCGCGCTCTCATTTCTTCGCATCTCGTTGTTCCAGTTCTGATATATCGCGAAGATATACACCGGGCAGGCTCCATACGCCCATCTCCGCCGGGACGCTGCAGTGGTCAGACAGATATGCTTGAAACAACTCCCCCCGCAGCCCCCGACCGAAGTCTTGTCTTCGAAGTTATGGGATAGTGTTGTCCTTCCCTGCCTTTCACACTCACCCGAAGGCCGTCCATCGGCGACAGAAATACTTGGCGCTCTGTGGACGCTTGATATGGACTGTGTAGATGAATATAGGGAAGCCGTGGAGGACTATATGCTCCAGTCCACAGAGCCGGAACCGTCGTCGTCACCTACTGACGACAACAACCCTTACCTTTCAAACTATCTCGAGATGCTTCGCGGGCCACTAACACATCATGGCCAGCATGCTGGCGACACGAGTGCGCCATCAATTGGTTGGTCTTTTCTATAATCCCTGGAATATACTACTGACGAAGTCGAGTAGTAATCTCTTCACCATATGTGCCTCAGATGGTCGGAGTCAGCGAGCCAAATCCTCATATCCTTTATGGTGACACTCCCCTCCTGGACTCCGCGGACAACAGCCCCGCTGAGGCTCCGCTCAGCGAGTTTCGCCCGACGCCAGACATGGTGGATGTGCATGATTTCAGGCAAAATGGTTAGTTCCCCTCCTTCTTTGGAATACGTAACTGACTAAGTCTGGTAGTTGTTTCCTCGTTCTCTTTGCCTTACGTTGTCGAAGAGAGTAAACTGAATCCCCATATTGTCTATGGGGGTACACCCCTCCTGGATTCCATGGACGACAGCCCGGTTGAGACTCCGTTCAGCAGCTTCATTCCAACGCCGGGGAACCCGGATGCACATGATTTCGAGTCTTCTTCGTCGGGCCATTGCAAGCCTTACTCCACCACCATCGATTCCAACCGCACACCAGCTGCACACAGTGCCGCCGGGATGGATCACTTTGTGATTGTTGATCCCGATAATTACGGGGATGCGGTCATTAGATACGACCCTATGGACGGCGGAATGCTCGACGCACTCGCATGAACAGAGTATAATACATTTCCTTCCTTCCTTCAAGTCCTCCCAGCATACAAAAGTCGGCAGTGTGTACTTCTACCTATACCAGGCATAAAGCTCGGGTGCCCCTCGTAACTGCCTCAATACCATTATGACACACGCCAGTAGCGAAGCCTAGATATGTACGAGAACATGCTCGCCATTCTACAGATGGCGAACACATAAAATTTCAGAGCTGCGATCGACGCGTTCTTTGGATTCGTTCAGAGTGTCCTCGGCTACAGAGATCACCTCTGATGAAGACACTGGCAGTAGACCCGATAGCATACACCGCGCTATAATATCATTTCAAAATGCAGTCGCCCAAGGGTGCTTATATTGACCTAGCACTCCCAACTGAACAGCGACCACAACTAAGTAAAGTATTTATCGCACCCGCATCCATCCATCCATCACCCACCCAACGAACAAACGACGACCTCGAAAGCCAACGACGACAGAACCTGTAAGTAAAGCACAGTAATAACGTAGTGAGAGATCAGGATCAGACGAAAAGACAGTATCAGAGGAAATAGCAAGCACAAGAACAAACATCGTCGCTGGCGGTCGAAAGTCATCGCCCATCCCCGTCTCCACCTCCGGCGCCACCAACTACACCCCTCCACAAGCGCCACACCAAACACCATCCCCTCCCAACCTCCGCACGACACTGCTCCTTCATCTCCTCGCGACCCCATTCTGCTGCTGCTGCTGCCTCTCCTTCTCTTGTTCCTCCCCGCCCGCAGGCGCGACATACAAGCCCCGATCGATAACCTGGGGGATCGGCTGGATCTCGGTTCCCAACTCCTGCTCGATCCTATACAGACTGTACCGATCCTCATACGTGACCAAGTTGATCGCCAACCCCAGATGTCCGAACCTTCCACTCCTTCCAATCCTATGGAGGTAGGTCTCGCTTGACTTTGGGAAATCAAAGTTGATGACGACGTTGACGGCTTGAATATCGATACCACGCGTGAGGAGGTCAGAACACACGAGGTTACGACACTCTCCCTGGCGGAAATCGTGGAAAACACGGTTGCGGTGAGATTGAAGCATTTTAGCATGCGAGTAGAAGCAGGAGTAGCCGAGCTCGGTGACTTTTTTGGCCAAAAGCTCGACGCGGTTGGTGGAGTTGCAGAAGATGATGGACTGGTTGATTTGGAGCTGCAGAGACGTTAAACGGGCGGTGACAGAAAAGGCAAAGGAAAGTATTACTTTGGCGAAAAGTGTGTTGAGACAGTGCACCTTCTGTCGCTCTTCGACATATGCGTAATATTGAGTCACTCCGCGGAGAGTGAGCTCGTCCATGAGGTTGATCTCATAAGGAGATTTCATGTGTTTGTCCTGCAAATCGTCAGACATGGGAAAGGAGAAATGAAGGAATAGTACCTTGAAGTCCTTGACGATAACGGGGAACGTGGCGCTGAAGAGCATCACCTGAGGCTCCGGTCGTACGTAGGCTAAGAGTTGCTCCATGACAGGCGCAAACTCGGGCGAGAGCAATTTGTCGGCTTCGTCCATGACGAAAACGCCGCAGTCGCTGAGGTCGGCGACGTTCTTCCCGGCCAGATCGAGAATACGGCCGGGTGTACCGACGAGGACGTGTACGGGCTCAGATAGACGCATAATGTCGTCTTTGAGCGTCGTACCACCAGTGGTGACCATGACATTCAATCCTCCCATATGTTTGGAAAGATTCTTGCAAACCTTGAAGAGAATCGTCAACAAGAAGAAAATTGTCATCAGAAGACGATGACGCCCACCTGACTAGTCTGCAGTGCTAATTCTCGCGTCGGGACCAAGAGCAGCGCCTGGATTCTATCGACCGAGACGTCCACCCTCTGGAGAGAGGGTATGACGAAGGCGGCGGTCTTTCCGGTGCCGTTCTTGGCGCGTGCGAGGATGTCGCGGCCGGTGAGGGCCATGGGGATGGCCTCTTCCTGTATGGGACTGGGCCTCTCGAAGCCCGCCTCATAGATGCCCATCAGAAGCTCGCGGCGGAGGTACATGTCCTCGAATTCGGTGCCCTTTGTCGCGGTTACATCGAGCGTCTGTGGTCGCGTGTCGCGTGGTGGCGGGCGGAGGGACGTCTTCCAGTCCTGATTCGATGACGAGGGCTGGGTCGGTGCGTTGGAGGGAGGGCGGCCAGGGGCAGTTGTCGGCGCAGATGAAGGCGGCCTAGATGTTCTGCGGCGCGTTGAGGTCAGAAAGGCGCCACAGTTGGATCGAGAATGGTACGCACGATGCGGTCATGGGTGCGGTGGACATATTGGGTACAGCTTAGTGGATAATTGGCACTTTGCGGTCGGTTGCTGGGTCGACTATCGTCGAGAATCGAGGCTGTTGATGGTGGCGACGGGCTATGGCTGTCGATAACTGGTGCGCAGGTCAGACATGGCGACGGCGGCGAAAAAAGTGGTGAGATTCCCGCAACGTACAAGGGCTGATATCCCGGAAGGCGTATCGTTTTAGGAGCGGGATGATTGGCGGCTGGCGGGCGTGCTTGTTGGTCCGTTCCTTTCACGCAAGAGGCTGCAGCGCGCATAAGTTCGTGATGAAAAATAGCGGGGAAAAGACGGCGCACGAACCAGATTGGCTGATGGTGGTTCTGGTGGTGTTCTGGGCGCAGACAGGCTGGAGGAGCGGGTCAGTGTTCCGTTCCGCTGCACGCCTCGCGACAGGCAGAAAAGACGCACAAAAGGCAGCAGCTATAAGGCAGTGTTATGGCGTGGAACGCGTCGGCACACGGTGGCAAAAGCAGCGGGAAAAGACCAACGATGTGGAAGAGGCAAGGTCGGTTTGGGTGGAGCGATGAGGACAAGCGGGATGTGATTCCCACGGTCCACGTGCGACAGGAACATGCGCCCCCTCTTCCATAAATTCAGCTTCCATGGGGCGCCTTGGCCATCGGACTTGGACAACGTCAAGCCTATGCACTTCCTTCTCAAGACCTCAAGCTCTCAAGTCTATCAAACTTGTTGGCATCTTGAATTGATTCTATCATCAGGTAATCGATTGCCGCCGTATTAAAGTTGACATTGACCTATCGGTCCTCGTAAAACGTCTCTCGTGAGTCTCATCCATCCACCGGTCGCCAGTAGCGAAGTGTCCACTCCAGAAATCCCGGCAATGGTCCGCCAAACATACGTATTGTAGGACAGATCTACATCCGTCCGTCGGTGTGAAAACGCCGAGCTGTCCAAAGCAGCCTGGCAGAACTTTGTGCAAATGCGTGTCGGGGGCACATCGGTAGACAGAATTCAGGACTGGCAAGCAGGACCACATACTTAGAAAGAGGATTACGTCCGGGATCTCTTGCGGGATGTTGTCAAGTTGAGTAGTTCTCGGGGGCAAAGAACTTGCTACCACGTAGAGTAGCAATGGGATCTCACTGGAGGAGTCCATACGAGTAATGACGTGTCTGGTGAGTATGTGGGACAGTTTTTCATCTCGTGGGAGCACGAGTTTTGCATGGTCAACGACTTGTGATGAGGTCTGGAACTGCGGCCTAAATTTCGAGATGGGGCATCGTAGCCAAGTGGTTACGGCGACAGATTTGAACTTCATTATCTGTTCCTCTTTGAGGGCGCAGGTTCGAACCCTGCCGATGTCGCTTCAGGCAATTGATCTTCT
Source organism: Strobilurus pachycystidiatus (assembly GCA_019915135.1). Taxonomy (NCBI): domain Eukaryota; kingdom Fungi; phylum Basidiomycota; class Agaricomycetes; order Agaricales; family Physalacriaceae; genus Strobilurus; species Strobilurus pachycystidiatus. The sequence goes on along the minus strand of JAHLMK010000025.1, from coordinate 272,724 downwards.
TTTTGTCTGTCTTTTCATTCAACTTTTGCAATGGACTCTGATTTCTTATTCTGAGGGGACTACAGTTGTTATGACTCGAGAGTCGAAGCTTAGCACTACCCAGACTTCATCTGACTCTGCGTGCCAGATACTGCTGCAATCAAAATCATTGAAGTTAAACGCCGATCACTTTACAGCTTGCCGTCCACTTTCATTTGCCTTCGGCGATGATGAAGATGCGAGACTCTGCCCTGGCCCCATTTGTTTTCCGAGCTCACTTTCCCTCGCGAAGCGTTATCGATGGGAACTTCCCATATCCTGCTTGACCTGCAGGCACTTCTTGGGTCGCGGCCGCGAGACTTAACAGCTGCCCGTAGTAGATCTTTGCGAGAACGTGTCACCGGTGTATTCCAGGAACAAGAAGAACTGGCGCGTTTGTGGGGACGAGCGTGAGTGACGACACGTGTGCGACGCGAGGTGCTTCATGGCATGCCATGCATCATGCCGTTGCCCACTAGCGCCTACTTCGTGTATGACGAGCGACAGACTGTCAGCCCTAGTTCATATGCGATCTGCATATGGACGATATTCTCTTGGGGAGGCTTGTGGCTCCCTGAAACGTGCTAGCTGCATGGACATTGGAGTCAAGTAGCGCACCTACATCATGGTAGGTTGCTCTTTCTGAGCTCATCTCATTTGTGATTGACCATGGATCCAGTCCATCTTAAGCGCCGAATGCGCCCTCGCCGAATAGGCCCTGCACTGCCCCATTTGCACCTCGAGTTTGGGGTGCAGGTGGAGTAAACTGATCTCTGTAGCTACTAACTGTAGCTCTAGCCCAGATACGCTTATCCAATTCGAGAACAAGGAGGATCTTGTCGCTCGGATCTTTATGGAAGCACGCGGTTTGTCGCTCACTATGCCTCATGTCGGTGACTGATATAGTCAAGCCGCAACATGTAATTCTCCGCATGATACTCACAGCTTTGCGGTGCGCATTTCGGCGTTCAGGATCTGGTGGCCGATCGCACACACCTTTTCCGACGCCGTTTAAGTCCGTGACTCTTTGTTTATACCCGACGAACATGGATTTCGGCCAGTCTGGTGATGGCCTTGTCCAAAAACGTCGTGTTGGCATGATCGCAATAAAAGACCAGCCGTGGTCTTGCTCCACCAAAAGAGAACAAAGACTATGTCGCGACGACCAGCTCAGTTTACGTCGCCCTCGCGCCCTCATCATGCGGCTTACCTGCAGTCTCCCCGCCCCACATCTGCCGCTCCTGCGACACGCTCCTCCACACCCTCTCGAAGTACTATTCCTCATGGCGGGAACAGCATCTACAATTATCAAATTCACGTCGCCATCCAATTCACCACATTCGAAAGCAGCCTCGAGTACCGAGCCAATCCACGGAAAGCAATCACCCCGCTCGGCGACCATGTACAGAGCGACGCAAGCAGGTCTCTCAAAGTGTAGGTTTTAAGCTTCTCCCCCGCCGTCACTGTCCCCACTTCCACGCTCAATTTCCCCAATCGCTCCCGATGTCGATCATTTGTTGATATTGACATTTTGTGGGTAGGATGCACTACGGACAAGAGATCGAGAATCCGACACGCGGATTTATCGCCATAGGTAAGTGCTTCTCGCCCATTGTGATTTTTATCTCTCTCACCAGCCGTGCCATGTTTGCAGTTTGGCCCGATCCCGAGGTCCACATCCCAAACGACTCGTATAGCCAGCTCCTGGCACACGCTATGGCACGTCGAGGAGCCTCTGACGACATCTGGCTCGAGGCAGAGTCATACCTGTGGGGCGTCCTCTCGTCGCCCGTCGTGTCGGTGCAGATTATCCGTTTGAAGAAGGCCAGCGACAGGGAGGCTGACAAGCTTATCCCCATAGTTGCAGACTGGACCAGTCGGTCGCGACACTGCGAAGGCTACCGAGACCATTGGTTCAATGCGACCATAAATGTAAATGACGACGAGTTTATGGTGCTAACAGGGTGGGACAGCATCGAGGTATGCACCGCTTTCCTCCCATGTTGCTTCCGCCCGCGACGCCTTATCTGATCTCATCGTCACAGGCCCAATGGCAGGCGCGTTCGACGACAGAATATGCGGGCGGCTACCAAAGGGTTCTTCAGCACGCGACTATTGACACGCGGACCGTCAAACTCAAGCGATACTCGAGGTTCATTCAGTGATTGACGCTTCGGACCACAATTTCCATACATGTTCTTATGCTTCTATCGGCCTACTACTTTAATGAACGCTTGACCCTGCTTTCACTAACGTTCCTCATCATCAACTCCTGCGAATCTTCACAGGATCAGCTACTCGGAACTCTAGCATTGGCGTTTTCTGATTTCATTTCCCGTAGGCGCACGTAGATGCGGTAGATAGAGGACTTTTTCCGTCTGATGAATTACACCCGTCATTCTAGATCATGTTTGTTCAGGCAGCAGGATGGAAGGGCAATGTGTGCTATTCATTAGCCATCAAGGCTATGTACGTCATTGTCAATACATCCTACGGGCAAGGCTCGACGTGCGAAATTTAGCATTCCTTGCGTTCCGTGGGCTCGTCTCTTTGCTTTGAGACGGGTTGCTGCTTACTAACATCCGACTCTCATTCACCTAACGAACGAGCTTTTCTTACTGGAAATGAAGGGTTCGAAATAGGCACGTCGAGGTTATTAGATGTTGTGTTGCGCCCGAAGTGCCCATACTTATGGAAAAGCGTGTAATAGCATCGGAACGCCCCACTGCGAAGCACGGATATTAGGTATATGGCGATGATTGATAGTTGGCGCCACCCACTAAGATCGCAGCGAAGTTCCTCACGATATATTATTCACATTGGAACGACCGATAGCTAGAAGGGCACACGCCTACTGGTACAAATGAAAAGAGATACAAGTAGAGAACAGTAACCGAAGAAGAAGACCTAGTAAGGACCAACAAAATTTCGGGTAGATTCGTTGAAGCGTCAACGGGATGGGAATAGAATATATATCGAAATCCACCACTTATGCTCGCTGCTAAAATTGCTGCGTCGGGCCAACCATCATGTTCCTTATCTCCGCGCTCAGACTGGAACCCTGGTCCCAGATCTGAAATTCGAGCTGGACGGGATTGCTGAATGGAATGCTCCTGTTCCATGTACCCTTCAACTGTCCATCCTCAAGGACATGCACGCCCGACGACGTCATGTTCAGCTGGACGTGGGTAAAGTTCTCGCTCAGCGTAATGCTCGACGGCGCCACATGGACGAAGGTACCCTGGGCGCTATTACCCGTCCAATGACAGTAGGAGAAGACGTTGTTGTCGAAACGCAAAATCACGTTGTTGGTGAGGGTGAGCTTCATCTCGGTGGCTGGCTATGTGCGTGATGGTAAGTCGCTGCGACGGAGGCGTCCGAGAATTGAAAGCGTACCTCGATGAAGGGGACTCTAATGTCGAAGGAGAAAGAAGAGCCGACGGGGACGTTGGTGTCGTTGCTGATGCGCGTCCACTGGTCAGAGGCTGAGGCGAGACCGCGCTGAATCAAGAACCCGTCCACGGTAGGTTGGACCTGCGGGCCCTCAGCGTCGGGGCGAACGCTGAAGCTGTTGAGAGTAGACAATTGAAACTGCATGGTGGTCGACATTAGAAGTTTGTAGTATGAGGTTGAATGTGCGACTGGATTGCCACGATTCACGCCTACTGGATCCAGAATCCGAGCTTCTTTTGGACACCAAGCACCCAGGCCACATCATGTGGAGTGGAAGGAGGCAGAGGACCCGAGGTTTCCTCGACGGAAAATCGGCAAGATCAGTTCTGCGTGACAGTCCTGAGTCTACTGCGCAGAAGAAGCTTCAAGAGAGACGTGTGATGAGTCGAATATATGCATGACAACTGAACAACCAACTCACCGCCATGAGCGCTACTTGTCGAAGTCTCGAAGATGGAGCCCCTGATCTTGTCAACGGTGGAGGACTGCACAGCACAGATAAGCCTAATATTTCAGGACGACGGCGGCCCAATGATATGATGAGAAGAAACCAGACCCATTCTATGAGATCATGAGAAAAGGAAGCCTGAGGGCAGCAGGTGAATGTCGAAGCGAGAGCCACTCATAGAGACGGACATATCCAATGGACAGGCTAAGTGCTTATAGTCCACTATTAGACTTTGCTCACCGCGGCGGTGAAGTGTGCCTTTCAGAAATTCTCTCAGACGATGCGAAGGAGGTGATGGTGAGTGATAGAACTGGCTAACCCTAACCCGAGGATCACCGCTAATATATGCCAAATCAGACCATGTCCGCGCTCTGCTCTCTCCTGTGCTATGACTCCATCTTGCAACGGGTCAGACAGCTTTACCGTGGCCGTGGGCTTTTACGGCTCCAGTACTACCACATCCACCACCGCTCCCCCCAGCTTCTCACGGAAGCACCACGGTAAGCACGGCACCTCGGACAGGAATGAAGGAAGTGTTTTATAATCAAGCAGTGTGCCAGTGACAAGGCCAATTGAGGTGCGTAAATGCTTCAAGCTGCTAGCATTTGAGTGACAAAAAGATGTCTTCCATATCACTGGAAAAGATGTATTTTACAAAGCCTACCACTACGATTGGAAAGCCAAATCGAGATACAAGTACAGCATAGCAATAAAACAACAAGACCTAGAGGACCGGCATATTTTCGAGTGAGTCATTGAAGCGCCAATGGAGAGAAGGAAAAAAAAATCCACCACTTCTTCTCGCTGTTCAAATTAATTTTACCACCCCTCAAGTCTGCGTCGGGCCAACCATCATGTTCTTCATCTCCGCGCTAAGACTGGAGCCCTGGTTCAAGATCTGGAAGTCGAGTTGAACGGGGTTGTTCGAAGGCACGCTCGTGTTCCAGGTCCCTTTCATCTGTCCGTCCTCGAGAACCTGCACGCCCAAGGAGGTCATGTTCAGCTGGACGTGGGTGAAGTTCTCGCTCAGCGTGATGCTCGACGGTGCCACTTGGACGAACGAGCCCTGCGCGTTATAGTACGTGTAGGAGAAGACGCTGTCATTGTAGCGCAAGATCACGTTGTTGGTGAGCGTGAGCTTCATCTCGGTGGCTGGCTATGTGCGCAACAGTGAGCCACTGCGACGGATGTATCCAAAGATTGAACAACCCACCTGAATGACGGGGACTCTGATGTCAAAGGAGAAGGAAGATCCAACGGGGACGTTGGTGTTGTTGCTGATGCGCGTCCACTGGTTGGAGGCTGAGGCGGGACCGCGCTGAATCAAGAGCCCATCCATGGTAGGTTGGACCTGGGGGCCGTGAGCGTCGGGGCGAACGCTGAAGTTGTTGAGAGTAGACAGTTGAAACTGCATGGTGGTCGACATTGCTAGAAATTGGTGGTATGAGGTTGAATGTGCGACTTGATTTTTTGACGTCTGTCCGAAACTTGAGCGCCTTTTAACGCCTGAGCTCCCGGGCCACATGATGCCGAGTGGAAAGAGGAGGAGGACATGAGGTTTCCTCGGCGGAGAATCGACGACTCGCGAGAGAGTCTTGGGACAGCATGAGCGCTTAACCCGCGCTGCCAAGTATTCAAAGGAAGATTTGATTCTATGGGTGTGCGGCGTAGATTTTCGAGAAGAGTATTAACATCATGCCGCCCAGCCACCTGTAGACATATGAGCGTAAATGTAGAGATAATTACGAGTCTTCTGACATGGTCATTGAGTGAGCTTAGTGCGGAAGTGACTCGAAGGTGGGGAACAGCCGCTCTGCGCTGCTGAGCAATGAATCGATGGGAACTGGGTATTACCAACCAGAGTCCCGATGACCCATACGATCTATGGCGCATCTTCATCTGACCTTGAGGTATGTGCATGCTCGAGGTCTCCGAGTAGAAGAACCTTGAACTGTCCTCGTGCAAAGCCTATAGAAAAAGGGGTCAGTTCTGCGTAACAGTCGTGGATTTCACTGCGTGTAAAAGAGACGTTCAATGCGCCGTGTATATCCATGAAATAAAACAACCAGCTTACTCTGAGCGCTGCTTGTCGAAGATGGAGCCACAATTGTTGTGCAAGGGTGGAGGACTGCACAACAAGAGTACGCGCAATGTTCCAAAACGACAGAACGACGTTCTGTTGATTAGACCAGCCTTTCAATGAACCACGGGCAAAGGAAGGGCACTAGTCGGTGAATGTCGAATCGAGGGCCATTGATGGAAACGGAGCTTCCCGATGCCAGTGGCTAACCTGACAGACCGTCTGAGCCTAGTGTATCGCGGCGACGCGGTGGCTGAGCTGACGAGTTTATACGAGAGGAGGTTATTCAGCCTAAGTCATATGAAATTCCCAGGCAAACCGAGTGCAAAGAAATCAATCATTCAAGTTGGCACTTGGACGTTATTTTTTCAGCGGACTTGAGAGCCACGAGTTGGACGTGAAAGCCACTCGCATTCCCCATTACAGATAAGTATAAGACGGATACCCATGTGGGAGGAAGATGACGGAAGGAAGCAACGCGTTGTTTGCCCGTGTTGATCACCCTCTTTCTTGCCTTGTCATTTGACCTGCATTTGACTGCGTAGAAGGCTCAAGCATCTCTCTACTTTCCCTCGGCCCACCTGGACAGGACGACCGGTGAACATAAATGAGAGAAAGAACATCGCCATCGGCATCCAGGCATCTATTGGGCTCACGGCGCATATCATGCCCCCAACACCGCATGTCATTGATGTATACAGTCCCTCGACTCGGCGCCCACCCCATGATACGGCATTAATGCGACGCTGATTCCACCCATCATGGCAGCGGTGCTTCCAGAATACTTTCCTCCGCCTGGTTTGTCCTCGTTGTTGCCCAGCCTCGATCCCGAACCCCTCCCAGTCGCACTTGCGCAATCGCTCATTGACGACTTGCAGAAGGTACGATGACCTTTTCTGTGACATTGTCAGGCGGGCATAACATTACGTCGTCAGGAACTCGACAGTCTCTCCGCTACAGCGTCGCGAAAAGCGCATGTAAAATGTCTTCGGGCGCTCAGCAGACGATACGACATTCTTCCGTCGTCCTTCTATCTCCCACTCGGCGACCTAGAACGAGACGCCGCCGACGTGTGGTTTGCTGGTGGTGCATTTTCCGTAAGCGTTCACAGCCGCTCTGCAAGCTATGCCTGCATCATCACCTACAGGACATCTATCGCGGGAGATACAATGGAAGTCTTGTTTGCATGAAAGTCCTTCGGTGCCATAGCCAGGGAAGCTTGACGGCGGACCGGGTCATGAAGGTGAGTCCAAGATCGTATACAAATCGACCAACGCTAACGTCTGCGGCAAAGTCGTTTTGTCAAGAGGTCCTGATCTGGAGACAGTTGAGACACCGAAATATACTCCCATTTTTTGGCACTAGTCTTGACATCTTTCCTGGACGATTGTGTCTCGTCTCGCCGTGGATGCAGCATGGCAACATTATTGATTTCCTCGCTAAGAATCCATGTCACCGACGCCTGAACTTGGTAAGTATCTTCTCTGCTGTGATAACAATGTACCTAACCTAGTCGTCAGATAATCGATGTCGCCATGGGCATGCAATATCTGCATGACTTTGATCCATGTATCATACATGCGGATATTCGAGGGGTAACTATATCTCCACGTCACTGGATGTTCTATCTAAGAAGTTCCGATTCCAGGCAAATATACTCGTAGCGGATGACCGTCGTTGTTGTCTCGCCGACTTTGGCATCAGCCTCGTTGTAGACACTCAACTACCCGCTACATCTGCGCGCACTAGGGGAAACGTGAGATGGCATCCACTGGAACTCGTTGCCCCCAATTCAGACGAAACTTTCTGTCCGACGGCGCTTGACGTCTATTCACTCGGCTGTACGATTATAGAGGTGCGTACTTCATGGCAACAGTACACGGGATTGCTTCATTGTATGCCTAGATCTATACAGGGAAACCACCGTACCATCATCTCCGATCTGACGGTGCCGTTATAAGGGAGATCGCTCTCGGGCATCTACCACCACCACCTGCGCCACACGTAATGCCAGTGAGCTTATGGGAAGACGTCGTTGTTCCTTGTCTATCATGGTCTCCATCACGGCGCCCGTCGGCCGACGTCGTCTTATACAGATTGGCCTTACTCGACGATGAGTCCGAAATGGATACAGAGGGTGTTCAAACCGTTGATCGTGTCGCATTGGAAACCAGACATTGTGTCAGTTTTGTTTCTTTGCTCCGCCCAGAATGGACTTCTCAATGTTTTTGAGCAGGTCAATACCCTTGAGAATGAAGAGCGCATAAACGAAGTAAATCACCCATCCTTGTATATCGCATCTCCTAACACTTTTCAAGATTCTGCAGAGCTTATGGGCTAAACAGCGTGAACACGAGTCGTTGTCTAGCTCCAGGACGGACAATCTGATACCAGCTTCTCTCATTCGGAGGCTCTGGCCGGTTCGTCACCTATTTGGGGGCAAATCGAACCCAATGAATACGCTATTGGTGGACCCCACCACGTCCAACTCGGTTCATGACGTTGATCTCCCTACAAGCAACGGTCTTCCAGATCTGCGATGCTCAAAGATTCATAAAAAGGGCAAGCTACCATGGGTAAGTAAGTTGCTCGGGCTTTAGTTTTTAGGTCATCTACGTAGATATCACGACTCGGATGTGTAACAGCTCCCTTGGGTAGGGTAGGCACTTGAATTATACCATCACGAGTCGGTCTCTACGCCTTGTTGCACAATCATAATGAGAGCTTGTGCACTCGAGTGTCCATCGGTGATCTAGTGTCGATTGCGACGTGTAAGCCTCAGAAAGAATCCAAGTCATTCTCTGAGTGCCAATGTGGCGGCGGCACTACGTAGCTAGTGATCGCTGCTAACTCTGACTAGTCATACAATTACACCGGACTAGGATGACAAGAAGCTCCGCAGAGTACTAAGGGCAGCGGTGCAGTTAGGGTACTAAATTGGGACGGAGTTGGAATGAATGTAAAGCTCAGTTTGATTGTCCAAGTGTTCCATGGCGCTCCTTTCATGCCGTCGTGTGTCATAATCTCAGCCATGTTGCCGGCGCCTCCAGCAGTGCACACTCGAACGTGTGCTTCTCACCCTCTGGAACGCTCGATAGTACGGAAAATCGAATCATGTCAGCATTCATCAGCAGAGACGCGTTGTTTGCGACTATCGATCAGAGGTGTCGGATCTTGCAGGACCCGATCAAGGCTATCACACTTCCTTCCTTCCTTGATCTTGACTTTCAACCTTGTCTCGACAGGAAACGACCCCTCTCGCGGGACACGGGCGGCGTTTACCCGTCTGCCGTGCTGTTGTATCTCTTATCAAGGTTTTCTGTGACTGTTCCGACCGGCGTTTTCGAGATCATGGTTCGGTATTGTCAACGCCCTTTTCAGCTGGTACTTCATCTGGTTTACGCCGCCATAGTTCTAGCTCGCGACGAATCACGTCGTTTGTACGACGCTTTGAGTAGATTTGGAGGAAGTGCTCCAGATGACTCGAACATGATGATGCATCTCATTGCAGAGCATGAACGTCGCCCCCTGCAAGCTGCAGGCTGAGAAGCAGGTGCTTGCTCGCTCGTATATGTGCATCAGGCCATTGCTGATGACGAAGTGTATGCTTCGAAGCTCGTTCTCCGTAGATTTCCGGACGTCCGTCGGAAGAAGCATCTTCGTATATCATCTCCACCGCTACCTGCGTCTCTCTCATCATGCCATCGAGTACCTGTCAATCGACATACGGCATGGTTTATCCACGGGGCAAGCGCCACCCGCAATAGTCATCCGACCAGTACATGCCGCACTGTATGGAAGCTCTTGCTTTTGCTTGACATGTCAAGTCCCCGGAACCGTGGAAACCACTCGCCCATCAGCTGAACCTGCATCATTCTTCCCTTCACTTCGGGAAAGTATAAATATCTCATGAAGAGCATCGTTGAAGTCATTTCCTCTGCTTGACAACGCACTGTACAACGATGCAAGGCATGGCCGATAAGCGAGTCGTGATTATTGGGGCTGGGTAGGATCGGTTTTCCCGACGTCGCTACTATGCTGATGCGCGCTGTAGCGTTGGAGGCCTCTCTATGGGGATCGCTTTGAAGCGTCAGTTTCCTGATTTCAAGAATTTTACGGTCAGTTCGCTCACTTTCTGGATTCAACTTCTGTCTGAACAGCTCGTGGTAGATATACGAGAAGGCTAGCGATGTCGGCGGGACCTGGCGGGTGCGTACCTGACCATATCGCTCACATCGCGAACACTCATACTGATACGACCCTGATGAAGGAGAACATGTATCCGGTGCATTTTCGTGGTTCTGCATCCTTTCTCTCTTCGACTTAGACTCCGTTACCACAGGGATGTTCCTCCGACGTCGCAATCCACTTTTACTCTCACTCGTCCAACCTCAACCCCGACTGGCCTTCTACGCACGGATCTCAGCCCGACATTCAAAACTACTGGAGGGGCCTCGCGCAAAAATACAGTCTTTACGAACACATTCAGTTCAACACTCTGGTCGCCGAGACTAAGTGGGATGCCGACGCGCAGCAGTGGCATGTTCACACAAGAATTGAAGGCTCATCGTCGACCCGCTGCGATGTGGCGGCGGTTCTTATCTCTGCACTCGGCATCCTGGAAGTCCCACGATACCCCGATATTCCAGGTCTAGACACTTTCAAGGGGATAAAGTTCCATTCAGGAGACTACAGAAACGATGTCCCGCTCAGCGGAAAGAAGGTCGCTGTGATCGGTAATGGCGCAACCGCGTAAGGAACTCTCCTTCACCTCATTGTCAGGCGACTCTACGTCTGACCGTACTTCCATATAGGACTCAGATGGTCCCCATGATTTCCGAGGATCCCAGTGTCAGCATTGTAGAGTACTGCCGTACGCCTAACTGGTTCCTGCCACCCGTGGGTCACTAGTCTCTGCCCACCGAGGACTATCTCACGTGTGAACTAGATGCGCTCGGATTACAGCAGCTTTGAAAAATGGATGTTCAGGAATCTCCCATTGTACATGCGCTGGATCCGCTTGTATATATTCATTCGCGTACGATGACTCTCGGTCCATTCAATAGCTACATGCTCACCGATGCTAGGCCGAACTTCTTTACTTCTCGATCTTTGGCACCAGGTTCATGCATCCCATGCTGACGAAGGTATGTCGCCGCATACAATGATATGTGCCACTACCTGACCCAGTAGCACGTACCTCTCGTTACAGGCCTTCAAGAAGCACATTCTAGAAAATGCGCCAGCGAAATATCGCGATGTTTTGGTACCTTCTTATCGTGCGCTCATTTTCTTCGCGAAATATCACAGAGCACTAATGTGTGAATAGAACTGGGATGCCGGCGGATTATATTTGACACAGACTATCTCGCATCTCTGCATCGCCCCAATCTGACGTTGTGCTGGGACGGCATTGAGGCCATCGATGAGAATGGCATTACCTCAAAAGATGGTATGTCGATGCTTTATCACTCCCAAGTGCCGACTGCAGCTCAATGCGCATGTAGGCAACAGGAATGAGTTCGATGTCCTCATTTTCTCGACTGGATATGTAGCAGTACGTCCGAGCTGTCACTGGTTTCCGCTCCCTCGTTGACAGGTGCCAGGATGATTACCCCCTGGATTGCCGGGGAATCAACACTACCGTCAAGGAGTATTACGAGAAGTCAAGCGGACCCAAAGCCTATCTTGGAACGACTTTGCCCGACTTCCCCAACTTCTATCTCATCGGGGGTACGCTCGTACAGTCCCTCATCACAATTGACAATCAAACTCACCCATGCGACAGGTCCGAACACGGCCACTGGTCACACTTCAGTCATATTCACCGAGGAAGTACAGATATCCTACATCATGAAGATGATAGAGCCTGTGCTCACAGGGAAAGTCGCCACCTTCAACGTCACGCACGAGGCGATCGACGCGTACAACGACAAAATCCAGACGCGTCTCAGTACGAGTGTGTTCGTGAACTGCTTGTCTTGGTACCGGAAAGGCAGGGACGGCAAGGTGACGAGCATCTTCCCCGGAACCGCGATCCTGTTCTGGTGGTGGTTGAAACGCGTAGATTGGGATCATTACGTCGTGGAAGGGACGGATGAGCAGAAGAAGAGCTGGAAGGAAAAGGTCAATAGAGAGAAAACATCCTGGGGTAGACGGCTGGGCGACTCGGCCACGGGCTTGCTGTTCTCTATCGCGGCCTTGCTTGGGGCGATATGGAGGTGGTGTTACCTGCTGGTGGGTGTTGGTATACCATTTCCGCCTCGGATTGACTGACTCACTCATTGTGTAGGTGGGCAGCGTCATGATAGAGCTACCCACCGGCGGCCTTTCCCCCGCACTTGCTCAGAAGAAATTGTGAACAAACTTACTACATTGTACAGTAGATTGCTCGGAGTAGATCCAGAGCCTGTATATCCTTGATACTGTATCGGCACTACGACTTCACCGTCCGGATATATGCCCAACGTTTCCCTCGTTTGGCGACCCACCTGACCATTGAAACAGCACGATGAACTTGACGCACATCATGGTCAGGCTGGGCTCTGTTCGCCTTCGACGAGAATGACCTGCAGCGCATCGTCGACTCCGTCCAACTCAGCCACAGATCACGGTACATGAACACATGCATGCATCTTCCCCCGCCTCCCCCGCGGCATGCTCTGTTGTCTCTCTGAGGCTCCCTGGACCTGGCAAGAGGTTACAAAGGGACAATGTTCGAAGACCGGGCACATCGCAGGGAGTGACACAAATCATTCAAGGATCGATGACTGCTCTTCTCGAGTGCGTGCCTTGGTTGCCTAACCGGATGGGTTTCATCCAGCGCCCACGGTTAAGGCATTCATCAAAGCGCAAACGTGGGCCTTGATCTGTTGCTGAATTCCTGGCCCTCGCGTCTAGATAAGAAAGAAACGTTGTCGGCAATCCTCGACACCAGAAAAAGATGAGCAGACTCACCTCTCCTCGCCACAACTTCAAGACGGGGGAAACGACGCATATGTGTCCAAGTTCGCCGCATGGGCGGCAGATGAGCAGGGCTGGTGAAGGAAGGGGGTCATCAAGCCGAACGAGGATCAGAGGAAGGAGACCAAGGAGCTGAGAAGGTGAGAGCGAGGGTAAAGGAAGTGAAGGAGAAGGGAAAGAAGACGACAGGGGAGAAGGGACCAAGTAGCTAACGCACAAGTACATTCTTCGCCACATTGGGAGGAATCTTCCTGCGACGCCGTGCGCTCGTAAGCCATGTGTCCGTCTGTCCGACATCGTCGAGCGTAGAGACCGAGCAAGCGCCGTGTCTACATCGGTAGCACTTGTGGTGGCCATTCGTTCGGATCATGCGGACCACAGTGTAGAGAAAGCGCAAGCGGAGAATGGAGGACAAGGCGTAGTCCCCATCACCCATGCCGCGCGATATGGCCCGCCTGCCCACAGTGGTGGCATGTCGGAACAGCAAGAATTCCCATAGACAGTCAGTGACTAGGCCCTAGAGCCGGCGTCAAGCGTGTTATTGTCAATGCTGAGGGCGTCCGTCCGTCGGGATATGGAGAGCGACACGGGAGCGACATGAACGAAAGAGGGAAAGGAACGGAACGTAAAACTTGCTTACACACGCGTGTGATACATATGATTACAGCCACCGTGACGTGGCTTTCTTTCAAACTCTTTCAAATGAACATGCCTCCCGACCTGCCTGTAGAACTGGTGCAAATCATTCTGGAGAAAGCTGCCCACAGCGATAAAACAACTGCTGCGACTCTGTGCCTCGTCTCGAAAGTAGTCCGCGAGTGGTACGGCCCACACCACTGTCCTCACTATGTCTACGATCTCTGATATCACATCTGGCGCTAGGATAGATCCCATTCTCTATCGCTTTGTACAGATCGAGAGCCCTTATGCTCTGAATGCATTCGTCGCATCCATTCAGTCACGCAATGATGCCTCATTCTTTGCGCAGAACGTCAAGGCGCTCTCCGTCTCCGAATTTGACCCTCGGGATTTTGACATTAGTGAGAGTAGGGGGGATGTTTCCTTCATAATAAACGCATGTCCCGGTCTTATGGAGATCCACGCATATTCTGACTGGCACCCGCTCGAGATCCACCCTAGGCCTTCGCTCCGCTACTCCAGTGTCAGTGACTATGATCAACCTCTCCCTCCTTCTTGCACCCACCTGATCGTCAATACATTCGGCGAAGACCTTAGCGAAGTGGAATTCTACTGCTTGTGGAAGCCCTGCCCCCAGCTCACGCACATCATTGTCGGGATCTGTTTCCGCTTCACCGCAGACATCCTCCGAAACGCCGTCGACTCCCTCCCCAGACCATTATCTCTTCTTGTCATCATCTTCCCTTCGCGCGAGTTCCTTCCGATAGATGAGAATTCCCCTTCGAAAGATGGATTCATTGGGGAATTGAGAGGCGCAGCGGAGATAGCGCGCGGCCTCGGGGTGCTTTTGTTGGATGAGTCTTATGAGGATTGTCCCCTCGAATATAGGGATGTGATTGAGGCGAATCTCTGGAACGCTGGAGTGCGCAGCTGGTATGATGTTCGAGACACGCCAGAGGGGCTTCAAAGGACGCAGAGCGAGATATGGGACGAGTGCGAGCGCTTGATGAGAGAGGGACCAAAGTGAGCGCTCGTCGTGTCCCAATAATCAATATCCTGATTGGAAACTCAGCGTCGGCCCTCGATTTGACCATGGCCTCATTTCACCTGGCCCTATGTAGGACGCCAACTCGGGCCCTGCGAGAAAGTTCTGCATGACGGCTTCTGGTCCCAAGCTTTACACCGGGTCGGCATTCGGCCTTCCCCGGTCCAGACTTTCTTTTATACGTCGAAGGCGGCCCGCTGTTCATCTCTGTCTTGCAAAGAGTTCTGTTGACCAGGTATATTTTCCCCCGTGATGCTCAGTAAATTCAAATGATGAAGCCGCGTGCCATAATAAGTAGCCTAAGTTTTCAGGCTGTCTGTCTCTACACCCATAGAGTTCTTTGGAAGGCATAGAGTAGATTTCGAAGCATGCCTTACAGTGGACGTTAAAGCCAAGCCGTGAACTTCAAGCCTGCGTGAAGTGCGCCGAGCACTTATGATATCAGCGAATCAATGAGTATGTTAGCGCTACGCAGCCGCATGCCTTTCTCTCAACTAACGACGACTCGGATGCAACGATTGCCTGTCAAAGTCAGCTACGTCTTGACGATGTATTACAGAGAGATAAGTACAAGCATGATTTAAATTGGCGGTCATGAAGAATTGGATCACGGAAAGTGTCTTAGTGGCCTCAAAAGTGCCATACCGACCTGTTTGGATAAAAAGGCGTTTTTGTCTGGATTGAAGTGGCCCCGAAAGCCAGTGAGCTAAGTTAAACGACAGTCCTGAGTCGTCTTTCGCTTCAGAAATCAATCCGGCGTTTCCCGAGACGCGAGCGTAAGCAAATATCACGTCCCCAATCACCGCGACTTTTCTTCCCATTTCCCATCATGTCGCTCTGCGTATTCCGGCGGACGCTGGTCTCTACGTTTAGCACTCCGCTCTCACGCAGCTACGGATACTTGGTCAAATCCTGCTACAACTGTGGACGGGCGGGCCATGTCGCGCGGCAGTGTCCAAAGCCGGAGACCAGGAAGGATTGGAGTGCGTCATGTTGTAGGCCCTTGCTCTCCTACTGACGCAGTGCAGAGAACATGACCCGCGAGCAGGGGGCACCCAAATGCTACTGGTGTGGACTGGGTGCGTTTTTTCTTCGTCTTGCGCGCTGACGGTAATGTTTGACGCGGACGGGCTACTTAATCAGACGGGCATATGTCGGACCAGTGCATGGAGCCGAGGCCAACATGCTACAAGTGTGGCCTCAAGGGGCATGTGTCGAAGGATTGTCCTTGTGCGTTGGCTCTCCTTACCGTCCAGTCTCCACTGTCTTATCCGCCACCCCCATTCTCTCCTCTCCCTCACCGACCTTCTTCCCTCTCATTCGCTCTTCTCTCCCCGTCCCCTGCACAAGCGGAACCCAAATGCTTCGAATGCAACCAATTCGGCCACATCTCCAAGGACTGCCCGGGGGTGTTACAACCCACATGCTTCCAATGCGGCGAAATCGGCCACATTGCTAGAGAGTGCCCGCAGGGGCGCACAATCAAATGCGGGCGATGCAACGAAGTCGGCCACACGCGCAAGGAATGCACGCAGAAATGGGTTTTGAAATGTTTCCGATGCGACGAGGTTGGGCATATCTCTAGGGACTGCCCGCAGAGGCCGATCTTCAAGTGCTACAAGTGCGACGAAGAGGGGTGAGTCTCGGGCCGCTGTCGCGTTCGTTCTCTCCTCACCACCCATTGCCTCTATCTAGACACAAGGCTGCTGATTGCCCCCAGCATAATGAGGCGTTTGATGCGTCCAAGTTTGCCTTTTGAACGCGTGATGCAAAGCGCTATGGTCAAACCTGAGGCGAGCGTCCGTCGGGATCTGGAGAAGCGACATGATGGAAACTTTCGTTTCTAAATCCTCCATCTGCTAATCTTTCCGACAGTGCGGGGTCTTGATGTGACCACGTCTATGGTTCCAGCCCACCCTTTGTAGGATGCCTGAAGCTGCGGCTTGCGAGACAGGTGTCCAGACGGTTTCTGGTCCAAATTCGCATGGGATCACCATTCGACAGCGACCTCGTCAAGTCCCATTGTCGACGACGGCCTGCCGTCTGCTGCAGTTTTGTCCATCAGGTACACCTCACGTCCTGAAATCGATGGACTTGTGACGGAGCACTTCGCCCATCGCTGTCGAATAAATTCTATACGCACGTACACTACCTTTCTGATTTCGGGAGTGGCGCGTTCCTTTTGACTCGGGCCCTCGTGTTCAGTGATGAAAAATATCAACATTGTTCGTCAATTTCTTCATAACGCTGGAGCTTGTCCGCTAGCTGGCGACCATGTAAGTTACAGAGAGATAAGCGGAAAATAATTATGTGGTCCAAATTGAAAAGTACTATTTCCAATACAAGACTTACATTGTTTTTGTATTGAGTGAAGTCGCGCAGGAAGCCAATGAGCTATACGACAGTCGACACAGACCGTCACACAGTCGTGGACTCGTCTTTCAAGAGATCAAATTCGGCGTTTTCCGAGACGCGGGCGTAAGCAATATCACGTCCCCGATCACTGCAACTTTTTCTTTTCGTCCTGCCATGTCCATCATGTCGCTCTCCATATTCCGCCGGACGCTGGCCTCCACATTCCGCACTCGCGCAGTGGTTGCTCGAGCAACACTGGTGCCGGCGCTCGCACGCAGCTTCGGAGACTCGACGTCAGCAGTGTGCTACAAATGTGGACAGCCAGGCCATTACGCGCGGCGGTGTCCGAGCGACGCAAAGAAGGACTGGAGTGCGTCGTGCTTTTGCTCTCCGTTTTCGCTCTACTTACGCAGTGCAGACAACCTGTCCCGAGATGACGGTGCGCCAAAATGCTACCGGTGTGGACTGCGTGCGTTTTCCCCCCGTCTTGGCGGCGACGTTCTTGGTTGACTGGCTCATCAGACGGGCACATGGCGAACCAGTGCACGCAGGCGGAGCCGACGTGCTTCAGATGTAACGAGCAGGGCCATGTGTCGAAGGATTGTACCAGTGCGTTATCCCCCTGCCGCCTACTCCTCCACTCTCTTACCTCTCCTCTCCTACCTCCTTCACCAACACACTTCCTCCTCACTCCCTCTTCTCCGCCCACCCTCGCTCGTCTCCTGCACAGACCCGCAAGCACCACGCGTATGCCACAGATGCAACGAAGCCGGCCACATATCTAGGGACTGCCCGCAGAAGCCGACCTTCAAGTGCTTCAAGTGCGGCGAGGAGGGGTGAGTCTCGGTTTACTGTCGGCGCTCTTACTCTTCTCACCACCCTCGCTCTATCCAGTCACAGGGCCGCTGAATGCCCCAAGGACCTGGGGCAGGCGTTGGACGCGTTCAGGCCTGCATTCTAAGCGCCAGCATCAAAAAGCGCATCCTCTCGAGGCGAGGAGCTATCATCTTAGGCTCATTTATTAATATCTACATCGTCACAGGATAAGATAGTAACACTGTCGTTCTCCACTCCTTGTGTGATCCTCGCTTCCACGAACTATCGACTTGGGATTGAAGGCATGAATGCGACCATATTCTTTCGTGGAACGAAAGTGCATTGGTCCGTCACAGGCAGGATACGAATTCTCATTGTTGTCGCTCATTCGAGGTTGTTCGAGCACCCCCTTCTTTGTGGCCGAGACTTGCTTCAAGCAAATGTTTGGTCTATGCCACGCTCTTCGCCTAGGTATCTCGCAGCACCCTATTAGCTCAACGCGTGGATGTACGCATGGCCCATTTTCTGTCAACTTTTTTCATGCCGCACACCACTTATATCCTTGACAATCGTTCCGTTTTCTGGACCTACTCCATAAGGAGGACGTTCCGGTTCGCAGACCTGGGTGGAATGATCGTGTACGTGCATTATACTTGGCACATTGCCTCGATGGGGTCGACTCTTGGTCGGTGCAGAGTCCAGACGCATGAGGTCGAGTCCCTATAACCCATTCCTCCGTGCGAGCCAAACTGTCGTCTGATTTCTATGACTTGTTCAAGCACCCATCTTGGTGTAAATTTCACGTCCCTGCTAGACGCTCAGTTCGTGCAGGAGACATGATCTTATTTCGCAACACCATAGCTGAACGCGTGGATGTACGCACTGCCCATAACTTGTCGGACTCACTTTTTTGCTCAGGCCGCAGACTTCTAATACTTATGCCTGGTTTGACGGCACATCTCGTTGATCCGCTTTCTGAGATTTTGGTTCGCCTTTCAATGCGTAGACAGATGTCGTGTCGCCTGGTCTTATCAACATCCATACGATCAGGACGCCCCTCGTCGCATCTTAGGATTTGCGCTTTAGATTGTCGCATTTCAATTTGCCCTGCGAATAATACTTCATCACATGGGCGCCAGAGAACAGTCAGTATCTTACTCGTTGCAAAATGCCAACCTTGGGTCGCAGAGCTCATCGGTGTAGACGTCGGATCCGGGCTCGGACACCACTGCGCGAGGTGGCTTCTTGGCTTGACGACAAATAATCCGATGGCGATTCGCTGTCCGGAACAGGCACAACGACAATTCAGCTGTCGTTGCTCATAGCTGT
Source organism: Strobilurus pachycystidiatus (assembly GCA_019915135.1). Taxonomy (NCBI): domain Eukaryota; kingdom Fungi; phylum Basidiomycota; class Agaricomycetes; order Agaricales; family Physalacriaceae; genus Strobilurus; species Strobilurus pachycystidiatus. Next base: position 253,578 of record JAHLMK010000025.1, on the reverse strand, counting down.
CTGCCTTTTCTTCCCTTCCTTCCAGTCGCTTTCAATTCACAATACCTAGGACATACGAAGGTCTCACTACAGATGTCTTATTCCTGCGGTCCTATCTAGGGAAAGCTCTGTCAACATGCCACTGCTCTTAGACTCGATAGGCATCACGAATGCACTGGAAAGGCAAATCTTATTGTTTACTTGGGGTGTGAACCCGGAAGTGCAATCAGAGCTGAGACGAGCATAGTAGCTATATCCTGTACGCTCTGGGTTTCTGGGACTCGTACCAGCTTCATAGTCAGTCACTGTAGACCGGTTCGTCGACGGAATTGTTCGAATGAGGAAGGTCTTCCTCTTTGTCGTTGAATACGACGATCTCTTTAATATCATCTCTGATATGATCACTGCCGATGACCGCCTCCTCATCAATATAATCCCCCTTCAAAAGGCGCTTCAAGCGCTTGGTTTCCTGCACATAATCAGCCCTACTAGCGACTCCCACACTTGCTCGATCGAAGTCAATGACTGTCAAGTCACCTACATCATTGACCAGAATGTTCCAAGCGCGTAAATCCCGATGCAGAACCCGGGCCTTTGCTTTATGTATCGATGATAGGATTTGTCTGAGCCGTTTCCTAGAGAGAGTCAATTCACGCTGGCATAAGACCATCGGGAGGCCTCACTTCTCCTGGGTAGTTACGATTAGGTTTCTAGAGGAATCACGACGTTCTGCCAGCGGCCTTCCCAAGTCGTGTAGAATAAGAGCCGCCACGTTCCGACTGGCGTCTTGGTAGTATCCCAGTAGATGCGGCACCCCATCCGTGCCTGCGGCATTGAGGCGCCGATAGATCGAGTACTCGTGGCGCAGGCGACACATGCGCTTGAGAGACGTTGCCAATTTGACGATAATAGGACAATAATCGGGAGAGCTCGGTTTCTCTGGTTGGATGGTGGCACGGAAAACTTCGCCGATGGCTCCTCGACCCAATTGCTCTCGGATAATGATAGACAGATATTCTGACCCTTTGTACTGGTCGGCCGTCTCAACGCCAGGTGCCAGGAGAATGGAGGGCGCAGAGGAATTATATCGGCCAAACAAGACAAAAATGCCGAGCACGGTAGTGCGACGAAAATAGTTATTTACATTCTGTATTCTCCGTCAGCATCGCAGATGGGTGAAAGGACAGTGACTTAGGTACCATCTGCATCCTTCGAATATCTGCGGCACTGACAGTCTTTTTCGTCGGTCGCGTGTCAATCTCTTCCTCGGGACGGCGTTTACGGCGCACTGCCGTCGTGACGGGATGTGGAGAAGAGGCGTCGGCAGCGGAAAGGATGGATTGACGCTCCATGGCATCTTTTACGATTGCGAAGTGTAGTCCTAACCAAAGCTTCCCGTATGATGGCGCTTCGCAGGCGCACAGGTCAATCATCTTGCTGAGATACAGGGTTTGAGTTCGTCTGTGGCGAATTCCTATGAATGCGAAGTTCCCGCACTCAAGAAGGATCACAGTAGCATTGATCTTGACGGCATTGCACCAAGCCTAAACATATCAACCTCAATCGATAAACACAGTGATGTTCGAGCTGACCTTCATCAAGAAATCTTCGGGCGCGGGCCTCGGCTCACACGACTCCGTTGTACGTATGGTACGAGGACGGAGATGCTCGATGTTTGCCCGCCTAGAGATCCCATCACTGTCCCCGGAAACGGTCGGCGGAAGGCCCCAAGTGGTCTCAGCAGCATCTGGGCTATATTTACTTAGACGACGCGGAGCCACACGATCTTTGACAAAGGAATTTTGAGGTGCCTGGAAATCCTCGTCGTCCAACAGCTTCTCCAGGTTACGCAAGTATTTGTGCGCCTTCGTGCAGAAGAACATACCGACAGCGAGATGTGGCTGGCTACCTGCTAATGAGGAGATAGTCTTGCAATTATCTGGTGTTAGGTCTCCAGGAGGGATCTCCTCAAGGTCCATTAAACGAAGAGTAAAGTCCTGTACCGCGAAAACAGGCGGGTTTTCGGTCTCCTCAGCGTCAGTGAACAAAGCGCACTCGGGTCGCCAAATCAGCCTATTACAGCAGTGGCTCTGATTGGGAAACATGAGTAGCTTGGAGGCAAGAGTACAGCATGCGACGGCGGCGCCAAAGGAGTGATATCGCGCGACGTCGTACGCCTCCATCTCATCGGATGCATGAGCCTCGCGACGGCGATCAGGAAACACAAAGTGTATGTCAGGTATGGGCCCAGCGGAGGCAAGAACTTTGTCCGCAGTTTGACCTAGGGTATTTGGCAGAGACTCCAGTCGACGGACATGTTTCAGCGTGAGCTTGTCATTGAGGTGTGTCTCGAAGAAGTGGATGGGGTGCGGACGAGGTTTTGGGAGGGATTCAGTGCCTCGATAGAACGGAGGATGACGATAATTGAGAAGAATCTCTCGGTAGGACAGACCCGGATTCGCAGGAGGCATAAGTGGAAAGGACGAAGCGGTATGCGTGAAAGACCAGGGAAACGATTCGTGGCGGCCAGCGATCAGGAATGGTCCGTGCCGAGTAATAATGACTTTCAATGATTCGAATGAATGAATCAATGGCCATCACATGATTGTTGAACTTTCAGCCCCATTGAGACTGATCCGAAAGAAAATGGGCTGGCTGGGCGGAGTCACCGATGCCTGAGTACCCGGAAAGGCTAGAGCCTGGTGGGATCAAGACTTGTCCTGACTTGTCTCCTTAGATCTGATATATCTAGCCTGAGAGTTGGGCGTTATGAGTGATGACAGTCGATCACTCTGTATCAGTGTTGTGCCGGCCACTGGCTAGCCAGTGGCCGAGGTTAGGTCACGTTGGCTACTGACTATGGCCATCTTCTGGCCATGGCTTTTCTCACGGCCCCTGGCTTTACTACACACGTCGAACTGTTGCTACAAACAATGATACTTGCTTATTTTGATTGTGCTGTGACCGGCAATGGCGACTCCTCCCGTGTCCCAACGTACCAAAGTTCAAAGATCCGTCATCACAATGTGTACAGTGTAACGGAGACCTCTGCCACGTACACCGGAGGGCACTGGCGTGTAGAAGAAGATTATGTGTACCTTAGCTATGAAGAGGGCGTCATTCTCATCCTCCGTTCCGCTGTCGTTGACTCAAACACGATTACAGCAGTGATACTGATGCTAAAGCTTGCTGGGGCGCAAAGTTTTATAGATGAAAATCCGGTTTAATGGTGGATCGGTAGCCGGTAGATAGATACATGAGTTAGATTGAACAAAAGGATGAACAGAAAAGATATACAGTATGGGGAACAAGTGGCGACTGCTGCTCATGGGCAGATGAGAGCGAGAATTTGCGAGGGTAAGACGAACGGAACTGCTGTTCCATCACAAGTTCACGTGCCGGCCCTTCTCGGACCGTCTATCCTTTCGCGTGGGAAAAGCTAGGCCACTTTATGGCTTTCCGGCGGTCAGTCGATAGTCAGTGACTTTGACATCTGGCTTTGGGACACGGCCACTGGCCGGGACAACACTGCTCTGTATAACGCCTGATCCCCAACCCAGGGGTCGGACCGTGAGGTGTCGAATCAGCCAATTTTCGAGCTCCGCATGATGGCCGCGTAGTGGCCGATGGGCACTGAAACGGGTGGACCGACTCTCTTGGGACACTTCAAAGCTCTTATCTGTTTCCAAGAGAGCTAAAGGGTACCTATCTGCTCTTAATAATGTAATACAAAGCATTTTGCACTAAAAGTAAGACATATTCGGCTGGAAGCAATCGGAAGGCTACTTCACTCTGTTCCGAAGGAATTTCACCCAGAAAAAGACTTTGGATGAATTGGAAGAGACTCTGATCACGAAAGATACGCTCCCTTGAGCGTTCAAGTGGTGGTTGAAGCAAGAATTGTCGCTTCTGGGCAAACATGTCCTGTTGCCGAGCGGAGAATGAAACCGGCATCGAGAATCGTTGCCTCACGGTTCACCCCCCGTGATGGGTCTCAGGCTATGATATATCTAGCCAACGGAGCCTTGAAGCTTGCACGTCACACGGAAGTGCAAGACCTGGTGAGAACCGAAAAATTTCATCCTCTACGAAAGTTTGATCGTAGGGGAAAAGTCTACATATGTAACAGTACACGATTGTCGCAAAAATTCCGGCTAGGCTATGCCTCGGCAAGAATCTTCATGTCCATTGCCGCCACCTTACCTCAAACCGAGCGCTCATTGGGGCATAGACTCTTCGTGTGTCCATGTTGACCGCAATTATAGCATTTTGCTTCGCCTGAGAAAGTCTAAGTGGGCGAGATGAAAAAAAAACAGAAAGCAGGACACACCAGTGCATTCACTAGTCCTATGTCCCGGCTCTCCACACCTGAAGCACACAGCTTCTTTAGTCCTGCAACGCGATGCCATGTGACCGACTATAGTTTTCTCTGTAACTCAGACTTTGGATAGGAAAGGAGCGATGGACGGACGCACGTTCCCCGCATCTACTGTAGCGCACCTACTGGCCCGGGCGAGTCCGGACATTTCTGCTCAAAGTGCCAATGGCCCTGCTGCCCACACCTATAACATGTCGCCAAGTTCACCAGCGTTTCCGGGTGCTTTCTAAGGTAAGCTTGAGAAAGTTAATTGAGAGAGAGCAAGAAAGAGAGCCAGGACCATTGGAACAAGAAAATGGGCCGGACATTGTGGAGAATGCCAACCTACCTTTCGACGACGTCGGACACTGCTTCGCGGGGTGTCCATGCTCTCCACAGCGAGAACAGCCAGATTTTGCAGTTGACAATGGTCGCGTCAAGGCACGTCGCGCTGGTCGAATGAGGGATAGAGAAAATGACATGATCGTCACTTTGATAAAGCGTGTCGGAGATCGGACCGGACGAGACCGGACGTCTCAGGGATCACAAGTTGAACCTACAGTGACCATACGCATAGCGCAGCGCGTAATACTCAAAATCTCTCTTGCTTAGCTCGCTATACAAATCTTTGTGGGTGGTATGCAGCACCCAACTCAGACTCTTGGAAACAGACTAAAACTGAGCGTGTACACCCACCAGACTATGACCCTGCTTCGCGATTTGTAAACGACCGCATATCCCGATTCCCATTTCCCGATCTGCTCGCGTCCTTTATAAAGCTACATGATCCAACTTACCTGGGAAAATGGCGCAGCAACGGAGCCAGAAGGCGTGGATAAACGACCGTAGAGGCTTTCCCAAAGACGCTCTGACTCTTAGGGATGATTGGCCAGTGCCGACTCTGGGCAAGGGCGACGTGCTCGTCAAGGTGGAGGCGGCGGCGTTGAATCCAGTGTGCGTTCTACGAGCTCCCTTACTCTACTGAGCTATGCTGAGCAAGGCATCATAAACTCGCAGAGGATACAAGCTCATGGGTCTCTTGCCCAACTTTCTCGCTAAACGGCCTCTCCCCGCCGAGCATGACCTGGCGGGCATCGTTGAGGACGCCAACGACTCTTCATTTAGCAAGGGAGACAAAGTGTTCGGCTTCATCCCCATGGGTACGTACGATTGCCGTCGCTTGATCCTCCATCCCAATGTCTGTCAGATCTCTCAATGTCTACCAGGCAGGGCGCTCTCCAGCAGTATGCCCGCATACCCGCAGCGAATCTGGTACTTCGTCCAAACAACGTCACCGCCACGCAAGCTTCTGGCTTTCCTCTGGCCGCCCAGACGGCGTGGCAGGCCCTCTTTAATCACTGTCATTTGAGCCCGACCAGACCGTGTTGATTAATGGAGGCAGCAGCTCTGTCGGCGCGTTCGCTATCCAGATCGCCAAAGCGAAAGGTGCGCGACGCGTCGTGGCGACTTGTTCATGTGAGAATATGGACTTTGTTCAACAGCTTGGCGCAGACGAGGTCATCGATTATAAGCGTCAGCCGTTACACGAGTACTTGTCGAACCATCCTCCGGCGGTTTCACCTCATCGTCGATGCTGGTTAGCTTTTTCCTTCATAGAGTGAGGGGGTTGCGCTCATGTCATGCATTCATTCATTTTTTTAGTCGGTCTCACCGATCCATCACTCTACACGCACAGTCCCGCATATCTTGCTCCAGGCGGGACGTTTGCCTCTATTGCTACGACACAATTTTTGAACCCGAGGACACTCTGTGCGTGGTTATGGCCAGGATTTCTTGGTGGTGTCCCTCGCAGAGTCAGGAACGCAATATAGCACTTATCTACAGCCTCCAAGTCTTATCAATACTATCAGGATTCAACGTCAAGCACAGTCGGTCGGATCTCGAGCAGCTGAGTGAGCTCATCGCAGAGGGAAAGTTGAAGCCAGTTGTTGACTCGGTGTATGAGTTCGACAATGCATTGGCGGCATACGAAAGACTCATGACCTCCAGAGCTAGAGGAAAGGTGGTCGTTAAGGTGGAGCCGTCAGCGACATAATCCTAGCCCTTTTACGGAAGGGATATTCTGTCTTGTAATCCAGTGTGATGTACTACTGGTGTCTGCTCTCGAAGGCACCTATCTTTGTCCGAGTCGTTTGTGTTAATGGCGCTAACCGGTTATCCATGCGCAGCACACTCTCCTACCCCAACCGTGATCATGAAATAGGCCACAGTTTCCGACCATACGCCACGATCATGATGCGTTCCTGACGAAATACCGTGCTGCCAGAGATAAATGGCATGCAGACGTGGATTTCGAAGTGGAACTCGAAAGTTGATTGGGTAGTTCCACAGAAGAAGACGAATGGTGCGTAGAGGCAGCGTGGAGCTGGTAGAACTTTTTGGGAAAGAGGAGGTCCTTCGAGCGTAATCACCGCCTTGATTCTCGATATAAAAGATAATTAAAAATTTAGTCGCCTTGACTGACGGAGGACTTGACTGAGAACCGAAATCTGAGAAGTATACACTGCGGAAGGTTCGGATTTTTGGGAGCACAGAAGGGGGTTGTTCGTAAGTAGGAATCAATGAAATTGTACCAAAAGGAAGCGAGCACACAGACCGAGAAAAAAGGTGTCGCTACCTCGGTGTCGCTTGGTCGCCCAAACTGTTCAGCCTACTAACAGACAATCGAAACAACCACCTCTCATAATGAACGCGAAGGAAGACCGTAGAGATGTACGTCTGTCATGTACGCAATGCCCTAAGGGTATGGAAATGAACGCCTCAATGGTGACCGTCCATAATCCCCTATCGCATTGCTCTACAGATGTCCAGAAAGTCCTAGTTGGGCTATTCGTCGACGTCAGCGTAATCAAGCCACGACCGTGGTCGCGCTGGAAAGTCCACCCATCCTCAGGTCGGTTGATATTCAATTTAGGTCCTGCCACGCGTGCGTAGGGCAATTATGAATCTGGTGTCTACCAAAGTGTGTTAGTGACACGGATATGCGAAACATGGTCCTGAACGAGGGTGATTGCGACGCGATCGTCCCAATCTAGCCTGCACAAACACTTTACTCACCCTTCCTGGCCACATTTTAAACATTTGACGGGTCCTTCCTTTTGTCCGTCGCCCAAGGGGCAGTTATGTATCGAGTGCCTGCGCGGAAAAAGAGGGGGGATCAGAAGCCGGAAGAGATACAAAGACGACGGTTGCATGAACGACAAATTCCCCACACTCAAGCACTACACATCGGAATGATACCAAAAAGCCAAAGACTCACCCACTCTCGCCACACTTGTGACAAACCCCGTCATTCGGGCAAAAACTCTTCGTGTGTCCTTCTTGGCCGCAGTTGTGGCATTTCGTTTGGCCTTGGAGATTGGCGAAATCAATGATAACGACAAATTACGCGAAGCGAACGCACCGGTACACTCACTAGCCCTATGCCCCGCCTCTCCGCAATTAAAGCACAGCGCTTGTTCGGACGGGCAACGCGAAGCTATGTGTCCCCCTATAGCCGCTGTCAGTTTGATCTGAAGATCGGAAGAAGAAAGGGATGGACGCACGCTGTCCACATCTGTAGCATACTTGCGTTCGTAGCGCAGAGTCTCCCTGGGGACACATAGACCGCAGGTGGCCGCTCTGGCCGCAGTTGTGGCATAACGGTGTGGCTGGGTAAGATTGTGAGGTGGAGGATTGTGGGATAAGGATGACTGGCAACGCACGCACCGATACATTCACGATACTGATGGCCCGCCTCCCCGCAAGTGAAGCACAGAGACTGCGCCGCGGTACAGTCCCGCGCAGTGTGGCCGGCTGGTGAAGGTTCGTCAGGGTTCAGAGAGAAACGAGAGACGGGCGGCGCACGTTTGCCACAGCGGAAACACATCGCACTCTGCAGGGTCGCTGAGGGGAGGACGTCAGCAGGAACGACGGTGAGCAAGGGAGGCCACACACATCTGGAGCCGGGTCTGGCACTGAGTGGGCTCGGACAGACTTGCGCCAAATGGCCTATCCCGCCACAGTTGAAGCATCTTGGGCCGCGGTTCTGGGCTTCTCGTGGAGGCGCAGGACTGCTCGGTGCCGGTCGTGTCGGAGTCGCGGTTGTTGGTGGCGCAACGTGAGAGAACGCTCGTTGGCCTCCCGGCGCCGAAAGTCGTGTCGAAGAGCGAAACAGAGAATACGACATGATCGTGGAGGGAAAAGACTCAGTCAGAATGCTTACGCACGACTTTTCGGCATTTTCCGGATTGTGTGTCTGGAGTGGCCCTAATCCCTCAGGCCTCAGCACTGGTTGCCCAAAAAACGCCTGTGCAACTCGGGCAAGCATTGCTGAGAGACAAAGCAACATTTCTGCCATTTGTAGTTCTAGGACGTCTTCGTACTAGAAACCGCACATAGACGTGATGGCGAATGAAGGAGAGATTAAGTACAGGAATCAGAAGCAATATATTTCACGAGAAGCGAGGTACAGAGAATGACAATAGAGGGCGTAGACATTGAATGGGATCTTGATTGAGCCGTTCAAGAGCGTGAGTGGTGGCGCGGCGAGCGCCTCAGCCCAGTCGCCGCTGAGGATTGGGGCCGTCGGTCCTCGAGTGTAGTCCTGAGACCGGAGTGGCGGCGACCAGATGCAGCAGGTTTCTGAGTTTGCTTTCGACTAGTCGTGGATGCCTTCTTCTTTGTGTTACTAGTAGGGGGGGTTGTAGGCGACATGTTCACGGTCACTTTACGCAGGGGTAAGTTCATCGGAAACGGTCAGAAGCATTGAGTGGGGGCAAGCTAAGCTTACCTTGAAGTTCAATAGAGTGGTGTTTGGGAAGTAAAAAGCAGAACAAAACGGTTTGCCCATTATATAGGCCCGACTCCTTTGTGGGGACGCGATCAGAACAGCCTCGGCGTCACTGATCAGCGATCTGTACCAAGGCCACCGTGCACAAATTTACCAGTGGATAGAGTACAATAACAAAATTGAGCCACGGTCTGTCGTAGTCAGGCCCTAGCCCTTGGCAATACAACGGAAGAGAGGTCTAGAATGGCGCTCAGGGACTCGGCTGAGCTGCGATTCGAGTGTTCAGTGCACTCTGTCGTCCAAATGAAGAATCTTCAGAAACTAGCGGCACGCCAATCCGTAGATCTAGAGCAACGAGACGCTGGCAATGCCAAAGAAAAGGAATCAGGATCACATCTCAGGTAAGTTGTGACTTGATGAGCGCGATTCCATCCTTACGAGTCGCAAGAAACAGGGATACACACCGGTGAGAACGCGGAGCATTATAAGGCGGTTGTTGTTGCTGTTACACGGCAGTGGTCAAAGGAATACATAAATTACACAAATCTTGCACGGAGACCAAAGCAAGTAACCAGCAAGTAACCGAGAGTCTGCCGAGCCGGCAATACGCGGCACCGCCCGAGCTGTTCGATCGTGATTAGAGAGGCGTGTCATCGTGATTTGATCTCTCTTTTCACCATCACGACATGTTCCGCGGTTCAAGCCGCGTCTCTCTACGGCCACCACCAGGATGGAACATGGGCTGCACACGTCGTTTCAGCAAAGCGACCAAGTCCACGCCCCATGTCTGGCTCAGAGTGGACGCAACCCACATAGAAAAATGGGCTTTAGACTACGCCAAACTCAAGTCCAGTCTAAGCAAGTACGACGGATTCCAGAGTCTCTGGCAGCTCGTCCCCGCCGCCCCAGCTGACATCATCGTCACATTCGCGTCTGTCGAACAGGCTGTGGCCTTTGAAAGACAACATCACGCATCACGCACCATGGACATTAATGGCGTAAAAGCAACGGCGATGGGCCACACCGAAACGCCCACATTAGGGGAGAAGCCCATAGGGAGAATGAACGCGCAGAATCCAAGCAACATAATCTTGCTGAGGAATCTGCCTGTGGGTATCGGCGTGCAATCCGCTGAGATTGCGCGCGTTCTAGTGGGGCAGTTTGGACCGCTAAGGCTGCTTCATCGTACGTCTTCGAAGCTCCTCTTGTGTGCTTATCTTCTCATGCTGCTGTAGCACTGAAGAAAAACTGGCCTGAACGACACGCATGGGCGGTCTTTCCCGAGATACCACCCGCCAAAGAGCTCGTCGATGCCACGCGGCGTGATAATGGCGTCTTGGTCGAGGGGTACCGCCTCGAGTCGTTTTACCTGCATAGTAATCCGCTCAAGAAAAGGAAAAAGAAGATGCCCACGTGTGGTGAGTCGTCTTTCCTTGTACGTTCAGTCCTTAGTGTTCAATCCTCATGTCATTACAGTCACTGTCGACGCCCGGGGACCCGACCGTATTGACGTGAAGACCGACTTGTTGGGGCGATTCCCGTCCCCGATACATCCTAGAGACACGGACAATCCGAGGATACCTCCCAATCAGGATTACAGGCCCTCTGCGCGTGACAGTAGTCGAACACCCGGCGAGGTCTTCTGGCCGAATCCAAGACCTGGCGTTTTTAGGTAGGTTTTCGCGCTATGATTTTAACTTTTCTCATCTCCTCGGTAGAGGGATTTCGTCAAGGAGCTGAGAGGTGGAGCGTCTACTAGCCTTGGGGCTGGTGTACATATACATGGAATACTCTACAGTTTGTCTATAATTTTTTCTCGACACTGCTGCTGCTTTGAACTCGCTGAGACAACTGTTCGTACATCATTCCACACACCGCTCAGGTCGCGACCTCATGCTACTGCGGTCTGGCCTATCTTGGGAAAAGTATAATTGGGGTGACGCATATCGAACAAAAACCTGTGGGTACGAGGAAGTCACCCGACCTCGCTGCTGGCGGCACGGTGCACCTAGAATTTGGCAGAGCTCAAAGTTGACGGCCTCCGGGCCAGTCTGAAATCTCACATAAGTAGTGAGCACGAACACACTAAAGACAAGAGTGACATGTTTTGACGAAATCCGGCCAAAACGAATCAACGACAATAGATTTGGCAGGCACGACTGGGAGGGTCTTTCACCTTCGCCAGAATTAGCATTTTGTCCTAGTCGATCGACGGCCGGTAAGTGGGAAGCGCCGAATGGGTGGCGTCATATCAAGAGTGCGAGCATGCGTTCTCGTCAGCCCAGCCGCGGAGCTAGCAGTTACAGACGACGACCATAATGAATGAAGGGAAGCGTGCAGGAAACGTTGGGATGAGAAGTAAGCAATTGTTCGGTCCGAACGGCCCGATTGATTGCCTGCCGCAAGTGTGCCTTTGCTCAAAGCTGTTTCCAATGCCATGGCCAGTGTTCGCGTTCTTCCTTAACCTAAATAGGGCCATCGTCTCACCTCATCGGCCACATCGATGTGGTCCTCTTTCTGGCCCAGAATAACGAGCTCTGGATATCCCGAGGAGATGGAAATAATCTGTGTCCGAGTCATTTTGATCAGATGATTTCTCCGTCGGCAGTATCTCACCCCCAGTGAGAAGTCCGGATAGGCCAATCTAGTGCCTAGGAGGCGGGTGAAGGGTAACATGGTCAGATATAGGTATATCAAGGAGTTCTGATTACAATCGTTTACTTGATATAAATGGAGTTCAGATATAGGTAGAACAAGGAATTCTCATCCACAGTTGCTTGCGTTCTACTTAAGTGTGTCCAGTTGCCGTTGTGTGCGAGTAACGGGAATAGCCGGGGCCAGTCTGACAAAGGCAGTGACGTGGGTCTCCCACGGACCGATCTTCACAAAGTCGCGCGGCTCGCTCCCTTTGTCTCTTTCATTCGCGACGCCGGTGCTCCCAGTATTTCCTGATGAAAATGGCTGCAGACCAATGATCTTCATCTATGCTACTCCCTTCCACTAGTCCTATACCACCAACTGTGTTGGATCTTTGCCAAATCACTTGTACGTGCTATTCGCAAGGGCAGCACCTGTCCAATTGTGACGTAATTGTACAGGTGCTGACGGTCGCAAACAGGGCTTCTTATTCTTCTACTATCACAACCTGCCGCCACCACACCATCGTCATCGCAAACCAGGCATTGGGCACGTCTGTGGACTTTAGGCACTCCTACGCTACACTACTGGATCACGACATCGGATACCTTTCTTTTCTTTCCGTACCGAATATACTTCTCTCATGCCACACAACCTCCCGAGATGTTTCTGTCTGCAATGTTTGCGAGCCAACCCAAACGGCAAAGAGGTTTCAAAGTCGACACTCCTGCGTCACTCCAAGCGCCGGCTTGAAGAAATACGAGCAGATCCTTCTGCTGGGCCAACATTGCAATCCGAGATCAGACGGCATGCATCCACATTGTCAAGCGGCTCCTCCAATTCCGAGAGCGCATCTGGGTCAAGGAGTGATTCAGAATCGAGTGGATCAGAGTCAGAGAGTGGATCAGAGTCAGAGAGTGGGTCAGAGTCTCGTAGAGGGGATGGGGACAGTCATGGAAGACGCTCGCCGAACGGAATGGTATGTCACGGTCTCTGTCAGGATATGATTTTGTCTGATCACTACTGCAGGACTTGGATTTTGACGATTCAGACTTACGCCGCGCTGATAGTCGCATGTCTGGTGTCATTCAGCATAATGATTCCAACAGTCCCCAGCGTCAATCCAATCTGGGCGATGAAGGAAGTAACCGTCAGCACGACAACCACAACGGAGACACAGATGATGACGACGACGAAAGGCCTGATCCAGGCTGTGAACGAGAGCAGCGGGCAGAAAACGATACTTCCTCTGATGTACCTCCGGAGTACCACATCGACGACATTGCTATTGCACGCCGATTCATCGATGAACTCAAGAAAGCCTCTCACGCCGGCCTTGATGATCATATTCGCTCCCAAGTCACCAATCCTCCAAAACATCTTGCTACTTTGAGTGACGATGAACGCCTTTCCGTGGATGTCTTTCTCGCCGTCAGCAATGCGTCGGAAGAGACATACCATTCCGTGAAGAGCGCTATTTCCCGCCGTTTCCCCGGTTCCCACATGCTATCCTACTATCAGGTGAAGTGTTTGCTCGAGACAATCACCGGCGTCGTCCCTGTTGTCCACGATATGTGCATCAACTCCTGTATTGGATTTTGCGGACCATTCGGCGACTTGACACACTGCTCGAAGTGTGGAGAGCGGCGCTATACAAAGGAGGGCGGAACTATACCTCGTAAGCAGTTCCACACCATTCCGATTGGACCGCAACTGCAGGCTCTGTGGCGCAGTAAGGAGGGTGCACAGAGCATGAAGTACCGCAGAGAATATACGGAGCGAGTTCTGGCGCAGCTTGGTGCTGGCCAGGAGCAGATTTTCCGGGATTTCTTCGATGGAAGTGATTATCTCGAGGCGCTGGCTGAGGAGAAAATCAAGACTGGGGATATGGTGCTCATGATGTCTATGGACGGTGCACAGCTTTATCGTATGAAGACATCCGACTTTTGGATCTATATCTGGGTCGTCATGGATCTTGCACCGGATCAGCGATATTCGAAGAGGCGTGTACTTCCTGGTGGTTTCATACCCGGTCCAAACAAGCCTAAAAACCTTGATTCCTTTCTCTTTCCCGGTCTCTATCATCTCGCTGCATTACAGAAGGATGGGCTGACAGTTTGGGATGCATCAGTGGATGAGATTTTCACGTCGTTTCCATTTCTCGCTCTCGTTACCGCCGATGCGCCTGCTATGGCTGCTCTGAATGGAACTGTCGGGCATCATGGCAAGTACGCATGCCGCCTCTATTGCCCTCTTCCTGGCCGCCACAAGCCGGGGGCCTCACATTACTATCCTGCCCGTATCAAACCCGATAACTACGCCGTTCAAGGATGCAATCATGACACGGTCAAGCTTCCTGATCTGCTGATGTCGTTTACGAGCGCCTCAGCACAGGCACGATATGAGGAGAATCTTGCTCGTGTAGAAGGCTCTCGTACCAAACGAGCTTACGAGGAGAATCGCCTTGCAACTGGTATATGCCGACCTAGTATTTTCATGGGTCTATCACCAGAACATCGGCTTGGTATACCAGCACTCCATCCTGGTGACAACATGCATCTACCCACTCTCAATCTTACGGACCTCTGTCTTGGTCTGTGGCGAGGTACTATAGAGTGCGATGCAGCTGATGACAAGCGAACATGGGACTGGGCAGTGCTTCATGGCGAAGTTTGGAAGGAGCATGGGAGACAGGTTGCCGCCGCAACACCATGGATTCCTGGTTCATTTGATCGGCCTCCTCGAAACATTGCAGAGAAGATCTCCAGCAGCTACAAGGCCTGGGAGTTCCTGCTCTATTTCTTCTGTCTTGGCCCGGCTCTACTGTACGGTATTCTGCCGGACAAGTACTACGAGCACTACTGTCGTGGCGTCAAGGCCATACGGATTGTGCTACAGGAAGAAATTTCTGTTGCAGAACTTGTTGAAGCCGACAAGCTTCTTATGACGTTTTCTGATGACTTTGAGCACCTCTACATTCAAAAGAAGGCTAGTCGCATTCACTTTGCCCGTCAAAGTATCCATACGCCATCCCATCTTCCGCATGAGGTTCTCCGACTCGGTCCCGGTGGCATCTACTCACAATGGACAATCGAGCGCACCATTGGGAACTTGGGTGAGGAGGTTCTGCAGCACTCAAATGCATTCTCCAATCTTGAACAACGGGGTATACGACGATGTCAGGTCAATGCTCTCAGCGCAATTCTCCCCGAACTTGTTCTTACACCCACTCTGTTGCCGCGAGGCGCATGCGATCTTGGGAATGGGTATATACTTCTACCGGCGACTGATACGGCATACCGTTCTGTTTCTGCACCAGAACAGTCCGCTCTGCAGTCTTATCTAGTACAGGCCGGTCAACCAGCCCCTGCTACAATCCGTGTACGGCGATGGGCACGGTTACAGCTGCCCAATGGACAGAAACTTCGAACAGCTTGGAAAGAAGCTGCAAAGCCAATTGAGGACGTACGAGCTGCTCGGCATGCATCAGTATGGATTTCATCTTATCTTGATCAAGATATTACTGACTCGCAGCTCCAGATTGTGATGAACAATGGTAAAACAACTTTCGGAGAGATCAAATTCTTTGCCATCCTACATTTTGGTGGTACTTCTCATGCAGTGGCTGTTGTACACCCGTTCAGTGAACCCGATGCAGCTTTATTGCAACTATCACACGGAATGTACTGGACTGCGCAGAGATCCTCTAGCTCGAATAGCTTTGCAGTTGATGTCAAACACATCAAAGCGGTCATTATCATGGCTCCCGATACCAATCACTCGACACGAACAGGACACGAATACTGGTATAAGTCGGAGAGACCTAATCTCAAGATGGCACACTTATTTCAAGAAGCTAGTGAAGCCGAGGATAGCTAAATTATATGTCAATCAAGAACGTGCTAGGAAATACTACGATCAAAACAAGTGTCCCTTATAACAAATAAATTAATTGTTTGTCCCGCAAGAGACTACGTGGCCACAACAGTCAACAAGGCGTGTTCACAACTGTTGACGTACAGTGTGCATGCAGCATAACCCATGGACAGGTACATAATGGAGCCTCACCATGGTAGCGACGACGAGTCCACCATAGTCCGCCAATCCAGTCCGACACCGAGTTTCCTAAGGACGAGTACTGGAAGTGGCATAGACAGCGGATACGAGGCATACGATGAGCTCGAGGACCGTCACGGTGTCCGTTCACCTAGTCTCGAGTCCTGGCCAGGTCACTCGGTCTCGTCAAATGCGCTATTCTCACCAACGGAACTGTCGCCAATGGTCCCTGTTTACGAACTTCCTCGCCAGCCCCGGTTGCCGTCTACTGCTCGTCTACCTTCTCAGTATAGGACCTTGAGTTTACCACCACTTTCCTCTTCGTCCCGTCATGGTCGCAGTACAAGCATGGTTTCATCACCACTTGCAATTGGAACATCGAGTTACGGCAATAGATCCACACCTTCGATTCTTCAAGAGAATTCCCGGCTCAAGGAGGAAATAGCGTCACTGGAGATGCGGCTTGTGGAAAGGACCGTTGAATTTGAAACCTTGAGGTGAGTTTATGCATAGTGATTGAAATCGGCTAGACATGCTTACTCTTTGGTAGCAAAGCATACGACGATCTCCTCTCCGTTGTACAGGCCCTCGGGTCACCCAAGCCAATGGAAACAACAACAGCCGCCACCGTATATACAGCGCAGCCCAGTGAGCTTGCCCGAGTTCGCTACTGGGGTCGCGATAGTTGGGATCGAGAGTCGCGGCTCCGACCTGATGGAGCTTCGTCGATTGCGTTCATTACGGACTCGAACGGGCAAGAAATCTCGGAGGATGAAAAGAAGGCTATTCGTCTGTTCATAACCGGTATCTGGAAAGACTGGAGGGATACCGGCATTGCACCCGATTCTTGGAGACAGTTGGGTGTCGCTCTTGCTACAAAGTTCTATGACTCTGTTGAGACAAGATTTCCCCCGGTCAGCTTCTGTTCAGGGAATTGGAAGGCGGACAAACTCGGACTACACTATTATCCATCATTCTTCCAAACCCATCGTACTCGTATTCAGGCGGAGCGAGGGGCAAAGGCGGACAGAGACAGGCGCAACGGATCCAGCGGAGGAGCACAACCATTGGAGAAAAGGAAGTTCAAGCAAGAAGACGGTAACAGTGGTCGCGATGGTGGTCAAAAGCATAAGAAGAAGAAGAAACGGTCACACGAACACAAAGTCGAGAGTGACGAATCCCAGAATGTAAATAAGGTTTTCCTTCCTTCTCTCATGTGTTAAACACCATCTTCAGCTTGTCCTGCTCTCTACGCCGCTTGTCAACGATGGC
Source organism: Strobilurus pachycystidiatus (assembly GCA_019915135.1). Lineage (NCBI taxonomy): Eukaryota > Fungi > Basidiomycota > Agaricomycetes > Agaricales > Physalacriaceae > Strobilurus > Strobilurus pachycystidiatus. The sequence goes on along the minus strand of JAHLMK010000025.1, from coordinate 236,485 downwards.
ACCAGATCCAAGGAAATTGCGATGACGGGTACGGTACCAATCAGCCCAGATCCTGGTCCGTATTCCTCTCCCATTCTTCACCCCACCAAACTACATTTCTTCGGCCTCATTCCTTCTGACTCGGACGCTGATATCGACGACCTATCTACCGAAATACCCTATTGGCCCCTAGCTGACTCAGATGTAGACACTCCATCCTCCGTGCAGCAGCAGCCTGCTCTACCAGTTTGGTCAGACGAGGCTATATCCGATGTGGCTCCGCTAGTGTCGGTCCAAGCACCACCTTTGGTTGACGCACCGCTCGAAGATCCAGGATTGATGGCAACAGACGAGGCCAGAGGCGAGCCGGCCCCCTTCACGTCCAAAGAACGACCATCTTTAGTCGTCCCATCTCTTGAGGAACCGGCATTGGCATCGATGACAAATTCCATCCCAACGCTATCATCGATGCTGTTGCAGGATTCAGCACACCCAATAACTCCATCAGTGTCCACGTCAACATCGTTTCCGACCCCCGAACTGCGTACATTGACCACGTCCAGCACACCGATCGTTCTCTCGGACTTGCCAGCATCGTCTCCGAGTCAAGATACACCTCCTCCTGCTCCAGCGTCATTAGCCCCAAGAGACTCCCCGGGATCTTCGAACGAAAATTTGGTTCTGGCCCCAGATACTGTGAAGCCAGCGACCCACTCTACCGCAATCGAGAATTCCACTGGCAAAGTTGTCCAGGTGCGTATCTGCTGTTACAATGACCATTATTGTCCTCACTCTGTCTCATTAGGATATGATTAGCGCCTCCAAGCATCGTCTGTGAGTCTGCCAGATCGTTGGTCTAGCACAAAATTGACGGATGGTTTAGGTTTTCCCAACCGGCATACACTAATGCGCAACCATTGCCCGTCAATATTACTTCTCCGGCGGCGCCAGTAGGTCCACTCTCAGTCACGACTACAAACAGTGCTGGTCTGCCAACTGCACCAGCGGACGTTTCAACGGCTCGGAAGCGGACACGCGATGGCACCGCTGTTATGAATCCGTCAAAGACGTCGCTCACTGGCAGGTACGGACATCATCTTTATCACTTATATCATCTTTCCTGATAAGCTGGCCAGAAACTTGTGCGCTCTACAGTGGCGCAAGAAGTACAGGCACGGAACAACCGGCGAGTATGAGAAGTATTGGACTGAATTGTCTGCTGAGGAACGCGAGGTCCGCCTGGTTATCAGCTCCACTGTGCTTTGCTCACAGCATTCTAGACCTGGAATGACAAAGGACGTCAAGCAAAGCTGGCTGGGAAACAAGCAGTGGAGGTCTCGATGGAGTAGAGGTAAAGGCGCTTCTGATTCTATACCACCTCATTGACCTGACACAATGCAACAGAACGCGAACGAATCATCACCGACTGACACAAGGTGTCGGTGATTGGGCTTTATTATGTGGGGGGTGGATGTGGTGTTCGAGCTTTTTTTTCGGTGGTCGCCGACATATTCTACTTTAAATTGCGCTATTTTTAATGTCATCGTTTTGCCTATTACCTGCGTTTTCGAGCCTAGATGATCCTAGTTGTGCATATGTGCATGAACCGAACGATACTAGTTACATCTAGTTCAAGCTAGGCATGATGGAAAAGTTTGAGCAACGAAAATCCTTGCTAGCACTATATCAGACGAGAAAGAGGTGTCATCTGAGCAAGGCCGAGATAGATCGACATGGGAAAATCAAGGTCCTAGCTTATCCTACTTCGTCCTGGTTCTCTCTATCCCGACTTCTCACTGGGTCTCACCCCGCAGATTTATGATTTACATATAAAGCCTGACTTTTCCCAGATGACAACCCTACCTTCATTCCCCCATCTCCTCTCACCGCTATGTCTGTCCCACCAGAGATGCCATTTGACGAGAAACGCGACGCCCCTCGCGCCGGCCAAAAGGAGGATCCTGTAGAGACAGTGCAACACCTTCCTGCTCACGACGATTTCCCGGATGGCGGTCTACGCGCATGGCTAGTGGTCACTGGAGTAAGTCCTCGTTTTGCGCCCCACCTCTCGTCTGCTGACGCTAACCAGGCAATGTGTAATACTTTTACGACGTAAGCCCTTCGGATGCCCTGCCCATCCCCAGGTTGTGGTCATCAGCTCTCTACGCGTTCACAAGCTCATTACTATTTTCTCTTTATCTGCAGGTTCGGCTTTGTCAACTCTTGGGGTGTATGTCGTTATTCGTCGGCTGTTCGGATGTGATCATTTTGCTTAACGAGGTCTAGGTCTTCCAATCGTATTACCAGACGAACATCCTCCAGACCACGCCAACATCAAACATGTAAGTCTGTTACCCGACGCGAACCGTAGCGCGCTCACGTCATGAAGTGCGTGGATTGGCTCAATCCAATATTCACTCGTCTTTTTCCCCGCCTTGTTTGCCGGACGGCTTTTCGATCTGGGCTACTTTCGCCCCCTTTTTCTGTGCTCAAGCACTGTTCTAGTCGTTGCCACCTTCCTCGTCGCTGAATGCCACCAGTATTGGCACTTTTTGCTGTGTCAGGGCTTTGCCGTAGGCGTGCGTCTATTAAGGTCGTTATCTGATGCCGGTCTGACTCAATCTCATCTCCATAGTTAGCATGCGGTGGAATCATGAACCCAACCACCGCTGTTATCGCACATTGGTTCAAGAAAAAGAGAGGCTTGGCTATGGGAATGATGGCCGTAGGTTCCTCGCTTGGAGGTACTATCATTCCCATTACGGCGCGTAATCTCATCCCGTTAGTTGGGTATGTAACTTATCATAGCGGCAATCATTGACGAAAGAGCTGACCCCTTTTCCCCCAGCTTCCCTTGGACCATGCGCATAATTGCCTTTATTCTCCTCTTGGGCCTTGGCACGGCCAACCTACTCGTCAAGCGCCGATTCCCGCCAGTCATAACAAGCGGAGGCTTGTTCAACTTGCGCGCTTTTCGCTCCGCCCCTTTCTCATTCTACTGCGCATCCACATTTACCTGCTTCCTCGGCATTTACACTGTGCTCACCTACATCGATATCTCAGCGACTGACAACGGTGTTGCGGAGGACTTCTCGTTCTACCTGGTGTCGATCGCCAATGCTTCATCAGGACTGGGAAGGTACTGCGCAGGGAGACTGGCGGATAGAATTGGGCCGATGAACGTCATGATCCCATTTACGACAGCGAGTGCGGTGGTTACATTTGCATGGCCGTTTGCCCACACTAAGGGAGGACTTATTGCCGTCGCCCTTGTTTACGGGTAAATCTATCTTCTGTGCGCTTCGGTCGTGTTGTTGTGATTGAACCATCTGTAGATTCGTCTCAGGCTCCTTCGTCTCGCTGGTATCCAACCCGGTCATGGAGTTCGGCGAGGCGAGCGACGTAGGAAGACGCATCGGGATGATGATGAGCATATTATCGCTAGGTGCCCTTGCTGGACCGCCCATTTCTGGTGCCATAAACACACACACAGGAGGATTCGCCGCCGTTGGTTATTATGCAGGTACGTCTATTCTGCTATCCTCTACACCTAGAAATGAATGAAACCCTACTTCCAGGCAGCACCATTCTGGTCGGCGTCGGCTTAATGGTCACAAGCAGATATTTTGCACTGAAGGGTTTATACGGAAAGCTCTGATTCGACCGCGGTCACAAGAGGGTTGGATCATCGTTTATATGCAATCCACGAATTAGATGGGTTATATAGATTTACGAAAGGGGAGGGTCGAATACACATTCGATGTACTCTGTCATGAAGAAATTCATGAGCAGTCCAGAAAATGACACGAGGACACATGTTGCCCCCGCCCCCGTAGTTGAACTTCAGAGTCGAGCGCGACCGCCCTACGGCCCTGGCTAAACTACATACATGCGCAGCTAAAGCATCAAAGGGGAGGGTATACTTGGACTCCAGGGAACAGTTTTTCTCCTGCATGCAAACAGGACAGCTAAAAGCGCCATGGGTAAATATGGGTAGGGTGTTGGTAAAAATAGAGCTCTATAGAGACCCATCTGTGTTTGAGGCTAACGAGAGAGTCCCTGAGGAGAGTAGGAAATCATACTCATAAATCTTTACACAGCAACTGTACAAAATCCTCGCCGCATTCGCAGGACGATTCGTCGAAGTCAGAGAGTACTGTTGTGTTCCTTTAGCGGGCGGTGATTGAGGCCAGATGGGTCCATGATAGATGAGGCGGAGGTCGACTAACTGGTCCGAAAAGGCTAGGCTGTTAATAGCGCTGTTATATCGACCCTTGTACAGAGTTGCAAAAATCGATGGACGCACCATGAGTCATGACATCCTTGACAAAAGCACAGCTTTCGTATAGACATAAGTTACGATGAGAGTCATAAGACGCAAGATCGCCGTTGCTGGAGGTCTCTGCATCGGTGTTTTTCCGGTCCTGGCGTTGGCCGAATTGGAGGTGAGAACTCTCCCGTGCCAGTGACGGTAACTGTGCGTAGGCCGATCAAGTGCAGAGTTGTTGATAGTAGAGTTGCTTCGCAGTATCGTACAGGGCAATACCGTCCAGGCGCAAGAACTCCCTTGGGCATCACTACTAGCGGCTAACCGCTCTTCAGTGTACTTACCTTATCGCTCTGTTCCGAGTGAATCCCAAAGTTGAAAACAGCCAGCCTGAGCAACGGCAGTGATGATTTCCGGCGACTCCTTGGCGATCACACTTTGTGAGATCCGGCTTGAGTCTCTATAGCATGCATTACAGTACAAATTTCAGACGACTGACTAGCCCTACAGACAATGAGCTCGCGTCACATTTGGCACTGAGTAACTAGCTTTCGCGACATCCACATTCCAGCTTCCCAAAAGACACTGCGCACAGGGTATATGAAGAGCATCAAGCTGCATGGATTGTGATGCTATATTTAGGCACTGACCGAGTCCTTCCTTGGTCTATGGGCAATGTTGAGATTTACAGTAATCGCCAGGCGAAGGACCAAAAAGGGAATCGCCGATCACGTCCGATCTTGCTCTCAACGCTCACAGCTGGCCATTTCTTGACTGGCTGTTTCTCCTCTACGACTCATCTTATAATTTATATCCTCCTTCACGCTCTCTTTTGCCCTAACAGCCATAGAAAATCACATACAGGTCTGGTGAGTGAAACTGCTCTTCCATCCTTGAATTTTTTTTCGGCGCTCATCAAATCCGAAACGTGGCAGCCTGAGCCACTTTGGACAGCGACCAGTCTTAATTTTTCGGAGCGTATAATTGCTGTACTCCATTGCCTGTCATCCCTCGTCTTTATCACGCCCAACAAGTACGGAAAACGCGCAAAAGCTATCCTTTCACTGCTAACGGCGCCGTGTAGTTCATTATCTGGACCGAAGCTTCACGTCCATTGATGATGTCTAACGAAAAACCATCCCCGATCACTCGACTGTCTACCGTGAAAAGAGAAGAGGAACCCATAACCATTAAGGTCTCATCTTCGTCCCCAGAACCCACTTTGCGCCTCGACACATCTTGGCAATACTCCACAGATCTGCCATATCCCGAACCTGCGGATTGGACGACGGACAGTATTATGCAGTATATAATAACCCACTCCTTCTCTGTTCCCGGGCGCAACATCACCGGAAAACGTACGTACTTCAGCACAATCACCTCGGCAGATGGCACGACCACCATAGTCCCGAGCGTGTATCGAATTCCCCTCATGTTCGTCGCGAACTTCCTTTGGAAAAGTGTCCGTCTGGTGCTCCAGGCTGGAGAGTGGGAAGAGTTCAAGTTGGGCATTCTACACGTGTCTCGTGTATCGGAGGTGTTCTTGGCGGCGGCGAGGGAGGAGGCGGGCGAGAAGGGGCTAAGCAAGATGTGGAGATTCGACATGTTCAATCGTGTACTGGTGCGGTATAAGCTCGGGTGGTTGCAGTCCGACCCAGCACAGTTGAAGGAGTTCTGGGATCGCTTCGGTGACAGCGAGTATCGTAACGACACCATCAAAACTCTCGGTACGTCTTTTTGCGATGAGACTGACGTGTGACTGACCGACATCCAGAGTGGACGCGGTTTGCGGTCCGTGGTCATAGAGGATTTCATGTCACCGAAGAGCAACTGGAGGACGGCATAACGTTCCCGGAGTTCTTGGACGGTTTGAAGGAAGATGATGGCAAGTGGCTTTGGAATCCTTCTGGTCAGAACAATCCTGGTACGACCGCTTTGGAACTACTGGAGGACTGGAAGGTTACGAATGTCTGGCGTCAAGGGAAGCCACCTGCGACTGGCCCCATGTTTACTGTCCCCGCCAAGCAGAATCCTCCGCCGGTCGTAGTGAATGCGCCCTCTACACTCGCTGCCTCTCCCATTTCCGCCGTAGCAAAGCCTGCATCACCAACTCCCAGACATTCCCCACCCGCAATCACTCTGTCGCCAGCTCCGGCACAGGCCAACTTCTCCGTGCCCGCCGTTCCCCGCCCGTCAGGCCCGGGTATCACTTCTCAGGAAGATCGAACGTTGTCCTACGCGACTCCCAAGTCTGGAATACCCTTTATTTTTGAGGCACTCCAGCAACGCGAGCAGCACATCGGAACCCTTGAGAAGCAGTTGACTTCACTCAAGCGACGGTTGGAATATGATGCGATTTACGGGACGGGGGAGCCGATGGAGGGTATCGAGGAGACGCCGAGGACAGGGTTCTGGAGGACCTCACTGTCGCACCTAACGGTGTCACCTGAGCCATCATCAGAGACGCCCAGGCTACATAGGATAGAGACAACCCCGGTGAAGTCTAGGCGAAAACCGTCGCATATGATGGACACGAGTTTATGAGAACTCGCGGCTTTTCCCTCTACTTACTCTGCGTGTGTGTCTCGGCCGTTTTGATTAGATTTCTATGTATCAGGGATTGTAGTTCAAGTTGACTGCCCTTGTTGGTGGATATCTGAACGAGGGCTTCGGTGTCGGAAACTGGTATCGACCTCACAAACGTACTGGATGTATGTCTACGTAGACTGTTGCAACTTCAGGTGGCGTTAGCGGCTAACGCCACCGCACTCGATTACCAGCCCCCTTATAAACACCGTAACACCAATGTGACATGATTTGAGGACATTGAGTCGAAATCCAACTGCTTCGAGTATGCGGGGGGCCTAGGTCGGAAGTGCGATTAGATGAGAATCTAGTGTTGTGTCGGGCTTGTTACTGCGTGACGGCGTCTGTATGACCGTTGAAACTCTTCGCCGGTGCTTGTCTTTGTTTCTCTCATTTTATTAAGGGCCTCACATCATAGAATCTAGAGCTAACGGGATACGTTCTTAGACAGGTTCAGTGGTCTAGTGGTTATGATTTCTGTCTCACATGTGGCACACAGAAGGTCCCCGTTTCGAGCACGGGCTGAACCAAAGATTTTTGTGTTTCGCGCAAGTTCATATGTAGTACCTAATAATTGATTCTAGAATGGTCACTTTTGCGAAGAGGGCAGCTTCCGGTCATTGCTGCCCATACTTAATCAATCGCCTGTGCCACGGCGTTATCCGCGTCTTGGGCCTCGCACCATCGACAAATTTTCAAAGCGCCTCAAAGTAATTGGGCTACATATCATACCATGAGCATGCCAATGATTCAGATGTCTCATTGACTACAGACAGCTCACTGACCTCCGCTCGCCGACAATTATCAGAGAGGTCCCCCCAGGTCCAAAGCAAGTAGATGAGTGGCACGCCTTTGATGGTGCGGCCATTGTATCGTCCAAAGCGAAGGACATAACCGCCAGCGTCTCCGTCACAGTACCAGGATACATTCGGTCCTATATCACGCGTCGTCAAGGTGAAGGTACTGCCCTCCATACGATATGTCTGCTCAAAGTTACGAAGGCCCGTCAGGTAGGCACGTGTTGGCGCCAGTAGACAAGCCTAGTTGAGACGACGTTCCAATAACCGGTGATGACTGCGAGACGAAACTCACATATTTCTCAACAATATCGTTCCACGATAGATAGCACTCGGGAATTTCCCGTAAAAGCTTCCCGGCGTGAAATGAGCTATTCTCCTGTACGCGATAGCCACCCGCAGTGGTGTCAGTGTACCATGAGAACTCGATGGGGTAGGCAGCGAGAAGACTCTCGTCGAGGACGACGATAGGGAATATATCGGACCAGGCGCAGCTCATGGTGCCAGCGAAAGCCAAGATGGGGTGCCGCCGCGGGTTAGACATGTGACGAGAGAAGACAGCGTGCGGTGTCCGTCAAGTTGCTATCAAGCCTCGACAGTCTATGTACGTACGTCAAAAAGTGTTTTACGCTCAGAAGAAGCTCGAGAGAACCGTTACAGGCGCTAGAAGAGAGCGGAAGCAAGAATAGGCGCTACATCTCGTCAGGAGATCAAGTCTTACCTTATAGACCTTTGCCCGTTTGACTGTTCAGTGATCTGCACAGCGCACTCGTTACGAAGACATGACCGTCATACATAATCAGCCCAGATATCGTACAATACTACACGCATATATCAGAAAGATGATCGCGACGTAAACAACATTCGTGTGTATCTACAAGTAGCCCGGTAAGAGGAGTGGACATCTAGAGACAGCCTGACAATACACCACTATTTCCTGAGAGCCGGCACTGAGTCATGATGGATGGATGAACCGGACGACTTTTCGTCGGAGACCTCCTTGGTCGCGCGGCCCTCGACATGTTGGTGAGCAAGTTCCTGAACGACTTCCTCGCCGTCGAAAAGCGCGGCAGTCTCTTCCAGAGAAAGGTTCTTGGTCTCCACGACGACTGTATGGATAACATTGTCAGCGAGCGGAATTGCTGAAAAGGCAGGTGGTGACTGACAGAAATACAGGAAGATAGTCTCTAATGCCAGAACGACGACATAAACGATCTAAAGCAAGAATTGGTGACCAAGCTCGACAATCAAAAAAAAATTACGTACATAGTATTTCCAGCCAATGGCATCGAGTGCAACCGGGTTGACATATTGATTGAAAATCAACGCCACGGAGATTGTGAAGTTGAAGATATTGAGACCCTTTGCACGAACGGGGAATGGCAGAATCTCGACGGTGTACGAGACAATAAGCGGGGTGAACGCAAGACTGTTTTCAATCAGTATCCCCACGAGACTATCCGAAAGATAGGTACTCACTCATAAGCGGCGTAGAACAGGAAAATGAACGCAATGACAGCGTGCGCTGCGTTGTCGCCCCCGCGCTCGGAGTATACCGCAAAGCATATTGTTTGGCAGCTGAAGAAGATGAACATGCCAATAGCCGAAGTCAGGAACAAAAGCCTTCGTCCGGCTCGGTCGACAAGACTAGAGGCAAAGAGTGCCCATGCCAAGTTCCAGATTTGCAGGATACCATTGATAAGAAGCTAACGAAGCTTTTCATGAGCCATGTCCAACAGAGATGACCGACGAAAAATCTCACTTGGGTTGTCGGGTCGGTGATACCGATGTCGTTGAGAATCTTGTTAAGGTAGTAGGAGACAATACCGTTTCCAGACCACTGGGAAAAGAAGGCAATGGCGATAATGATGGTCATGCGCTTTCTGTTGCCGGGAGTCCGAATGAGGGAGAGCCAACCGACGTTGGAAGCAACGGTGCGGTCAAATTCGATGGCGGCCTTGATTTCTTGGAACTCAAATTGCACCAAAGGATCGTCCCTGTGGAAGAAAATGAGACATACTGCGGGCAGGAGATCAACATCGGGCGCACCGATTCCCATCTGCGTGGTAATATGCTAGCGTCTTCAAAGCCTGTTCGTCTTTGCCTTTGCTGATCAACCACCTCGGTGACTCAGGCGCAAACCATATGAGGGCTACCTGGAGCACGGAGGGGAGAGCCTGCAGCGCAGATGGCACCCTCCACGACCAAGTGTTGTCAATCTTGAAAGTTCCGTAGGTCGTCCAAGCAGCACTGGAATCGGCTCAGTATGTCGACTGCCCACACACAAGAGACACACGCACATGATGGCACCGGAGTACCAGAGAGAGTTGTAAGTCGATGTTAGAGGAGCACGATATGTTGGGTAAGAGACCTCAGTGACCAACATAGGCGCAGCATTCGCTATCAACTGTTCAGCTGCGGGCGATGGCGAGAATGGATCAAGGAAAACACACCGGCAAAAGTCAGTCCGAATCCAATGAGGAAGCTAAGAGAATCAGACATTATGATCCGTCTTTTGCGAGAAAGCGGACATACCGAGCACCAATAAACATACCGACAGATTGAGACGCTGTCTGAATGACGGTGGCGATGATCATGAGGAAGGCGCCGATGGCAATTGTAGGGCGCCGCCCAATGCCATCAGAGATGTACGGTGCAAAGGGATATGCTCCCAGCGCGCCGATGTTCTGCGCAGTGAAACGTTGATGAGTGCTACGAAGATCATACGCGCACGATGATCACCTGAATGGCGTTCAAGAGACCGAGCTTTCCGCCGTGTGGGTGACCGAAATAATCAGCCCATTGTGTCAACGATTGCAGACCGTTCATCATACTACCGTCGTAACCATTGGTGGACGACGTGATGAGCCTAAAAGAGATTCAATGCTATGGCAACACAGTCGTAGAAAACGGAGAGAACGCACAACAGGAAGATCCATCCATTGAGAGCGATGATTCTAAAGTCCACAGATCAGCATAGCACCTGCACGTCTATCGTCGCCACGTACCGTCGGTTGTTGTACCACTTCTTGTTGGGATCGAGTAGGTGAGCGTAACCAGCGGTGGCCCCCACTCCTGCGACAATGCCCGGAGCCATTTCGTGCAGTCAGATACAACAGTTACGAGAACGACTCGAGAAGAGAAAGCTACAAGACTCTCTGAGGGCTCCAACATCGCCAATCAGGTCTTTATATAGACGCCAGCACGGAGCGCGGTTCTGTATCGCACGATCAAACAGGTTTTTCCAGAGGTACGCCGGAGAGAGAGGACTTGCCTTCCCCAGGTTCCGAACTTGCATCAACGTACCCCCATGGGACCTACATGCACTCGGGGAAACGACCATTCGCCTTGACCTATCAGTGACCTATCGCGGCTTGTGCGCCCGACGGGACCAGTACTAGTAGTGCAAAGAGGGATTGTGGCTCTCCCATGGCCATGCGTCCCTTTGATACGCAAGATCACGCCGAATCAATTCTATGCCTCAGTGTGGATTGACTGTCTGGAGGCAGGGATGCTGAGACACTCTCGTTTCCGAGCTTTCCCCACAGCGTAACTGGCGTGCTTTGTTTCCCCGATGTTTCGTGCTCGAATTGAGTTTTGACCGCTTTGTGTTGATCGATGAAGGCGAATCGCACGCCCATAAGAGACATCAGGACCCGGCCTGTTGTCCTCAGTTCAAGAAGATGTAGATTATTGCAGAGAACATGCACGTGTGAACTCGTGCGAATCGGAGACGCTCTCGGAGAATTCCTCAGGTTCGGGTCCCCGGGAGAGAGCGTACTCGAGCGTCCTTTACATACAGGGTTCTCCGAGGAACCTCCAGATTTAGCATCTAACGCAGTATGAGGGACGAGCCATCGTTGTGACAGTGGCCTGCAGGTCAAACACCGCCAGAGCCGCAGTACGACTCAACAAGGAATGTTGATTATAGAAACTCCAGGTTGCCCGAAGTGCATGTGAGCATGCGCGTCCCGCGTCTGCGGAATTGATATGGAGGATCAATGTGGGGACGAGGACAGTTCAGTTGTATAGATGTGACCCTACGTAGCGAAGGAGCTGCGCCAAATATCGAGAGAAGCAGGGACTGAGCAGGGAAGTGGAGACGGGAAAAGACACTCCTCCTGTATCTGATCCGAGTTAATGCATTGTTAGAGATTGTGGTACCAGAGTTTCTCCAGCCTCCCAACGATAAGTGAATGGGTATAGTCTAGCTCAGAAGCTACATTGCATGCTCCGAGCTGGGGCCAAACGTCGGAGAAGGGTGACGGCTGGAATATGGGTCCAGAGTATTGGGAGAGAGTAAAAGCACCATCGGCGAGAATGCTACACTGACCAAAAGGCTGTCGATTCCATGCCGGACAGGCCGTTCTCGCCGTACATCGTTGTCGCGGAGGGCTCGACCGCAGGCAGACCGCGATTGTTCATGCTAGAAGGTCCGCCGAATGACGGCGTCATGTCAGCATCGACTCGCGTGCGTGAGAAGGAAGAAGCAATGAGGTACATGGTCGAACGGACGAAGGATACGAGAAGAAGCAACATATCTACCGCGTCCCGGCCACTGTCGCACGAACATCGTCGAACTTAATCTTGATGCGCCTGTAGTGCTCATGACAAGCCGAGACCAAGTTTTCAGTGGCTGTGTTTCAATTTGGCCATGGCCGCGGCAATTATGCTTGTCATGCCTTTTTGAGCTTTGAGATTGGGCGTTCGCCTCAGGTTTGCCTTGATTCCCTGTAGATTGTACTGGAAGTAACATTTGCTCTGACACCTTCCATCACATATGCAGCCATGTACGAGCTTTGTCTAGGAATGGGATAGCAACCCAGTACTTACCGCAATCCAATATGTATGGCCTCCACCGTATTCAACACTAGTGTCAGGCTTTTTGGGAGCAAGTGTTCTTTGACAACAATGTGGCGTAATGATTCTCGTCAGTCCTGGTGACATGTGGTGATTTTCCCACCACTCGTCATCACCAGCTGATGCATGTTTGAAGACACGAAGTTCACGGACTGTTTCGTGCAATTTTTAGTTCTGATAGTACCTTCCGCATCGCTACTGTCAATGTCCAGTCATGGAGAACGTGGGAGTGCCGGCGTAAGTTCATCTTTGCAACGTAATGGACCTGAATTCATGCTTGATGCCGTCTTAGACCGTCTTTGAATTGACCAGAAGTCGACTCGGTTCAGCAATCGCAAATGCTCCTACGCTCCTCGGAGTCACAGCGCTCATGACGACGTCCCGTCTGCACCCGGATGCCTCTTTCCGGCTGGCAGTAGCCTTGCAGACTCTGGATGGCCACTGTGACAGACCTTCAGCATCTGGGCTCGGATTTTCCAGGCCGTCCGACTAAGGAAGGAAGCAAGAAGGAAATTTCGCCCAAAAAAGTGTTTCTGGATCGGTTGTGTGTCTGGATGGTTTTTCCCGTCACTCGAGTCGTTCCCTTGGGTCCGAGCGTTCTAACGAGTCGACAGCGCATGGTCGCCTGAATCTCTCGTGAAGTATCAGCGGAAATACTCTTATCCGTGGACAGACGTGCTTCTTCCCCGCTACCGTGATGCCCCCCGCCCCCACAGTGTCACAAGGCGAATGGGGAAAGGCAAGTACGAGGATGGCATGCGATAGATGCGATCGCCATACTTTTCATCAGAAAGCAGCTAGAAGCTAGTACTTAGGCTACATGGCGACAACCACCTCCATGAATTCGCACTCCCGAAAGACGTGCCAATGAGTCATGGAAGAGACGCGGCCCGGGACCCGATGGACCGTACGGGCCGGTCCCGTTGATATAAGAATCGATGGCGCGCGATTGCAAGCTACGCACTTAGTGTTACCCACCGCCATCCACAGTACGCACACAGCATGGCTTCACCTACAGTGAAACTGAACAGCGGGTATGATATCCGATCGTCGGTCTTGGTGCGGTCTCTCAATTCAACGTCTACCACATTCACTGATCAGTCGCCTACAGGTACCTGGCAATCCAAGCCCGAAGAGGTCGTTGCAGCGGTCTCACACGCGTTGAAAGACGGTTATCGCCACATCGACTGTGCCTGGGGATACGGAAATGAGAAAGATGTTGGTGAGGGTATCAAGCAGAGCGGCGTTCCGAGGGAGGAGATATTTGTGAGTAAGCGTCAAGCCCTGTTGTTAGCGTGCTAACATAGGCAGATAACCTCCAAACTATGGGGAACGTGGCACTCTCGCGTCGAGGAAGCTGTTGATCAGTCTCTTGCTAACCTGGGCGTCTCCTACCTTGACTTGTACCTTGTCCATTGGCCCGTTCCTTTGAACCCCAATGGCAATCACCCTCAGTTCCCGACGCTCCCTGATGGCAAACGTGACGTCGACCACGCATGGAAGCTGAGCGACACATGGGCGCAAATGGAGGCGTTAGTCGCGAAGGGCAAAGTTCGCAGCATTGGCGTTTCCAACTTCAGCGTCCTGAACCTGGAGAAGATCCTGCCTACAGCCAAGATCATTCCTGCGACTAATCAAGTATGTAAATCTTTCATTGCCATGTGCAGGTACTGACGTTGCATTGATGTAGCTCGAAATTCACCCGTACAACCCCCAACATGCACTTGTCGCTTACGGCCGGGAGCGCGGAATCCTTCCTCAGGCGTACTCACCACTCGGATCCACCAACTCGCCGATCCTCAGTGACCCGGTCGTCACCTCCATTGCCACCGCGCATTCTATCGCACCCTCAGACGTGCTTCTCGGGTGGCTTCTGGCCAAGGAGATCGTCGCGTTGCCAAAATCCGTTACCGCGTCTCGTATCTCGTCCAACCTTGCTGGAGCTCTCAATGGTCAGCTTCCTTCTCCGTCGAATTGAAATTCAGTCTGAACGTGTCCCTAGGTAAAGCCAAGTTAACACCAGCAGACGTCGAGGCGCTCGACAAACTCGCCAGTGAGGGGGGTAAGCAGAAACGTTTCATCACTCCGCCCTGGCCTGTCGACCTTGGCTTCGATCACTGGCCGGCTTTGCCTGCGTAGAAGAGAGAACGGGACAAGAAGAAGTGTTAAAGATTACAAATGTATGTATAGCTTCGTCGATATGGTAAACATGATATATGTTCGCCTTCCAGTTATATTGTTATTGCCGGATCGTGAACATCAATCGCCACAGCAATCTGAAATACACTTTTGTTGAGGACGCGCGCTGATCGCTTCGACTCTTGATTCTTTTTCGTACTCGCCAATTCCGTTTCTCTGAAAACCAGGAGTCTATCAGTTCAGTCCGGTACACTGTGATGGTGCGCGCCTGTGACTGCGACGCCGACCGAAATCTGCAGCCTGAGCCCACAATCCAACCCCCCGGCGTCACTCTCTTGCTACCACCTTGCACCTCACCTCATTTCGACATACGGCTCAGCAGCCGTTCTAGGTGGCCAAGACCACTTGCACCCTGTACTCGTCGAATACGTCGGTAATCACGTCGAGGAATCGTCGTCCCAATATGACCGAGCACATCTCAAACGACCAGCCGTCTGTTACGCGGGCCCGTCTGTGCTTGCCGTCCGGAACGTCTCTCTACTCTGAGGGTGAACGAAAGCAATGCTTCATTTTCGGTTATCGGCGGTCCAGAACTTGCACTCAAGCAGCTTTGAATGTTGAGGCTGATTTGGCCGCATATCTGATCCTCCGCGTCGCTTTCGTGCAACACAATGCCCACGTTCTCGACATCCGTTCGGCTCGCCAAGACATGATAATCATTCCTCATTAAGAATGGGTCAGTAATCATACTGGTCGAATATACCTTTCAGTGCGCTAACGTTATCCACAGACACATCGTGAAGCGCCTTCGCATCGACATGACGGTGTGCTTACCCGTCATTTCGGCCGAGATCTTTAATCAATCGTCTTGGACCATCGACGAGAATGAGTATCGTTTCGTACATCGCACCTCCGTGCCGGAAGAAAATGTCGAATTGAACCCATGTTTCACTGACGTTGTTGTTCGTGTCAACTTATCATGTATGTACTTTCTATGATCACCGGCTTATTATCCTACTGTCTCTCTTCTTGATGGCTCCTCACATTTGATACATGAGTATGCATGTCGAGTACTGTTGATTCGTCTCCCCCCGCTTGAGTTTTACCTTATATCTCTCGGACTCTCTCCAAAGGTTCGTATCCTGATAGGTGTTGCACGCCGCCTAGTCGTGTGGTGAGCGCAGGTACGCGTTCTTCGGCCCCCGTTGACGGCGAGTTGATGTGCAAGACGAGGAAAGAAGAAACCCCCCTCGTTATTTTGCAACGGTTGACCTCGTAGACTTCTCCAAGTTCTCCATTTGTATTGTCTTTGTCACGGCGCTATCCGAGAACGTCAGACTGAGGAAGTGTGGCGTCAATAAACATACCCAGTAATGTGGTGTTGATTCACCATCAGTATCAGAGCACCCTCTCGAGATCGTTGGCGCGCCTAATTCGATTCATCGAATCATGCTAACTATTTGACGCGCGCCTCGAGTCCATCTTCATACATTTGCCTGTCTAGCCTTTGATGAAAGATGGTTATCGCCTTGTTGTGGCGCAGAGAAAAGGCCTCATATGTCTAAGACGTCTGATGGGGATGAGAATTGAATGGAGGACCGCCACAATCATGATGTAAACCCCGGTCCGGGAAATACTGATCCACGTGGACTTGCCCAGAACTTGAACCCAACTTCGAGTTTTCTTTTCGTGCGGCATGCCTGCACCACAGATGTCAAACGCGGCTGGGACACGACGCACGCGTGGAACTGGGCGAGGTAAAACTGGGTGAAAGCGTTACACGAAACTCACTCATACCGCATACCGGTGGAGTGGTATACGCCAAAAAGGGTACAAGGTCTCCGTCTTGTGTAATACACTGCTGGGCGGCCGTTGTGAAGGTGGATAAATCCCTTGTGCTCTTTAAATGTGTACCCTTATACTTCCAACCAGGGACAAGCGATGCTGTTCCATGGCTGGACGCAGATAAATAGATGCCGTGAACGTGGATCTGATGTTTCCCACTCGGTCCCTTCCTACTGCTCCTTCAACACCATGCCCTCGCCAACGGACGCGTCTGCGCCGCAACGGGCACCAAATCCTGCGCCTATCATTATCAACCCGCCCCATCCTCTGCCAGATGGACCATTCCCCACTGGCACCGCGGATGGCTTTCAGGCCGTCGTGCCCTTACCTCCGGCGGAGCCCCAGCACGAATGCATGCATTTCGACAACGACGAGCAGATCCCATCCCCCGCTACGCTCGTTGCCTGTCCCGAGCATCTTGGCAGTCATCGGCGCACAATCTTTGGCGCGAAGAAGCTCTTTGCGGGATTTCAAAGAGGTCAGCGTCTCGATGCAGTGCTTATCATTGATGCTGTAACTAAATCACGCCACTGCTTAGCTGCCGACCCGTACGATTACGAGAACAAGTACCCACCCGATGAGCCATTCCACGAGACTGGGCCTAATGCGCGAGTCTGGAAGACGGCGTACGACGAAGGATCGATTGTTGATGCCGACAAGGTCGTTACCTGGACCGATGCCCTGGACGTCCTCCTCGTCTTTGTAGGCTTCTTTTCAGATGCTCACAAGTAAACACTCAATGAGCTTCATAGGCTGGACTGTTCTCTGCCGTTGTATCTTCCTTCTTGACCCAAACATACCAATCCCTCCAAGTGGACCATGGCCAGATGATCGCTTACTTTATGTACGAGTCCATCGAGATCGACCGTGCCATCGATGAAGGCCGATCTTCCAAGACCGTCCCGCGCTCTCCATATACTCCTGACGGCGTCTTCGTCCCAACTCGCTCTGCGACCTGGGTCAATGGCCTGTGGTTCGTGAGCCTGTCGCTGAGTCTCACCACGGCGCTCATCGCCGTGCTCACAAAGCAATGGATTCATCAGTATCGCGACTCTGTTGCCTCTGCTGGTACACCGAGAGATCGCTGCCGGATTCGTGAGCTCAGATCGCGCAACTTCGAACTCTGGCATGTTCCAGGGATCATCGGCTTTCTCCCCGTCCTTCTGCACATCTCCCTCGGCCTATTCTTTGCAGGCATGGTTGTGTTCATTCGCGTCCTCAGTACGGGGATCAGCTCCGTCATTGGATCCATCGCTGCGATTGCGATGGTGGCGTACTTTGCGACCAATGTACTCCCCGTGTTTAAACCGTCTTGTCCGTATATCACGCCCCTGACCAAATTTGCCTATGCCATACTCTATCGTGTCCATCGCTCTCGTCCGCGAGAGAAGCTTCGCTGCCTGCTTGCCCTCCTGAGCCGGCCATTCCACTGGCTGACCGCTAAGTCTACAGCGGTGGCTCCGCCGACGTCGACTACTGATTGCACGCCCGAGGGCAAAATACCATCTTCGTTCCGAGATCTAGAGGTGGATAGGATCAAGAGAAAGGGTTCGGTACTTGATGCACGCACTCTGGCATCACTTTATCGCGGCTCTTCCAATGCGTCTGTTCAGAATATCGCCTTGCAGGCTGTCAGTAACATGCCCTTGCATGTGATTCGAGTAATCAAGGAAGGTATCCTTGTCACCGACGAGCAACTCAAGACCACTATGCTTGCGTACCTGCGATGTCATTCCACACCAGAAAACGAAGCGACATATCATCTTTTTCTGCGCAGTTTCATCCGTCTTCTTCCAAATGCCTGTTCCACAATACCCCCAAGATGTTTGGAGAACGATGACAATCTCGCCAGTCTGGTCGATAATTCTGACCCTACACGAGCGGTCACATTTTTACGCTCACAGATTCTGCAATCTACGGTCAAGTTTGACGTGGCCATCTGGGCTCAAATTCTCCGTAATGCGCTTCGCAATGGCACGTCCTGGCTCGAAAAGGATGTCGACGGGTCTCGTATCTGGAAGACCTTCCTCGGCTGGATGATATCCGCGTCGCATCAATGTGTCGACTGTACTACATCTCCCGATCCAATTGGCGAGATATATGGTCTCATAGCAGTTTGCTCTAAGAGCAAACGAGACCTCTACGGAGATCACAAATTGAGCGTGATAGTCTGCGGGAACCAGGAGGAAACCATAGGGCTAATACCACTTCGTATGGCTGTTACCCGCTTTTTGTTCCCCTCGCTTTCTGGCCTTATCCTGGCTGCAGAGTACTCGACGGTCTGCACCGAAACCTTTTATCGTGATCTCCCGAACGATGTTCGCTTGCTTCTCGCTCTTGTGAAGTCCCCTGCAATTGTTGCGACCAGCTCCTTGAGAGATGGTGGTACTCCCCTCATGACCCAAGTGCTCAATGCTCTGCGCCGAAACGTCGGGATGGAATATAGACTCAGAACGCATGTCAAACACTCTTGCGTTCCTAGAGCCACTTTCTATGCGTTGAAGACCATTATGGCAGATTCATGCCGATTGAGGTCGCTGTCTCCCCAAAATCGGAGAAATGCTCTGCACGTTTTGTTTCGTTGTCAGCTTCTCGATCCTTCTCTGCGATTTGCTTGGATAGCATGGATCACGACCACCCCGTCCATCACGCGGATCACTGTCGAGGCATTGTTTCAGGAGCCCTTCCACTTCTCGGAAGTGGGACTGTTGCTAGCAGAAGTCCTCACAGTCAGTGTTCGCCAGATTCCCACCCTTCTCCCGTTACTCTACGAGAAACTGTGCCATCACGACTGCTTGGGATTCATAGAGCGCATAATCATTGATACAGAGCTGCAACGCTCCCTGGATCCTGCTCCGTTTCATTTCTTCGCCTCGGCATTTGTGCTTGGGCTGCAACCACTGAGGAATATCGATATGGCTCAGCCGGTCTACAATGCGGCATTTTCATACATGCTCGAACCCTCTCATCTAGTGGCCATCTGCAAAATACTTCTTTTGTCTGACGTGGACACGATTGGTTCTCTATCAACATTGGTCGCGATGATTCCCCGGGCAAACTGGCACGTTCTTCAGGCCAACCTGGAGGATTTCCTTGACTCTGACCTTGCACGGAAAATATATTCACGCCAGGTCGAGAATTGTTTTATACATCCTTTTGAGGAGAACTATGATCTGCATTACCTTACATATGAAAGTCTTTCTGGCTGCTTGCAATCTGCAGCCGAAAGTGACTCACAGTCAACTCCTTCAAGTGGTGGCTCGGTTCGTATTGCCTTGAATACTTTGATCCTCGTTGCTGACTAGCTCGTTAGGTATTTGCGACCTTCCACAAACAGATCCTGACTCCACTTCTCAATTGTGGCCACTCAGCCTCAACGCAGGCTGCTGTTCATGACCGGCTTGTGTAGTGTACGTACTGAAGTCAAGGTACTGTCCAGTACCCCTGAGTTCCAGTAGTGGTAGTAGTAGTATCTAGCTGCCTATGAGTCTACTACAGTTCTCATTGAGCTTGAAGCTTGTTTGTGATAGGACCTTGCGAGAAGCAGTATCTTGGAAATCGAAAGACTCATGTGTGGTCGGAACAATGGATACATGCGGATCAGCGAATCAGGTATAGTCACGCCACAAAACGGCTTGCGCAATCGTTGTCTCTCTCAACGATCAACAGCGCCTCAAAACTTCACAAGTGCAACTAGTTGCCTCTGTCTGGGTTTTTTCCCCTCTACCATGCTAAACTGATCATAGATAATTGCGGCCGGACAATAAGTTCATCGTAGACACGAACAAGAGTGGTTGTCACCCCGAACGGAACGTTGATCATGGCTTGTTCTGAGAACAACACTCGAACAACATTCGAGCTCTATTGTGATTCTTCTGCATATATGTAATGCTAAAGGCCATTCTTGTTTACGATTTGTACCCCTTCTCGACTCACATGGGCAAAGGCGGCCGCGAGCGCCAGTCCGGATGCAGGCAGCCCGGACATGCCTCTCACAGTGGTCAATCCCCCTCCAACATCAATCTACGACCGTCCCAGGCAGACATTGCCAAAGCCAAAGAGCAATACACAGAAGCACTCATAAATGCTGAAGCGCTGTTCGCAGACGACAATGAACGGTGGACGGAGAAGGCTGCCAAACACAAATCGCTTCTCTGCAAGCAGCTTGCCAGGACGTTCTCCCAGACAGTCACACCTTATCCTCCCAAGGGCTGGCTTGAGGATCTCCGGTGTAAAGTTTCCGGGATGCATGCCGATGTGTGAGTATTTCGGACTCAACCAGCGTCTCGGTACTTACGGTCACACCTGCCGCGATACATAGCACCACCGACAATATCATCTCTGAGTTCGACTCGCTCCTCCAGAATCCCGTTGGGGTGAACATCGACACAACACGCATGATTGATGTTGATGTCTCTGAAGGCTCGGAGACTGGGAGGTGCCCGAGCCACCTCCAGCCCAATTTCACTCTGGGTGGCAAGTCACTTGAAGAAGCTTTCGAGAAGTGTCTTGATTCGTGCTATAATGACTCCCTGGCGCTTTGCACGGGTGCTCATCCTGGTGCGCGGCCCGTGCGAGACACATACCGCCAATCTGTGGACTTTGACGCCATTCTCGATGCTATTATGCAGAAGAACCACTGACAACAACCGCTGGGACGGTGGTGCAGCTTCTCATATGACTGTAGCGGCTTGGTTAGTTGCGCTGGTCCCAGCATCACTCGCTACCAACTCTGGACACATCACGCTCCGAACGAGCTTCTATACTTACAGCCTATAATCATTACTTGATACGTATGTCACCGACGAATTACAGAGGACGATAATTTCAGAGCCATCAGAAGCACTTGCGCGGATGGATGTCTGAAGATGGGATGTTAACGATGAAGAGTAAATTTGAAGAGGAGTCAATACTCACAACATCCATCGACTAGGTGTGCTTTCCTGCGCCACACATCGCACTCAAGATCAGGCCCCAGGGTCCGTAGATATTCTCTCTCGGTCCCTACAGCCCGTGCGGAAGCGCATCCCCGGTATTTGGAGTCGCTGTACACTGCTTGAGATCAGTTTGCCGCACATGAGAGTGTGTTGTATGGGTACTACATACCATTTGTAGCAACGAACCACGCATACTCTGATTGCACGCATCGCTGGGTCTCCAATCAGGTTGATTGTGAATCTTGAGCCCAGGCGTCATCGTGCGTTGCAGCGGGACGCAGAGCGCGGCGTAGTGTTGAACAAGCGCCTCCAGGCTCGAGCCGCTTGAGCTCTTGGCAGCACCATTCCTACTTGCTCCCGTAAGTCGACGCGTTGGGGTGGGTCTCGAGAGCAGGGAATGACGATCCTGATGCTAGAAAATCATAGATGAATGTAACACTCGAAAAAACGAGCGACTGGTCGACGGAATAGAGTTCATGGTCCATGGAAGAATGGAACGAACAAAAATTAAAATAAATGACATTGTCGGCTGGACATGATGTGGCGGAGTAGCAATGACCGCCGAGTCGCCGGCTTGGGTAGAGATACGCCAATCTCCACGAGTACAGGTGGGCAGTGGCTAGCTCCGCGCTAGCGAGACACACAAGCCGCCAGTGCCTGGAATCAATAAGACCTTGTACTAGATTGTGTGTCAAAAAATTTCACTTGTAAGTTGTCGGTGTGTCGGTCTGACAACGACAGTTTTGGGCGCGCATGCACTACATGTCTCTCGAGCTCAAACTCAAGGATGTGTGGAGATAATCGTTCACACCTGTAGAATGCACTATATGGGTATGGGTATGTCTTCGACGTGTGAGATCAGACTGTCCATAGTGCGCATGATTGGCTACAGGCTCTTGGAAAGTTACTTGAAACCGTGGCAATGGCATACTTACAGAAGGACGTGTCGCAAGCTGTCGATCAATAACAACAAACACCGCGTTGCTTTTCTTCAGTCACGTTCATCGTCAATCACTGTTCCATGTCCTCGGCATCGACAGCCCGCTCATATCTTTCTCCATTGGCCGCAACCACCCCAAACACTGAACGACAGATACATAGACACGCCCCCATCACGTCCAGATCACGGCGTCCAAGCATGATCCGGTACAACTGAACGGTTACGTTCATCCCGTGCTCAGTCAGTCGTTCTTGACGTTTCCTAATGCTGCAGAGACGGCGCATCGTTGAGAATCTTGTTCAAAAACGCTTCTATTCGGGGTACCTCTGGCGAATCCACCATGGTGTATAAAGTCTCGCCTCGTCTTCACAGTGCAGACTGCAGACATTTCCTTCCTGAACTCTGATCATCTGGCCACTCCCACGTAATGGCGCCCGGAACTGTTGCAGGAACGCCTGGCACGGCTGGTTATGCCCACCTGCTCGATCCTAACAAGAAATGGTACAACAACAAACGGTCCTATAGCTTCTCTGGCCGTACTGTCCTGCCGCTGACTCGGCTTTCTTTAGAATCATCGCGCTTAATGGTTGGATTGTTCTTCTGTGAGCCGTCTCCCCCTTCTGTCTATACTGCTTTGGACTAACCAGAACTTCGCCTATAGTTTGATCACCTCCTCTGGCAATGGCTACGACGGGAGCATGATGAATGGGCTCCAATCCCTCACGCAATGGTCGAACTACTTTGGCCATCCCACTGGCGGGAAGCTTGGTCTTCTCAACGCTATTCAGGTACGCCACCCATCATACTCAGGACGGGTCACATTCCTGATGCACCATATCTCGATCTCAGAATATTGGCGCACTAGCCGCATACCCCTTCGCGCCATACATCTCAGACGGTATTGGGCGACGGCCCACGGTCGCCCTTGGCGCATTGATCATGGTCATCGCCACGGTTGTCCAAACAGCATCCCAGTCCGTCGGTATGTTCATCGGGGCTCGGTGTGTCCATTTTGCCGTCTCCGTACGACGCATGCTTACTATCTCCATACAGGTTCCTCATTGGGTTTGGAATAACCTTCGCGAGTACGTGACCATCGACATCCTTTGCCACCGGTCCTCATCTGACATCTTCCATTCTTATCTTTAGCCAATGCTGCTCCAATGCTGGTGACTGAGGTGTCATATCCGACCTATCGTGCGCCGTTGACCTCGACGTACAACTCACTTTGGTACTCGGGCGCTATTATGTACGTTGGCTTGATTTCCTCCATTCGAAAGATGGGAGGGCTGATCGACTCTACTTACAGTGCGGCGTGGTCGACTTATGGTACCTTCAAGATTCAGAGCACGTGGGCCTGGCGTGTCCCATCTGCGCTCCAGGGTCTCGCACCAGCCGTGCAATTCGCTCTCATCTGGTTCGCTCCCGAATCGCCGAGGTGGCTTATCAGCAAGGGGAAGGACGACAAAGCGCTCGACACCCTCGCCTACTACCATGCCGACGGAAATAGGTACGCTCCTCCTCAACTCATGCTCGTTGCTCACTAACTTCGGGCAGGGATGACCCGCTCGTGCAATTCGAGTTCCAAGAGATCAAAGCCGCCATCGAGTTCGACCGCACCGTTGCCGCCAACGTTGGGTGGCTGTCCTTGATCAAGACACCGGGCAACAGGAAACGTATGAACATCATCATCGCCATGGCTTTCTTCTCCCAATGGTCCGGGAACGGCATCGCGTCATACTACCTCAACAAAATCCTCACGGACATCGGTATTCCAGACCCGACCACACAGGTGAGCTTCGTCCCATTCAGCGCTCTATCATCTAGTCCACCGTGATGGCAGTGTGTACTGATACACACAATCCCAGCTCCTTATCAACGGAATTCTACAAATCTGGAATCTCTTCTGGGCGCTGGTCGCTGCAGGGCTATGCGATCGTCTCGGTCGACGCCTGCTGTTCTTGACCTCCGCTATCGGAATGTTCATCTTCTTCAGCTGTCAGACAATCTGCTTCGCGATATTCTCAGAGCGCGGTTCAACCGGCGCGGCTCATGGGGTCATTGCCTTCATCTTCTTGTTCTATGCGGCTTATGAGTGGGTTCAGAATCTCACTGAAGTGATGGAGACTCACACGATGCCGATCTAGTATTGCGTTCACTCCCCTTATTGTGTCATATACCGTGGAGATCCTGCCCTTCCCACTACGCGCGAAGGGCTTGAACATCTTCAACTTCACGATTTCTCTGGCGTTGATCTTCAACCAATATGTCAACCCCATCGCTCTCGGTCAGTTCCAGTCGTACTCAGGGCGATGACGATGCTGATTGATGCCCTACAGATAACATTGGCTGGAAATACTACGTACTTCCTGATCCGCCCCTCCATGTTGTGCTACTGACTTGGATTTCTAGATTGTATACGTTGTCTGGCTCGCCGTCGAGGTCATCTTCCTGTATTTGTGTATGTACTCCCCATTTTCTTTTGTAGTCATGCTCACTGGGTCTGTTCGTAAAGTCATTGTCGAGACGAAGAACCTCTCTCTGGAAGAGACTGCCGCCCTCTTTGACGGTGAGGATGTTGCTAAGGAGCTCGCGCATACCCATATCGAGGGAGGGTTGGAGAGGAAGGAGGGATTCGACTCTAAATCTGACGAGGTTCAAGAAGTGCCGGCGATGCACAAGCTGGAATAAGCGGTAAACCCTGACGTGTGGGTTTCTGGATATTCATGAATGAGAACTGCTGACTGTGTCCTGAATGTCAATATATATCCGCGAGGGGTCCTTGTTATGGCGTACGGTTGTACATATGAACTATCTCCCGACCGTTTTCCAACAGTCACGCCTGACAGAACGAACGATGCCAAAGGCGTGTTGAAGTAATTTGTATGGCTTCATTTCGTTTCGAATCTGCACGTATCGTAACGCGTTCAACTTTGTCTATTCTCTGGCGGAAATAGGGGTGAATCGAGCGGCAAGTGTTCAAAGTAGGCATCGATGCGCATGAGAATGGCCGCCATGACGGCCGAGTCCAAATTTTGTGATCTGAAGTGGCTGTCAGCTCAAGCAAAGTAGAGGTCATTAATTAAAAATACTCTTGGGGAAAATGGTAGTTCAAACCCAGAGGCGGCAGCGGCGGCGGTAGTGGCGAGGCCGCTGTGGCATATTGGGATTCCGCAGTAATAGCTGGCGCATTGCGGCTGCATACCTGCATACGTGCTCGACTATCATCTGGCTCGCGATGACGCATCGCGACAGTTCTGTTGGAGTAGGTATGCTCCGGGACTTCAATGCTGCAGAGAAACAAAAAGCTATGAGATGCAAAAGTCTTGGGTTCGGTGTGTCCGCTTACTTCTTGTGAGGATCCGAGTCCGAGGCTTGACCACGATGCCAGTGTTTGGATAGTATCCCACTCGGTTTTGAATGCCGCCCGTTCAAGATTCGTAATGGCACTGGAGCGTCAATCTCTTCCTCGGGGTATACAGACGACTTATTTCTACGCCGGCCAAGGTCAGAACAAAATGCTCAGCCCTAGTAGGGAGTACAGCAATTTACCCATAGTGTTCTTTGGCAATGGTATCACGTCTACCACAGGCACCAAGTGGAGCACGACTCGTTGTACTGGTAAAATTTACATTAGCCACATTCAAAGTTGAGGTAGCACGGGGGTAGCACGCCTAGGTAGCACCGAGGTAGCACAAAAGTAGCACCAGCCAAAACATTGCTGGCTTGTCACGGCGTGATTTTTGAGTCAGGGTGCCCGGTGCACCGGCTATACCAAATGAGGAAGTGATGGCGCACAACAACGCTACCTCATCCTAGTCCGGAGAGTCAACCAAATTGGCTCTCTTGCGTCGTGGCGGCATGAATCTATGCGACGAGGAAGGAGTGAAGAGATTGCAAAGAGAAGACCCGCGGTGCCTAATTTTGGCTGCCGCCGGCATGTCACAAATAGTCACACAAAATAACGGTAGATACAGACTGTGCTACTTCTGTGCTACCTCGGTGCTACCTATGCGTGCTACCCCCGTGCTACCTCAACTTTGAACGTGGCTATTGAGAAGATGTCGATTGCGGGAGGCGGCAAGGTAACGTACGGTCTTCCACAGCTCTGAGCGTCTTCGGAAAGCCATTCTTCGTCGTTGTGAATCCAGGACATAGCTGAAGGGGCTTGACCACGCGTCAGCCGCGTCTTTCTAACATTTATACGCGTTCCCCAGATCATGTGGTGCGTACAATCGGCTTTGTACTCAATGAGGCAGTCCAGGAGGAGTGGCCACCATGTCTATGTGATAAAGAAGGACAAAAAAGTACTGTGGAGCCATTGTGCGACGGTCTTGGAACATGGCCTGCGCGGGGAAGATGTTGTCGGTCACACATCACACTTTCACGTGCTAGTGACAGGCGCGCATCGACCCTTTTTTGTCTTGACTCTTCTGCGAACACGATGTCAAAGCCAAAATCGAGCGATCTTTGGGTCTGTGCCGCGATTGGACTCACCTTCGCGATGATGAACTCCGAATTTTCTGAAGATCTCGTTCGTCAGTGTGGCTGCTCTTGGAACCCGCACTGCTCAATGGTCTGACACCTGCCCACGATGACCCTTCTGGATGGCCTTAAATGGTTTGAATGTCGACGCCCTTTGTTCGCCAATTGAGGTAAGTTTAAGCTGGATCACGTGGTGCAATTAGGCGCACGTATAATGGCCCGCGCGACGCGTGTCGTAGGCCACAACCAACCTTCATGAATCAGCAATCGATCCCCATGCAAGTGTTCTTTGCAGATGCCATGTCTGGGTGCGCTTCGTTCTTTCCTTTGCGCGTACATATCACATTGACACCGGTGATAGGTCATCGGACGATAGCGGTTCGAATTGGTCTGCTGGTGACTCGGACCTGGTTGATAGCAATGGGTGAGCCACCGTCCAGCCGTCACCGTGGCTTATTGCTTATGCGCGCGCCTGTATAGAATGAGTCACTTCATCCTCGACACCGATGTTGGTATTGTGGACTGCAACTTCAAAGCATTGGATACCACAAGCTCGGCTGTTCTTCCTCCAACACGGAAGATCGAACCTGACGGTCATGTGTATCCGTCATGCTCGACGCCCCTCCGAGTCGTTGACCAGGATTCTTCAGTAGAGTTACCTCTTCCAATTTTGCAACCAAGGCCCAGGAAGCATCCGCGTGAGCTGTGGCGGTAAGTTTCTTGACTTCTTACACTCCAGGCTGCGTCCTTACGAAACATCAATCATTGAAAGTGCAACTCGTTTGCTTCAGCGTCAGGTCGCAAGGACGACATATCTAGCATTCTTGCCATGGTGAGAATTACTGTCTCCACGTGCACATAGCCTATGACAGTCACCTCGCTGACATCCCTTCAGTCCGGACGGTTATGTTCTACGCCCGCTCAAAGGCCCGCTTCGTGACGCAGCACGTCAGATCTATCGTCGCTCGTGTGGATACACGATCGATATCACCGCACGTGTATTCTTTTTCAGACAGGACATGTCGTCCATTCAGTTTCCTTGCCCTTATCCGGAATGTAGAGGATCCTTGATTCGCATGGATGCGCTGAAATCTCACATCGGCGAGCACCGTCTGACAAACGATGTGCAGTGGATCCGATGCAGCTGCTCCAAGATCATATCGCAGCGCAACGCAGTACGCCATATCAGCGATACTCATATCATCCCTTCGCTTGAGAGCCTTTGCCCTCTTTGTCTTCAAGAGATGACTGGGCCCCCAGAGACAGTCATAGAGCATCTCG
Organism: Strobilurus pachycystidiatus; assembly: GCA_019915135.1. Taxonomy (NCBI): domain Eukaryota; kingdom Fungi; phylum Basidiomycota; class Agaricomycetes; order Agaricales; family Physalacriaceae; genus Strobilurus; species Strobilurus pachycystidiatus. The sequence goes on along the minus strand of JAHLMK010000025.1, from coordinate 208,369 downwards.
AGGAGTGCCCAGAGTTACTGATGATTGGCATTCACCAATCCCCGAGTACTCGTTGCTTCTACGACGCGTTGCGCTTTCCCACAGTGCAATGAAACCCATCGAATTTCACCTCCGTCAAACATTCATTAGAAATTGGCCACCCCGTATTATGGCCGGAAATATAACTTGAAGTTCTCTACTCATAGGATTCGGCAGTCACTGTACAGCGCGAAGTTGAAGGAGAAAGTGGGTGGGAAATCATTTTATTGAGCCATCGAAACTAAACTAATACAAGCCATGAACCGGTGCAGCGCACCCAGTGCAAGTCAGTGAGAGAGCTATCGCCACTCACTTGTACCGGGTAGCGGTACATCGGTTCACGAGCGCAACGTGTTGAATATGTTACGCAATAAGTTAATGTGCTGTTGAAGCATGCGAGACGAGTCTAAAAGTCCTTCCGTTTAGCGCCACTGCGGAGATTGAAGAATGATAGGGCGACACATACCATGATGCAGGATAGAGGTGGAAGCCGAGACATGAGATCAGGATCGGTCGGATCACAGTGGCAAGCTCTCTAGTAGCCGCCGTGGCTCGCCCGGTCTTGATCCCAAAAAAAAACTGTTATGTGCATCAGCCGGAACGATTGACACACAAGAAGGAACTCACGAAAGAGATAGAAGGTGAAATCAAGGAATAAGAGAATCGGCAAACGATGATCAAAAAGGGCCCTACTTGCGTCGACTGCGAAATATCTAGACGTGAATGTTGTCAAATGGAGTCATCGATGTACACGAAATCCTACGAACAATGTGGCGCTTCAGATTACTGACGTCGGCACGAAGGCCGTACAGCCTTCGAATCGCCCTCATGTGCCAGAAGACCAAGATAACGGGCCCGAGACAGTGCAGTCCGTTGAGGATGTCCCCAATCATCTCCTGGTACTGCGCCTCGAAGCTAGTGAGATGTTGTCAGCCACTGTCGGAGGGAATGGGACGCAGCGTACCTGTGAAGTTGGTCGCAGAAAGCCTTGTGTCCATCGGTGAGCTGTCCCTTCTCACTGGCCTGGTCCAAGTTGTCGAGAGACTCGTTGAGATCCCTTCGAATGCTCTGGACGCATGTCAAGGGGCATAACCAGCGCTTCCAGATGGTCTTGACGAATGTTGCTGTGAGGAGGAAACCAAGTAACGCGTATGCCAGCCCATCACTGGCACGCTCCGATTTCTTCACGACGATATCGCCGAGCACGAAAAGCAACAGGTTCATGAGGGCTTCTGATGAACTCATCACGAAACCAGACTGAAAGGATGAGCGAGGGGGGTGGTCGTCAACAAGAGGTAGATGTGACCATGGAGATCCTTTTATAATACGTACCCACTGGCATCCTGTGCACGAGGGCGACTACTGTGTAGGGTTAATCTTATCTTGATATGCTTTAGGGTTTATCGCGGTGCGTGCTGTTGGGAGAGGTCAGATCCTTCTCGTAGATGTGGTTGCAAATGAAGACTTCAACGGTGCTAGAAGGAGTCGTCAAGCAGATTGCGTCGAGCCGTACTTCGAGCAGAACCAAAACCCAGCCTTCAGGAGAATACAGAGTGAAAGAGCCCCCGCATACAGCATAGACGTCACTAATTTACGAGAGTAAGAGCTGTGGCAACAGCATTAAGCATGCTGGAGATTCGCGGAGCGGCGGGAGATGACAGCGTGTTGAAGGCTAGTAGAGTAGTCCGGCCTTTGCCGGCGAGTGTACCAATTCAACTCGGGATTTACATGGGTGACAATTGACATGGACAGACATATCAGATTTCCGGTGGGCTTTCCGAGTCGCCGAGATCGTCTTTTTGTCAGCCTTTTGTGCTCCGGTTCTACACAAACTCCGGAGGGAACCAGCAAAGGAAGCTGCGATGGGTATGGGACGCTAGTCCAGAAAGGCAACACTTAGGACTGTGACGGACCTATAACGGTTCGACCTACTGCGAATGTCGACGACTGCCTTCCGTTCATTCACATAACATCCGCCGCCAAGACCCCAATTCCCAAAGATAACGCGCCGACTTCCATCGTGACGAGTGTCCGAGAACAAGGCGCATCACCCCCATGAAGACGTCCGCCCCCTTGTTGCAGCGAGGCCAACCAACATGCGAGAGCCCGAGGAGAATCTTGAGGGGATGTCAAAGCAGGACCTCAGCGAGTCCGCCTGGACCTAGTCATCGCAGAGATCCATCTCAGCCTGCCGATGTATAGTGAGATCGACCAAGATTGACATGACGAGTCATACATACCAAAGGTCTTCAGGCGTCTCTACGGAGCACAAATGACGTTTCCTAGTGTCTGCTTCAAGGTGTGATGGGTTGAGTAAACCATGAAATGCCGCGTACCGTAGAATTTGGATTGCACCTCCAGATGGTCGTTGATGGCAAGAGGACGCGTTAGGACGTCATCAGTATATACATACACGATGCGCTTCCCAGACTCAGAGCGAGTGATATGATGATTATCGACGTTCAAAAAGTCCTTTCCGGCGATCTCTGTGGGTTTGCAGTGCCATGTAAAAAGTAGCAATAATGGCAACTAGAAGTACAATTTACGCCGACGTCCAAAGCTGGGTAACAGTAACAAAGCGAACAGGTCAAGTATCTATCAGCGAAGGGGTACTATGATATACAGTAGAGTAAAAAAAGCACGAAAATGCGAGAGCTCACAGCAAAAGAAGTACTTCGATGAATGAGAAGAGCAATTGGCAGAACGGATGATGAGTCTCTGTGAGTAGCGAAAGGAAGAGCTGAAGGATCTACGAGAACAAAACCATGGGCCCCGATACAGGAATCAACGCCGAGAAGCAAGCCGAACCGAGCGTTCATGCCTCGACCGTATCCACAATGACTTTCACCCCATTTCCGAGCACTGCAACGCCGACTAGATGCGCCGCGACTCTCTGAACGTGCTTACGAAGGCTCAGAGACCGCCCGGAGCGCGTATAGCGGAAATGAGCGACCAAGCGGAAGGTGACCTGACGCAGACTAGGCATCCTGCTAAGGATGGGAAGGAGGTCCTCCCACTGGAGGGACGGATCGTTGTTGGTTCCGGGTCTGGACGAAAGGAAGAGCATCTCCAGCTCGAACAATTCGAGAGCACAGTTGTCTTGCTTCGAAGCGCGCTCCAGCGATGCGAGGAGGTGCGCCCAGACGCGAGGTTGGCACGGCGATGGGAGTTGGGCGTCGTCCTGGAGGACTTCGGCCATTTCCACGCTCAGCTTCAGCGACGTGACCTTGCGTAACGGAAGGATTGGAAAAGGCTTTGGGGCACTGAAAGGCGGTGTCAGAAAAGCCGGCCCTGGGTAAAGCGAATGAGAAACTGACCCTTCAGAAAAGTCGTCGATACCATGAATGAAACCACCGCCAATTCTGAATGACACCCCGAGGTCGAGGCAGGTGAGACTCGGCAATTTCTTGTTGATCAGAAAAGCGAGGCTGGACATGGCTTCGGCGGAGACATCTGTACGCAGCTTCAATGAGCGCACCTCGTTCAGAGGCCACGACTTCGACATGGTGACGAGTATCTCCATATCCCACCTACTACACGCGTAGAGAGCGATGTCCTCCAACTTGGGAAGCCCCCATGCATCCTGATAGAAAGAGTGGGGATCCCAGAAATCGTCCTCCGTGTCGCAAGTGTCAAATATGGATTGCTCATCAAGACGTCCGGTACCCTGCGGTGTATCGACAAATTGGAACGTCTTCAACTGAGGGAAAGCTGGAAGGAGGGACACCAAGGCGTTGGCGTAGCGCTGCGCAGTGATATCGGAGAAGACCAGTTTCGTGATGGACAGGGGACGGAACGCCTGCTCGCATGAAGGCGCGCTGGTGTGCCCGATTTTCATGTGACGGCACTCGAGCGACTGGAGCGAGTCAAGAGACCGAATAACGGCGGACAGGTGGCGATCTTCCTTGATCCAAACCTCGAGATCTGTCTCCCACTGGCGCGCAGGCGTGCCATACTTGAGATAGGCATACATGCCGCCGTCCTCCGCTTCTTCATCCGAGTCGTCATCATCGCATCCATCGGGACAACGGCCGTTGTTACCATACTGTCTGTTGGCGTGGGTGCGTCCAGCGAGTACGAGCGACTTCACGAAGCCGCCGAGGGCGGCGGCATGCTTGTGGAACCGACGAGAAGTGGAGAAGCCTGGCCTGCCAGGATCATCGTCATCGTCTGGCTGACAGAGTCGAACTTGGCGAAAGAGATGACGACGCGAACGAGGAAGGAAGGATTTGGAGACCAAGGAGCAGGCGCGGAGTTCGGGAGAGGGAAGTATGATGTCGATGTGGTGTGTACCGGCGGCAGCGACCTCGTCGATGATGGCGTCGGTTATTTCGACCGGAATCGGTGGACGGGAGTTCATGATGATCTGGGTGCGCTGTTGGATGCGACGGAAAAGAAAGAACAAGCCAGACTTACTCTTGAAAAAAGGGCGGAGCAAACGAGACCGCAACAGATGGAGGTGATATGGAGACTGGATTCGGTGCAGCCCAGCTGCCCAGAACGCTACGGATAAGGGTCAACAAAATTCCAGAGTTCAAGAATTGACGCTCACCTCTCGCGCAGAGGCAATTGAAATGGTGGGCAGGAAGAGAGAGACTCCCGTGCGATTAGAAGACTCGCCTGAATTTGCTGGGAAGCTGTCAAGCTGTCGGAGGCAACAGCGAAGAACGCGTCATCGCCATCGGACAGGCCCAGGATATGTATGGCAGCCGTTGCATCAGGGCCAGGATCTGTGAGATACGCTTGTAGTGTGTGCACATCTTGGCAATATTGGCAGACGAGTCGGAGCTGGTGGCGAAGGAAAGACACGTGTGCGTGCTTTGGCTTTGTTAGGCCGTGGCCTCAACTTTGCCGCCTGCTTGCCGCCACGATCTAAGAACGTGTCTTCGCTCTCCCCATGAAGGCGCAACTTTTTTCGACTGAGAGCCTCGCGGTATACACCTGCGAGCCGACGGAATCCAGGACCGATCACAGAGTCGTGTGAGATGAAGGACGCAGACATGGCGTTTGCTAGCCCACCGTTGGCCCAGGTGGTTGAGAATATATCGGCCATAATCCCACCTTATGGCATCAGTGCTACTTACGGTAGCCAAACACAGTCTATGAAAGACTCGTGCTTACTTTTTGACCACCATCCGCGATCTACATGAATCCTAATTGGTAAGGCGGGCGCATCAAGGGTCCGTGCTCGGTGCTCCCGAATAATATTCATGCCGTGACGATGATAATCAGACTCTCGGGTCTCCCCATAGCTTCCATCTCAGTACCCCACGACATCCACAATGGTGAAGACGGTCTTTATCACTGGGTGGGTTCTTCACTCTTGGCCTTCAAAATTGCGCTTGGATGCTTATGATGCGTCGCGTAGCTGCTCTACAGGTGGACTGGGCTTTGCCCTCGCGAAAGAGTACCATCAGCGAGGTGCGCGCTTTGACCCTGGGGATGCAGTGTACTAACGGGTAACTATGTAGGACATAAAGTCTTCGCGTCGTCGCGGTCTTTGGCGTCGATGAAGGAGCTCGAAGATATCGGGATCGTGACCCTCGCTCTGGATGTTACGGACTACGACAACATTCGAGAAGTCAAGGAGGTCGTCGCGGAACAAACTGGCGGACGACTGGACATCCTGGTGAACAACGCGTGCGTTTGTATCATGTCTTCCTTGTCGCCATACCTAGCAACTTTCTAGCGGCATACCCTCCTCATGCCCCATCGCCGATCAATCCACTGCAGAGGCCAAACGCGTCTTTGACGTCAACATCTTTGGGGTCATGGAAGTGACTCGTGTCTTCCTTCCCCTCCTCCTCCCAGCAGAAGGCTCCGTGGTCCTCATCGGGAGCTTCGCCGGCCTCTTACCCATGCCCTTCTCTAGCGTGTACAATATGACGAAAGCCGCTCTCATTTCGTACGGCGACACCCTCCGCATTGAGATGGCGCCGTTCCGGTAGGTGCTAACCGTCCTATTCCTCTTTATCGGTTCCAGTGAACAAATCTATGTTAGCGTGAAGGTGATGACAGTCCTCTCTGGGACGGTCGAGTCCCGGATCGCCAAACCTGAGATCTTTGAGCTTCCGGAGGGATCGATATACGAGCCCATACGGGAGGAGTTTGCGCAGAATGCGCGGCACTTCACTGGTACGCGTTCATGCATATACTACCAACACAAAACACACACTCATACCACAAAAGAGAACGTCATGGGCGCGTCCGAGTGGGCTGAAGGCGTCGTAACTGAGACGCTGAGACCCGCCTCGGGATGGAAGCCCCACCTTTGGATTGGTACCAGGTCTTTGACGTGGTTGATTTGGTTGGGTACTACGTTCATGCCGCGGACCTTCTTGGTATGTTTGCCTTTCTTCGCTTGTCATTTGCTCTTATATTGGGATTGAACTCGTAGGACTCGAGATTGAGCCAGTCGTTTGGGCTACCAAAGATGGTGGAGGCGCTGAAGGAGCGGGGGAGGGGAAAGTCGGAATAATGGTGCTAGTAGACGTCGGATGAGCTAAAACTTTGGCGGAAACAATACCATCCAGGCTAAGAGTCAATTCTCATCTCCGAACCCATGATAAGTGTCATCCTTCTTCGCTTCAAATGGCCGAATAATTATCGGCGTTCAATTGAAAGTCCGACACTTGCCTCACGCTCTCATGGTCAACACTTCTGAAAGGACATCCTATCCCATCCCATCCCATCTGCCCGTCTCTCTGTGGACGAGGTGCAAGAATCTTGTGACAATATGGCTTGTTTGGATCATGTCTCATCTTCCTTCCTATGTACGCTGGCCATTCCTTGTTCTTCATGAAAGCAGGTGGATCTTTGAACGCACTCAGCACCCTTGGCGTGTTCTATTTCGCCTCACTTTCCCCATTCCTTGGCATCTCCGCATGCCCGCGCCTATGACTGTTGCCTCTCTGGTACAGTCCTCCATCCACTCCGCGGACTACATCTACGACCGGCACGATAACATCAACTCCATACGCGCTTTCGAACTTTTCCATTCTCGCGATACCCAGCAATACTCGTTATACCGTCTTTACGACGCGGTCTGCACGCAACACCACGTCGAGATGGTGCACGAAGCGACATATATTTGGTATCGACCCGAGTGGTCGCTCGCGGACTGGCCGGACCCACGGGACGAAAATCCTGTGAGGTATACGGTCCTTGCTGGGATTGTTGAGATGCTGGTGGATGCGTATAATTGGCGTATGTCGCTCGGGTTTTGCAGGGACCACAAGCGGCAGAGCAGGAAGTCCAGAGCCGAGCGAAAGATACCCGAGGGCCCGCCCGAGACTGTGCCGGCGTGGGCCAATCGGGTGCCACCCGCCGAAAAGACAATCGTGTTGTTCAAGCCTGGACATCCGGAGGAGAGGATGGAGAGTGTACCGGTGCAGTTCATGATGCGAAATATACGTGGCTCTGGGCGTGGAGAATTCATGTTTGTTTGATGCACGTATAGGACGATCCTACTGTTTTACACTCTACTTATCAGTCATATAATCATATATACTCGAGTATGCTAATGCATCTGCAGTATAGTCTTGCATGCTAGTCAGGAGATATGTGTGTCGGCGTTCGAGCTGGCTGTCTTCACATTCTCTTCCCTCATAAGTAGACAGAATTCCTACCATATTTGTGCTTTCGTATGCGTACTAGACCGATTGCCCGCCACTCGACCCTGATTCCAGCAAAGAAGCGCTTGGACCCTTCAGTAATACCATCATGCGTTCGCGGAGGGACGTAAATATCTACGCGTCCGGTAAGTGACCAATATGACGAGGTGTTTTCAGAGAACACGAACCGAATCGCGCTCTCGATGAGCTAGCTGTGAGCACTGAGCACTTTCGGCTGCTTTTGTAGCGGATAACAAGTGATTGGGAAGACTTTCGTACGTTTTATAACGCAGAAGGCACGGATCGAATGGATGAATGAGACAAGATGTGACCTGGTGATCATATACCTCCTGCGCCAGGTCAGACTGAAGGAAATCCTCGAGGTCACCAGTCAGACCGGCCCAAACCGTCCGCGGGATCATTGCGGCCAACAATGATAGAGTACCAAGTGTGTCCGCGTCCGCCGATATAAGCAGAATTTTGCCCATGGTACGAAGATGGGCGGGTTCTAACATGTAAGACAATGCCTCATGGTAGGCCGGCAGGGACACGTTCTTCAGTGGGTGTAACCCGTGTACAAATGCTGAGGCAAGGAAGTGATACGGAGCAGCGTCCTGCGAGCGGTGCAGCTTTTCACCGAGCCGCACGTGCTCTATAAATGCAAGGAAGTTGTGACGGCACAGTCCATCATATAGCACCAGGAGAAGAGTGGAAATCTTGTTGCGACCACTGACTATGAGAACTTCCGCTAGAAACAGTCCTACTTCAGATAAGTTGAACGGTTCCTCAAACAATGTCTCGACAGTGGTAGGCGTGATCGTAGTGTCCCATCGCAGAGAACCATCGAGAAGCTGACAACGGAACAAAAGGCGTAGGATAGTTTGCCGATATTGGGAAGAGAGTGAAGCCCAAGTGGACAAAGTCGTCATGACAGTCTTCAAAGCTTGGAAAGTTGCTCTGAGAATGCAAGGGTGTTTGATATGTGTCCTTCCTTGGTCTTTCAGACCAACATGTTCGCGCAGAGCATCGAGTACGCATGTGAGGGACGTGTCACCTGCGTTTGTTCCCGAGAAACCAGTCCTCAGGACTGCAGGTGATTGTACAAGGGCCAGAAGTAGGAGAACGTCGTTTGGAACATCACTGTAATCATCTCCGATGCAGCTATCCTTGTATTCCGTCTTCAGGAGAAGTCCAGCAAGTGATGGGAGGAAAAATCGCTTAACGGCAGTCTCCAGTGTGATCTTATCTGTGGTTGCTATAGGACCGCCGCAGGCAAGCACGCTCAGTTTATGGGTCCCGTAACTGCATTGTCGGGCATTACTTTCAATCAGGGTGACGGGGTAAACCTCGCCATTTCGAGGGAAAGATCCACCACAGTCGACGCAACGATGATGAGCGGATATAAACCAGTCGATGAAGGCATCCCAAACATCCGACCCGTCGACATCCTTTTCGAGCCATGACGTGCCATTGCGAAGCGCATTGCCAAGAATCCGAGCCCAGATGGCTACGTCAAACACAACAGTAGGATGCAGGATCTGCGAGCGTGCAAAATCAACCGCTCGTTGAGGGTAAAGGGTATTGACTAGGCCGGTGAAATTTTCGTCATCTTCCAGATATCTGAGGGGTGCTGGGGGGGAGCTATTTGGAAAGAGACGGATAAAACTGCGCAAAAAGAGGTGGTAGGCTGCTTCTGTCTCTGGCATAGAATAGGATCGCATGTATGCTTCCACCGTGTCCTTGAGTTCCTCCTCCGTATCAGGTAGATTGTCCTTGATCACTTGAATCACATGCAAAGGCATGTTGCTAACGGCCTGCAAAGCAATCTTTTTGACTGACGCATTCGAAGAGTTTCGATAAAGTGATGCTAGAGTGCGGGCATCCAGCGCGGGACCCTTTCGCTTGATCCTCTCCACCTCTGGATCTCGGAACGAAGATTGTATTTGACTTTTGGGCCCGCAAGGAGTAGTCAATTTCGGCTGAGTCACCGGCGGAGTCGCCACCGAAGAGTCAATCGTGGACCAGCGGAATAGCCGGCTCAAAAGGGCAAGCAGGTAACGAAGCTTCTCTCGGGGACGAGAGCGACGGAAGCGAGAGATTATGACGTAGGCAAATTTTGTTAGAGGCGTAATGTACGGACAGGATGGTTTGAACACGGGGAGTACGTTGGTCGCAAAGTACGCCACCATCGCGATCGCAGCAAGTGATCCAACGACGGAGCTGATCCCCGTACTAAGGACGCGAATGAACACAATCATCCCAGCAAAAAATAGGCCGAGGGAGATGTGCAGAAGGACGGGGAGAATGCCGATGATCCCTGGCACATGCCAGACTTCGAAGTTGCGCGATCTGAGCTCACGAATCCGGCAGCGATCTCTCGGTGTACCAGCAGATGCGACAGAGTCGCGATACTGGTGAATCCATTGCTTGGTGAGTACGGCGATGAGCGCCGTGGTGAGACTCAGCGACAGACTCACGAACCACAGGCCATTGACCCAGGTCGCAGAGCGGGTCGGGACGAAGAGGCCATCGGGAGTATACGAAGAGCGCGGGACGGTCGTAGAGGAACGGCCTTCATCGATGGCACGGTCAACTTGAATAGACTCGTACATCAAAGAGGCAATCATCTGGCCATAGTCCACCTGGAGGGATTGAAATGTCTGGGTTAAGAAGGACGATACAACAGCAGAGAACAATCCGGCCTATAAAGCTCTTGAGTGATTACTTGGATGCAGATTGGAAGAAGCTTACAAAGACCAGCAAGACGTCCAGGGCATCGGTCCAGGTAACGACTTTGTCGGCATCAACGATCGAACCCTCGTCGTACGCCGTCTTCCAGACCCGTGCATTAGGCCCAGTCTCATGGAATGGCTCATCGGGTGGGTACTTGTTCTCGTAATCGTACGGGTCGGCAGCTAAGCAGTGGCGCAATTTATCAACAGCACCAATGATAAGCCCTGCAGCGAGCGCTTACCTCTCTGAAAACCGGCAAAGAGCTTCTTCACGCCAAAAATGGTGCGCCGATGACTGCCAAGGTGATCGGGACAGGCAACGAGCGTAGCTGGAGATGGGATCTGCTCGTTGTCGTCAAAATGCATGCATTCGTGCTGGGGCTCCGCCGGAGGTAAGGGCCCGACGGCCTGGAAGCCGTCCGCGGTGCCAGTCGGGAATGGTCCATCCAGCTGAGCATGGGGTGGGTTGGTCAAGATGGGCGCTAGATCCGGTGGCTGTTGCGGCGCAGACGCGTCCGTGGGTGAGGGCATAGTGTAAGGAGTAAATAAGGCAGGAAAGATCAGATCCGCGCTCACGGCAGCTGTTTATCTGCATCCATCAGACAGTCACACTTCCTGGCGTAAGACAAAAAAGATGAGGCGGCGTGTTTTGGGTCACTTATTGTCAATTGTGTCCTCTGAGTTCTCGCTACGACACATCGGAAGACTTGGGGATTCGGGGTCCCGCTCATAGCACTTTGCGGCGTGCTCTTGTCGTTTAGACAAGTTCCAACCTATGAAGCCGTATTCGGTGTTCGACCATATCTGATATCTGCTCAACATATAGTAGGTATCAATGCCGCTGTGAGTAGAAGTAAGTACCATTGTCTCTTGTATTGTCTTGTACTGACGAGGTGGCCCTGGCGCTCGCCGCTCTGAACCGAAAGGGGAAATTCCCGCCGATCATGTTCGGTTTGCATTTTGCTTCCGAGCTCCCGAGTCCCGACCATCATGTCCAACGAAACACTTACCCTCCACAATACACACCGCTTCATCGTCGTCCCCGCCGTCTATTCCACAAGACTTGTCTTATCTAGGGCGCTCTTCGATTTCGAATCATCATGGACATATACCTCAACAACTACAGGGACGACGCTATTTAGCAGCTCGTGCTCTCGCTAGCACGGAGCTAGTCACCGCCCAAATCAGTGGCGCCTTCACTACCACTTCCCCCGCTGAACTCGACGTATCTCTTCTCGAGGAGGCGGTCATTGCTATTCTGTCATATCATTTCCAGCCGCGATGTCATTATCCTAGCTGTCATTGTAGGATTGCAGCCGCGGCGCACACCGATGTCGAAGTCGTGCTGTCTGCCCCATCTTGTAGCTCCATCATGTCACCACCCGTGATCGTCATCTCCTTCCACAAAACGACCCCAATGCGTTGAATCACAAGAGCAAGCAGTGTTGGTGCTGCCAAGAGCTCAAGCGGCTCGAGGCGCTCGTTAACACAGCGCCACACTCGGCATCCCGCCGCAACACACACCTGACGCCTTCGCTCAAACTCTACAAACAACCCAACTGGGAACTCAACGATCCGTGGAAGTATGCGTCCTTCGCTGCTACGAAAGGTATGTGTCCAGCTCATCATACCATCCTGTGCGACGACCTAATCTCGAACTATTCAGCTGGCAGCGACGCAACATGAGAGCAGACGCGCTGCTGCACGGGCTGTGGATACCGAGGAAAGAGAGTTGGTGAATGGAGATGGCCGTGTTCTCGAGTTTAATGCGCCGTTAAGCAAAGCATACCAAGTTGACGGATGTTGTGATTATCTATTTCCTTCGACCAAAATCTCCTCGTCAACATCCTTTTTTCGTAAGTTTATCTGCAGGCTTATGCCATGTCAGGTCCGAGTCCTTCGCCCGTTGATCGTTGATCACCCCCGCCACATTCAATTACGACCATGCCGCATTAGTGACATCCTCGCGAGTCTGTTACGCAAGACACCGAGAGGCGGGAGATGAGCGGGGAATTGATCGTTGGGAAGCAGACCTGGCAGCGGACGCAGAGCGAGTGGAAGGTGTCTGTTCGGCGCCAGCAAGGACTCGAAGCCGGCCACCCAGAGCTCCAGGGTGATCTTGTCCATCCATGGTGGGGCATACTATGTGGGGAGCGCGGAGGACAAGCGGAATATCTCGGTGCCGTTGGCGTAGTATACGAATGCGAGAGTGTTTTGTAAGTTTCAATTTGTTCCTCTTCTTGGACATCGCTGACGGACTTTCTGAAGTGTTCAATTACCGCCTTGCGCCGGAGTGCTCACTCCCTGGACCGTTGCATGACGTGTCAGCGGGTACTTCCGCTTGACGGACGTTCCGCCGAAGAACATCTACATCTGGTGGAGGCTTGTCCCTCGCTCTCTTGATGGATCTGAAGGACAAAACCTATCTCTCTCTACTGGTGGGCTCTTCACGTCGCTCTGAATCGGTAGGTCTTGTTTGTCCTTCTTGTACTTTCCCGCCCTTACACGACTCTTAACGCCATGACCATATCTGGTGCCTCTGGGGAGTCAAACACTGCTTACGATGTAATTCCCGTCTTCTCGCCGGAGGACCACCCGAACCCCATTGCCACTACTTCGGTGACGGAATGGAATAGTACCTCCTCATGCAACCATACGCGCCGCCATTCTTTGACAACTTCAAAGGGCCCACTACTCCCGCTTCTCGATCGAACCGGCGACTCGGAGGTGCTGCAGGATGAGATCGCCCTAGTGGCGAAGAGGGCCGAGTTCGCAGATGTGAGTTGCCGCACGAAGAGTACCAGAACGGCGTGCACGTCTTCCCTTTCCTGAAGATCTGCCCCCAGGCGATGGGCGCGTTTGTGAGGAATATCATGGACGACACGCACTTGCCTGAAAAGCTGGATCGCTCTCTGGAGATGGAGATCGACAGCAGTGCCTCGGTGGCGGTCAGCTCGGATGGACGAGTCGCGTCGGCCGGCGTCAAGGATTCGGAGGAGAAGGAGGACTGTCAGTATACGGCCGAGCCAGTTGACGACCATGGGTGGGAAGGTTGTGGCCATGGGCCTTGATTTAACTTGAGCCCCGCATTCAAGGACCCAAGCTTCCTCCAATCATGATACGCAGACATAAAATTATGGAGAGGAAGTTCATCCGGGCGGGACCGGCTAGTTAATTCGTATCATTTCTGATCCCGATTTCTATTTGCCTCAAAGGGTCTATAATCGTAGACTCGGTAGAGTATTTGAGTGCATGTAGATAGTGTTACTGTCATTACATTATAACTTAGGACTTTCCGTTGACTCAAAAGTACATCTTTTGATTCTCAGAGTTTGCTGTTTTCTTGAACTCAACCAGTTTCGGGAGAGTTGATTCCACCCAGTCTCTGCCCGTGATTGCAGCATTTCGTCGAGGCTTCTCTGTCTTATAACGACTGTCTTCGCTACTAGAGCCAAGTTTCCAGGCTATCTCTATCTTATGTGTTCAAGAACAAACACGTGATGCGAACCTAGACATGATCGAAGCCCGTTCCTTCTTCATCGAGGGGCATCGTGCTGTATCGTTTCGCTAGTCCTGGTGGTATTACTATATGCTATCTCCCACTCCTCCTTACAACGCCCGTCCGGCGATCTTTGGTCCCCGTCCGGCGATCTTTGGTCAGGGCGGCATGAGTCCCATCACGCAAGTTCTACCTAAGGGTTCGATTAAAGCTAAGTTACTTACTACTAACTGAGTACTAACAAGGATGATAGAGTAGCGTACGGGTCTATATACGTGAATATACTGATAAAATCTCCGAACATAATGTAGGTAGTGCTTGTTGATGCCTGTCTGTCCAGAGACCGAGGCTACGTTGTGCGGGTGGCACCTATTGTAGGACTAAGTCTTGTCATAATCATTATCGTTTGACAATCTTCGCAAGGGGGCAGTGAGTCGTGATATTGCCACTACTCCATCTGCCCATAAAGGTCGTATTGAAGGATCTATAGTCGTCGGAACCAACTCGGCAGTGCGAAGGTCCGCCGGTGGGACACTCGGACATCATGAAGAATCTTGTCATAATCCGGAAGGCATAGCACGGGACGCGGACCAGGATCAGAAGATCGGCACCTACGCACAGCCTGTTTGTAGGATTTAGCTAGCTCCTCCTGGAACCTTTTCTCGAGTGATTTGCCGTGCAGCTTAAAGTTGCTCTGAAAGTAGCATTCCTCCCAGCCAATTTTCACCTTCGACATTGGAGTTTTGTCAATGTTCACGTCACTGGGGTTTGAGAGCAATGAAGTGAATGAAGTCTCGATATCGTCGGAAGTGCTATGTACCGGTAAGTGTTCAAGTACTCGAGTTAAATGCGGCAAAAAGGGACTCACACATCAGCATGTTGCTCTGCAACTTTACTTCTGATATTCTCGAGCCAGCTCTTGGGAATATATGGTGTAACGCTTTTGGCAAAGCTGGTGGCAAATGCTTTGCAGAAGGACAACATGTGTCGATGTTTTAGTCGGACCCAATCTGCATCGGCCTCCTCGAAGCTGTCTTGAGCACGCCTGGATTCAAGGTCAAAGCGTTCATCGGCTTTGGCCTTGATCTCCGGGTGAACTGGCGTATTGGCGTGGGATGTGGATGGATAGGTCTGTGCTTGAGCTTGCCGGCCTTTGAGCTCGCGGTCGTGATTGCTCATTGTGGCGGACCCTGCTGGATCGTGGATGGGAATGGTCGGTCATCAGGGAGACTGCTTCACTATATGTTGGTGACTGGACAATAAGATTCAAGCTGTTGTTCGAGTGTTGTTCTCTGAGGACATGCCCATTACTGACGATGATGCGCGCCTGCGCGCCTTGGCAACCAATGCCGATCGTGTTATTGTCAATTCCACGACTGTGCACAGATACAGCCCCATTTTGGAATACTGCTGGTAGCACGCCAGAGAGAGAGAGAGAGTATCCCGTGAGAGAACACTTCATCGACCAGAGGCTCTGCTGCTCGCTGGAAAAGGTTGAGCCACTGGCGATTACAGCCCACGCCGGTGGTGTCGTTTTGTGGCGTGATAGACCCGGGCTAGCTGTCCTGCAAGAACTTTCTAGGAGATGTGTGTACTAGAAATGTACTGAGACCAGCTCACATAACATTACTCCTGTAGCCATCCTGGATGGGGCTCAGTCGTCTACCGAGAACACAAGATTGCGATGATGATTGGAACAATGTGATGTGCCAGTCACCGTGGTACAACAAGTTACAAGTCTTCTGATCATCAGACAACGGTTCGTGGGGCGTCTGGCACTCCAAGCTACGACAACCACTACAATACTGTATGCTTGTGGTCGTGACTTAATCACTGGGTATACATGCTCTCTTTACTTGTAGACAGAATTGTCAAAGCCATATTTACACGGACTATAGTGTGCATACTACACAGATTGCATGCCACTCGACGCTGCTCCCAGCAGAGGAGCGCTGGCACCCTTCTGGAGTGATAACATGATTCGTTTGCGGAGGGACCTGAATATCTACAAATCGGTTAGTGACAAGTCCGACAAGGCCTTTCTGTAGAGAATAGTACGAACCGAACCGCGGTAATGAAAAGCTAGACCTGACCAGTGATCATTCTCAGCTGCTTGTGTAGCGGATAGCAAGCGATTGGAAAGGCTTTCATACGTTTCGTAACGCAGAAGGCACAGATCGAAGGGATGCAAGACACATTTTTCGACCTGGTAATCATATACCTCCTGTGCGAGGTCAGACTGGAGGAAACCCTGGAGGTCACCAGTCAGACCGACCCAAATTGTCCGCGGAATCATTGCGGCCACCGACGATAGAGTACGAAGTGTGTCCGCGTCCGATAGAAGCAAAATTTTTCCCATGGTCCGAAGATGGGTGGGCTGTAGCATGTAAGACAATGCCTCATGGTAGGCCTGCTGGGACAGAATCTTCAATGGGTGTAACCCGTGTACAAAAGCTGAAGCAAGGAAGTGATACGGAGCAGCGTCCTCCAAGCGGTGCGACTGTTCACCAAAACGCACACGCTCTATAAACTCGAGAAAGTCGTGATGGCACAGTCCAGCATATAGCACCGGGAGAAGAGTAGAAATTTTGTTGCGTCCACTAACTTCGAGGACTTCTGCTAGCAACAGTCCCCTTTCAGAGAAGTTGAACGGCGTCTCAAACAATGCTTCGAGAGTGGTAGCCGTGATGGATGGGCTGATCGTAGTCTCCCAGCGCAGAGAAGCATCGAGAAGCTGACAACGGAACAAAATGTGTACGATAGTTTGCCGATTTCGGGAAGAGAGTGATGCCCAAGAGGACAAACTTGCCACGCCGGTCAAAGCATGGAAAATTGCTCTGAGAATGCGAGGGTGTGTAATATGTGTCCTTCCTCGGTCTTTCAGACCAACATGTTCGCGCAGAGCATCGAGCACGTAGGTGAGGGACGTGCCACCTACATTCGATGTCGAGGAGCCATTCCTCAGTATTGCAGGCGATTGTACAAGGGCCAGAAGGAGGAGAACGTCGCTTGGAGCATCACGGTAATCATCTCCGATGCAGAGTTTCGCGTATTCCGTCGCCAGGAGAAGTCTAGTCAGTGAAGGGAGGAAGAAGCGCGTAACGGCAGTTTCCAGTGTAATTTTATCCGTGGTTCCTATAGTACCGTTGCAGATAAGCACGCTCAGTACATGCTGCCCGTAATTGTCTTCTTGATCATCCCTACTCAGCGTGAGAGGATAAACCTCGCCAATTGGAGATCTAGTACAGGCGGCACATTGATGCGGCGCGGATATACACCATCCGATGAAGGTCTTCCAAATGGCAGACCCGTCGACATCTTTCTCGAGCCAGGACATGCCATTGGAAAGCGCATTACGGAGAATTTGAGCCCAGATGGCTACGTCAAATTCGACGGTAGAATGCAGAATCTGCGAGCGTACAAAGTCAACCGCTCGTTGAGGGTATAGATCATTGACTAGGCCGGCGAAACTTTCGTCATTTTCCAGATATATGGGGAGCGTTGGGGGACAGGCGTCTGGTAAGAGACGGATAAAACTGCGCAGAAATAGGTGGTAGGCTGATTCTTTCTCCGGATCGAAATGAGATCCCATATACGCTTGCACGGTGGCCTCGAGTGCCTCGTCTGTATCTGGCAGATCGTGCTTAATAGCTGGAATGACATGCAAAGGCATGTTACTCACAGCCTGCAGAGCAATCTTCTGAACAGACGCATTCGAAGAGCTTCGATAAAGCGATGCCAGAGTGTGTGCATCCAGTACGGGACCCTTTCGATCGATCCTCTCCACTTCTAGATCTCGGAACGACGATGGTATTTGGCCCTCGGCCGCGCAATGAGTAGGCTGAACCGCCGCTGTAGACTTAGCCGACGGCGAGCGGAATGGCCGGCTCAGAAGGGTAAACAGCAAACGAAGCCTCTCTCGCGGACGAGAGCGATGGACACGATAGAGTATGACATAGGCAAATTTGGTGAGGGGCGTAATATATGGACAGGACGGTTTGAAGACGGGGAGCACATTTGTCGCAAAGTATGCCACCATCGCAATCGCAGCAATGAATCCAACAACGGAGCTGATTCCGGTACTAAGGACGCGAATGAAGACAATCATGCCTGCAAAGAAGAGGCCGAGGGAGATGTGCAGAAGGACGGGGAGAATGCCGATGATCCCTGGTACATGCCAGAGTTCGAAGTTGCGTGATCTGAGCTCGCGAATTCGGCAGCGATCTCTCGGTGTACCAGCAGAGGCGACAGAGTCGCGATACTGATGAATCCATTGCTTCGTGAGCACGGCGATGAGCGCCGTGGTGAGACTCAGCGACAGGCTTACGAACCACAGGCCATTGACCCAGGTCGCAGAGCGGGTCGGGACGAAGACGCCGTCAGGAGTATATGAAGAGCGTGGGACGGTCTTGGAAGAGCGGCCTTCATTGATGGCACGGTCGATCTCAATGGACTCGTACATGAAAGAGGCGATCATCTGGCCATAGTCCACCTGGAGTGATTGGTATGTTTGGGTCAAGAAGGAAGATACGACGCCAGAGAACAATCCAGCCTATGAAGCTCATTGAGTGATGACTTGTATGCATATGGAAAGAAGCCTACAAAGACGAGCAAGACGTCCAAGGCATCGGTCCAGGTAATGACCTTGTCGGCATCAACAATGGATCCTTCGTCGTACGCCGTCTTCCAGACTCGCGCATTGGGCCCAGTCTCATGGAATGGCTCATCGGGCGGGTACTTGTTCTCGTAATCGTAGGGGTCGGCAGCTAAGCAGTGGCGTAATTCAGTAACAGCACTAATGATATGCACCGCATCGAGACGCTGACCTCTTTGAAATCCCGCAAAGAGCTTCTTCGCGCCAAAGATTGTGCGCCGATGACTGCCAAGATGCTCGGTACAGGCGACAAGCGTAGCGGGAGATGGGATTTGCTCGTCGTTGTCAAAATGCATGCATTCGTGCTGGGGCTCCGCCGGAGGTAAGGGCCCGACGCCCTGAAAGCCATCCGCGGTGCCCGTGGGGAATGGTCCATCTGGCAGAGGATGGGGCGGGTTGGTAATGATAGGCGCAGGATTCGGTGCCCGTTGCGGCGCAGACGCGTCCGTTGGCGAGGGCATGGTGTTGAAGGAGCAGTGGGAAGGGACCGAGTGGGAAACATCAGATCCACGTTCACGGCATCTATTTATCTGCGTCCATCCACCGAACAGCTTCGCTTGTCCCTGGTTAGAAGTATAAGGGTACACATTTACAGAGCACAAGGGATCCACCCACCTTCACAACGGCCGCCCAGCAGTGTATTACACAAGACGGAGACCTTGTACCCGTTTTGGGGTATACCACTCCACCGGTATGCGGTATGAGTGAGCTTCGTGGAACGCAATCACCCAGTTTATTTCACCCGGTTCCACGCGTTCGTCGTGTCCCAGCCGCGTTTGACATCTGTGGTGCAGGCATGAAAAGAAAACTCGAAGTTGGGTTCAAGTTGCGGGCAAGTCCACGTGGATCAGCATTTCCCGGCCCGGGGTTTACATTATGATTGTGGCGGTCCCCCATTCAATTCTCAATATCATCCCCATCAGAAGTCTTAGACATTCTCACATCAACTACCACCATCGATCGAGCAAAAAATTTTACTGGGCCCTCCATGCCGCCTCTTCACGCTGGATTCGTGCCGCAAAACGCTCTATGGTCTTCTATAAGAGTATGTTAGCATGGCGGGAAATCATGGCAGACGGTGCGTCATGACTTTTTGTCTTGAGGCTCATTTTTTGCGCCAGTGTCTTGACCAGTAGGCTTGCGCGGACCGCCTGCTCGCCATCAGCCGTCTCATGACGCTGGCTCGCCCTAAGCCATCAGTTGATGCAGGCTCCCCGTAAGCCATCTTTTGATGCAGAGCCCCCCCTCCCCCAAGCCGTTGTTGACGCTGGCCCACTGTTAGCCGTCTTGGACGCATGCACCATCTCATTCTCTCCCTAATAACCACCCTGATCTCATTCCTTCTTACGGCATTACCACACCTCGTGTACTGGACCACAATTCTCCGCCTTCGACCACTGATGCATCCTTGCCACTACCCTGTGTCTCTCCCATATCCGCCTCCCACCATGAGTATTCTTCTTCGACATGGTGATGGTCTCGTATCGCGAGCTCGCTTCACAGTCCTCACGACGCGCGGCCCTCTCTGCATCTCAATCGCTTATTCGAAAGGGACCCGTACTTATCCCATGGATGGTCACCCCACGATGATCCGCATGATGACGAGTCGTAATCAATGGACCCAGACAATCTCCTTGCGCTCTGTCGACACTGTCAGACGGTGCTGAAGACTCTTGAGCACATGCTCTTGGAGTGCACAGCCCGAGACTTGTTTGCAAGCCGGAGCATTTCTGGTTCATGTTTGTTGACGCCGTCACTACTTTGGCGAACCTTTCGGCGGTATCAAGACCTTGAACTCACATTTAACGAGATCAAGGCGCCGATTTTTCCAATTAATCTCCCACATTATTAATACTTAGTTTTTGGTCTGTACTTCGTTGTACCACCACTCCCGGTCTGTACTGTATTGTACCACCACCACGGGTCTCGCAGGCGGCTTCAGGCAGAACACTCCCTCGGTTGGGGTGAGATCACCTGGCGACGTCCCGAGGCTTCCGGCAGTTCCAAGGGGGACCACGCCGTGTATTATTATTATTATTATTATGAGGCCCTTTCTCTGCGCCACAACAAAGCGATAACCATCTGTCATCAAAGGCTAGACAGGCAAATGTACGAAGATGGACTCGAAGCGCGCGTCAAACAGTCAGCATGATCCGATGAATCGAAAAGGTAGGCGCTCCAACAATCTTGACAGGGTGCTCTGATACTGATTGTGAGTGGACACCACAATCACTTGGTATGTTGAATGACGCCACACTTCCTCAGTCTGACGTTCTCGGCTAGCGCCATGAGAAAGACGATACAGCATATGGGAATTCTACTGGCTCAACTATGTCTTACTTTTACTTTCCGTTGCAAAATGACGAAGGGCGTTCTCTAAGCCCACATCTTACACACCAGCTCGCCGTCAAAGGGGGCCGAAGAACGCGTACCTGCAATCGCTACTGAGAACGACAACCTATAGAAAGAGTCCGAAAGACATATGATAATGCTCGAGCGGGGAGACAGATGAATAATGCTCAACAGAAGAAAGAAAGTGAGATAATAAGTCGGTGAACGTAGAAAGTACACGAAAAGTTGACACGAACAAAACGGTGCAGTAAACATAGGCTCAATCCGACATCCTGGCGGCACTGAGGCCTGTACGAAACAAGATGTCTTTCTCGAGTGATGGAACCAAATCGTTCTTGATGCCGGATGAAATGACGAGTAAGTAGATCATGATGCCGTTGGCAAGGCGCTTCACGGCGCGTCTCGCGTCTGTGGATAACGTTAGCGCGCTGAGAGTGTATACTCGACTGGAATAATTACTGACCCATTTTTTGATGACAGTGTCTCGGCGAGCGAAACGGATGCCTGGCCCGCCGATGAGTCGAATGAAGCATTGCTTTGGCCGTTCGCCCCTCGAATTGGAAAGAACCTCGCGGACGGATAGCACGGACGGAGACGCGAATACACGGCTAATTGTTTGAAATGTGCTCGGTAGGATTGAGATGATGATTTGTCGGCGTGGTTAGTCGAAATGGTCCGCGACCTGTTCGACGAGTACATGCTGCAATCAGTCCTGGTAGCATAGAGTGACGCCGGGGTTTGGACTCTGTCCGGGTAGAGACCATCTCCAGTGTGTTCATGATATCCTGGGTATGGAGTTTCCAAATTGCGTATGAAATGTAAAGCGCGCGGGAGTCCGATTTTGGGAATGAAACGCCAGTGAAGAGATGTCTGCATTGAAACATGAGCGCTCAGAAAAGCACGAGGGCCAAAAGACAACGCACTTGCGTCAGTGTGAGCAGAGTCATCGCTGTCGACAACTGGTCCCTTCATTGCGTGGGGTCACTATCTTCACTAGGTGTGGTCCATGAAACGACCGCGGCGAGGATGGCAATTCGTGCTCCATTTTGCGGTTGTAGAATCGAGATAGCGTGCCAGCCACGGTGATCGCAGCGACGAACGGGAGATGTTGGAAGCGCCTCAGACAGACAGAGAAATAACACTGGTCGCTGCCGTGACGGAGTGGCGGCCGCCATGGATGCTTGCTATCCGCTGTGGGGTCCAGGCTGCAGATTTCGGTCTTCGCAGTAAAAGACAAGTAAAAGACGCGCACGCCATCAGGCGATCAATTGATCAGCATCGGCATTCACTTTTAAGTCCGACCCTTTGCTTCACACTTTCTTGCGCATGGCATCCAAAGTCTCTCACTCTGATTGGACATCCTATGCTATCCCATCCAATCTACCCATCTCTCGGTGGACGAAATGCAAAAACTTGGTGACAACAAGGCTCGTTTGGATCATGTCCCATATCCCTTCTTATGCGCGCTGGCCATTCCTAGTTCTTCACGAAAGCAGGTGGATCTTCGAGCGCACTCAGCACCCTTGGCGTCTTTTATTCCGCCTTACTTTCCCCATTCCTTGGCATCTCCGCATGCCCGCGCCTGTGTCTGTCGCCTCTCTAGTACAGTCCTCCATCCAATCCGCAGACTTCATATACGAGCGGCACGACAATATCAATTCGATACGTGCTCTTAGACTGTTCCAGCCTCGGGATACCCAGCAATACTCGTTATACCGACTCTACGACGCGGTCTGCACGCAACACCACGTCGAGATGGTTCACGAGGTGACTTACATCTGGTATCGACCCGAGTGGTCGCTCGCAAACTGGCCTGACCCACGGGACGAAGATCCTTTGAGGTATACGGTTCTTGCGGGGATCATGGAGATGCTGGTGGATGCGTATAACTGGCGCATGTCGCTCGGGTTTTGCAGGGACAACAAGCGTTATAGCGCGAAGTCCAGAGCTGAGCGAAGGTCACCCGAGGGTCCGCCCGAGACTGTACCGCCGTGGGCAAATCGGGTGCCGCCTGCACAAGAGACGGTCGTGTTGTTCAAGCCTGGCTATCCGGAGAGGAGAATGGAGAGGGTTACGTCGGTGCACTTCAGGAGGCGAAACATCCGTGGCTGTGGGCGTGGAGAATTCATGTTTGTGTGATCCATGTATTGGCTGCGAAGATCGTGATGCTTTGGACTCTAACTTACTACTTACTCTACGCGTACTATTGTCGTGTACGAGGAGATATACTATTTCCGCGCAAGCAAGCCCACGCTCATATTAGAGGGTTATCCACTCCTCGCAAGGCTCTGCAAGCACATGGTATTCCGAATGTGAGGGGCGGCGTCGTCTCCATGTGGCACTGGCGCCTCTCATCCGAAAGGGGGATTCCCGCCGATCATGTCTCGTTTGTAACTTCCTTCCGACTTGCTCCCGACCATCATGTCCATCGAGACGCTTCCTTTTCACAACACCCACCGTTTCATCGTCGCCCCGCCGCCTATTCTACAAGACTTGCCTTGTCTTGGGCGATCCCGGACCTCGGATCATAAAGAACGAATGCTACCAGCAACACGGGCAACACTAGCGGCTTGTGCGTCTCGCTAAGTTAGCACGGAGCTAGCCACCGCCCGCATCACCGGCGTTCCCACTACCACTGTACTCGTGGAACTCGGCGTATCTCCTTTCTTCTGGCAGCGGTCATTGCTATTTCGCCACATCATGTCCGCTTGGCGATGCCACTATTTTCGCGGTCGTCCTTTAGTTGCTTGTATATTTTCCACCCCTACTTTTATCAAGGGGTTGCGTTGTGGCGTAACTACATCTGGCACTTCTCTCGTCGTAGTAAGTCAGGCGCTCATTTCCTCTTGGCCCTAGGCTGATGATCTTCAGCCTGAGGCGCGCCTTGCTTATTGGCACGTCACTGCGAATAATTCCTCCGTTACCTCTCCCTGCCTTGGATCTGCATCATTCTCTGCGGTCAATTGTCGTCGTGATGCGTCGATGACGCATAGCTCGGCCACAGCGCGCCTTTCATCGAGCGCCTTTCCCTGGCCTTCGTTTCGAAGCAAGTCTTGAGGGGAGATTAGCATAGTCATGGACTCCATGATCAAGGGTCGTCGACGTCGACGAGCGCTACTTAGTAGTAGCTGCACTGCCAGTGCTCCCCGAAGCCCGTTACTCGCCGGCCATCACCAATGACTATCAGTGCGGGGATATTTCGCGTGCGGCGCGTGGTGATCTTCGCCTTTTTTGAAGCTCTAGATGGTGAGTGGAATATGCGCCCGTGCTAGTGGTTGTCGTGACGAATAACTGTCTAGGTCCGGTCTAAGGTGGTTTGATACTCACCTCTGCGCTCGTCGGAATCGGCCGAAAGTTCGACAATTAACACTTCCGGACATCTCTCTGTCTCAACACAAGGGACGATTCAAGTAGGTCTTGATTGTGGACATTGCTTAGCTTGGCTCATGACGACACGAGCAGAGCGTGCGATAATTCTTTGTGATGACGGTCCATGCTCCCAGGGATGAAGGGCGAAAATGGCGACAAAAACTGTCCTCAGCAGCATCTCGCCCTTCCTTCAACTATCATGATTGTCGTGTCTTGTCCACCAAATTACTGCGAGGAGATAGACGCCTGTGATAGAGAGATCAAGCGCCTAGAAGCGTTGGTAGAGCACTACGGGACACCTGGTGTACACCCACCTAACGCGCGTATGATCCCGAGTTCGAAGATTCGCGCGCAAGAGGACTGGAAGGTGTGGCATGCATGGAAATATGCCTGGTTCCTCACGAGTAAAGGTATGCTTCAGAATCTTTTCCCATTCCTTCAACTTAATGATCGTTTCAAGCGACGCAAATGACCGGAGATTTGCTGGCGCATGCGGTGTGGGGACCGCAAAAGAAGAGTTGGGGAATCCAGATGACACTGATCTCGAGTTTGATGCGTGGTGCAGGAAAGCATACGGCAATCTTGGATTTAGTACGTATTTTTTCAATGCTCTCCCCATCTTTTCCTTATTCAGCCCCAGGCCTCTATTCGACTGTTCACATCCATGAGCGGCCTCGGTCCTCTGCCTGTCGACGCGATCGTTACTCCAGTGACGTTCAAAGTCAAACGACGTCGCCTTCGGGGTCTGCTGGAATCATTTGACGCCGTTGAGACAGGCAAGAGAGTACTAAGCGGAGAGTGGATCGTCGGGAAGCAGACTTGGCAGCAGTTGCAGGCCAACTGGAAAGAAGCAAGTTCGCGGAAAACTACGTCGGAGCGGGTCATACTTTATATCCACGGTGGTGAGTGAGCTTCCGTTCTTTGTATCTGCAGTTCTGATCCTCTCACTAAGGTGCATTTTACGTTGGCAGCGCAGAAGAGAAGAGAGTTATCTCAGTTCCACTGGCACAGTACACCAACTTGAGAGTGTTCTGTACGTTTCGTGATATCTTGACACAAAGAACGCATTTACATGTTGCATTTCAGCGTTGAATTACCGCTTAGCGCCGGAGTGCACATTCCCTGGACCACTACATGATGTCGTCAGTGCCTACTTTCGCTTGACTGACGACCTGAACATCCCGCCCGAGAACATCTTTGTCGCTGGGGACAGTGCAGGAGGAGGACTATCGCTTGCGTTTCTAATGTATCTACGGGACAACGATTATCCTCTCCCGGCCGGTGGGATCTTGATGTCTCCTTGGGTTGGTGAGCATTTCCTTCCTTTCGCTTCGTTTGGCTCCATCAACTCATCATTTTGGCCTAGATATGACAATGTCAGGCGCCTCCTGGGAGTCCAACAAGGCATACGATGTTATACCCGCATTCGCAGCGGACGACCACCTGAACCCCATCGTCAGCTACCTTGGCGCTTCGGGCATGGAGACATACCTCTTGCATCCGTACGCATCACCGCTTTTCGGCAACTTCGAGGGGCTGCCGCCGTTGTTGATTCAGTCGGGAGACTCGGAGGTGCTGCAGGATGAGATCACGCTATTGGCGAATAGGGCAGAGAAGGCGGGGGTGAGGGTAAGGCATGAGGAGTACCGAGACGGGGTGAGTAGCTGATTGATCTACCCTTGGTGAGGAGTTGTGTTTTGAAGGTTCGTTCACAGGTGCACGTCTTTCAGTCGTTCCCTTTCCTGAAGATTTGGAGGATGGCCTTCTTGTCGATGCGGCGCTTTGTGCATGAGACCCAGCGTGCGTCCTTGCCTGCGACAGCAGAGCGGTCAATGGTGGCAGAGTTCGATACGCACGAGTCGATGGCTGTTAGTGCGAACGGCCATGTCGCACAGAGGAATGTCGAAGACTTGGATGGTCATTCTAAACTTGCTGGACCATGAATCAGATGAGTCGGGACTTCAGTTTCGTTTGCATGCCCTAGCTGTCCGCTGACTTTCACCATCTTGTTCAAAAATCTCTTTTCAAACGCTACCGATATAAGATGTGTATTTGCTACTATTTATCTGCTAGTGGTTACGTTACTTCTTAACCACCCCGCTGTTTATATTTTTTTTTCATCGCTTTTTGTACATCTTCTTGAGCGCTGGACCTATCCGTTTGCACCTGCAAACCACCGCGCAAGGAATACTTTCTCTCTCTATTTACGAATTCTGTCTCCCATTTAAGCTGTTCAAACACCTACTTTCGTCTATGATTACGCCACACTTATCTAGAAGGCTCTGGTGTATCTTTCGCTGTTGACTAATCTTTATACAGGCGAAGTCGGTGATGCCACCGATGAACTGGAGTCCGGAAAAAGGCTGAAAGTCGGAGGGTACAGCTAAACGGAGGCGCCAATTTTCTAAGCTAGGGGGTAAGTGAATTCTAGCTCAGATGTATCATGTGAGCCAACAGCTCACCGAACCGATGAAAAAGGACCTCTCATCAGCCCCAAGAACTCAAGCTGCGATATGCCAAGCGCAACCGTGGCCGCCAATGTTCACACCGTGACGATTGTATCAATGTCGCGTTCTCGTCTTTCCCGTTCCATGTACAGGCTGATACGTTCTATCTCGGAGAGTCTGCTCTCCTCCTACCCTCGCTCCCATCAACTCTGAGACTCAGACAATGTGATCTACGCCCTACTACGACCCTTTGCTCGTCGCCATCGTGATATTAACATGGACCATCCTCGATCGACGACCCTGCATGCTTTGCAGTAATCCATTATGCCTCGGTGTCCGAAAAAGGATACTACCGCTCGGCTCATGGACCCCATTGTCCCGTGGGAGGGTGGCTCGGGAGAATAAATAAAGGACCGCTTTGTTTGGCGCTTTCTGTTTCTTCCACACCTAGTCGAACTGAACTTCGAGTGCACCGCTCCTACTCCACCGCCACTTTACCCTCTTATACTATGACCATTCAAATCATGACCGGCATCATGTGGGACAACAAGCCCTATCAGAAAGCCCCGAGCTGCTTCAATCTTTTCAAAAGAGTAGGCGCCAAAGATCCAGCGTGGAAGGGACGCGACTGGAACAGTCTCACCGGAGAAGAGCTAGCGTACTGGACTGGCTTAGCGAGGATTGTAGAGCATGCGTTCCAGGAGGCCTTGGGGAAGATCAACAGCGGGGAGACCATCGTCACCATCGCACCAGTCTTTCCGCGTTGGGAGGGCTCTGACGAGAACAGGAAAGGCGACTCATCGGTTCCCAAATCGTCTACTGTATCGACACGCGAAATCAAACCACTACCCTCGAGTGCGCGCAGAGGGCGTGCTTCCCCTCGAGTCTCGAAGCCCCTTACCGACGCGCCTTCATCAGTCATCCCGCCCGCTGGCGCGTCTCCCTCCTCCACCCAGCCACGCGCTGACACCCGTCCTACCAAATCGCTTCCCAAGACGTTGTCGCCTTCCATTCGTTCCATGCCACCTCCACTCATTGCGACGCAGCCCCGCCGTCCACTCGCTCCTCGTCAAAGCCAAGCGACACCGGCTTCCCCATCTTATCCTCCTTCAGTCGTCATACCGGAACCTCATGTCGTCCACCTCATTCCTCGTACACCCCGCGTAAAGACGTCGTGGATTTACGCGGAATGGTACCTGGCTCAAGGGTTCGACAGGACATCGCCTGTGCCGTTGGCGCTGGTACATGGCTCAGAGGCATACAAGCTGTGGTATCGCGTCGTTCCAGAGTGGCAGCTCCCAGGACCGAAGGTGGATGGCGATGATAAACTGACGAACAAGGCCTCAGAGGTTGATGCTGAGGGACGTCCGAGATGGCAACTTGCTGATGGTTGTATCTGGTGGAACTAGGTGACGTTGGTGAACAATGTCTGACCGGATTGAATATTGGACTTTTTCTTCATGCATCATCATGTTTATAGCCTTGTACTGTTCCTACTACGCGATCGTCTCCTTTATATACCGTATTCTGATTTATACTTATACTTTGTACGGACGATACATTACTACTAAAGAAAACTGTTGTACACACGAAGGTCGATTCAGCGGTAACACCCGTCGGACTTCATAACATCACCAAGCAAGCCAGGAGGTATATTTCGACCACCTCGATTCATACTCCTTGTGCTGCTCCTTCAACTAGACATGGGGATTAATACGCTTGAAGTGACGATAAGCTTTGAGTAACTAACCTCGAAGACTGAATGTTCAAGCGCTTGGAGTCTGAGCGTCAAGGCATCGATTTGCTCGCTCTGGGCTTGAACTTGACTTCGAAGATGGAGACATTCGGTACAGGGCTTCATCTCGCCCGCTCTGTCGGCCTCCGAGTTTGGCTCTGGCTCAGGCTAGATTCACGCGGATGTCAGAAGGAAAGTACGAGGCCGTGATGGAACTGGATGCTCACAATGGCAGCAGGAGACTCTTCTTCTTTCACCGATGGCCCTCGAATGACGGGATAGTTCTTCGTTTCAGTGCCCCTCCGACAACTGTGCGATGAGCGAATATGGACCTCTCCTGGCTCTTGCTACAAGAATCGAATGTCAATTTTGAGAGTAGAGCAGACCAACTCGGAGTAGTACGAACTTTCACTTCCTCTGGATAATGACCGGGCAGTACAGCTTCTGGAGCGGCGACGTTGGAGTGAGAGATGTCGGAAGATCTTGTGGAACCAATCTGTAACATGGCGATGAGTTTCTGTTGAGACACAGAGCGAATAGTGCCAGTGACCTTGGCCCTGGACGGAGGAGAATCTTCTTCTTTTATTGCCGTACGAATGACAGGATAATTCTTCGTGCCCATGTCCTTGCGACGTCCGTGCGATGAGCGAATGTGGAACTCTGAAGTCTCCTCTTTCTGTTAGGGAAAAAGACTTCAATTCAACATGCGTATGCGTGAGTATGTGGGATGACGAACCTTTGCTTCGTGCTGATATTCCCAGATTGGGACGTCGGATCCAGAGGTTTGAGAGAAGGGAATCGACGAATCATATGCCGCGGGAGTCGATGCAGCGGAGTTCGAGGAGTTAATCTTATCGAGGACTGCCATGGATGCGACCTGGATGTCAATGATTATTAGTCCATCGACAGTGTATGCAAATCCGCCGGTCTCACCCTAGCGGCATGTATCTCTTCGCTCATCTCGCGATGAAGGCGCTCCGTATCCAACGGCACGCTGGCTGATTCTATGGCCTTCTGCACGGTGTTGACGATATCCTGAACGATGCCTTTGACGACCGCAGGCGTGTGACCACACCCACTTCCGGCCATCCTCTGCGCTCTCTTGAGCCACTTCGCGGTCAACAAAACGGAGGGATCGCCATTACCCTCCAACTCGTCCAGCGCCTCCGCGACGAAGTCTATGATCCACGGATGTCCCCAATCGTCGCCACTGTATACACGTCGGTCGTACACCAGCCGCACGCCATGCTTGAGTCCTGTCCTGCAGCACTCCTTTCTGCGGACGCGCATCTCGTGTCTGCTCGACAGCTGCAGACACATCATCTGGACGTTGTTCTTTCTGAAGCAACCTCGCGAGTAGGTGAGAGTGAGAGCGTCGCGGATTGCGGCCTTGGACGGACTGCCTTTGGAGAGATAGCTGGCCAAGGTGGGGATATGAACGGTGTAGTGTGTACCCTCGAGTGTGATGGGGACGAGGGGCCCGGATGTCGATGTCGATGCTGATGAAATGTGCTTGAGTGCGGCAAGGACGAGCTGTCGCTCCTTAAACCAGATACCAATTCCTGCGAGCTTCAGAGGTTGGTCGCGAACGAGATCCGAGCTGGCGAGGTGTTCGAAGAGACGAGCCTTGGCATCGTCTATGATGTATTTCTCCGTCAGCTCGACAGCTTCGACGAGTCCGACAGTGGATGTTATGAGGGGATCACCATACGGCTGGCAGAACGGAAGAGCCTGCTGTAGGACAGCACTCGCATCTGGCAAAGGACAGACAGGCATGCCTAGAAGGCGCTCGCTGGGCGTCGCATCCCCGAGGAGATTCTGAAAGAAACCAGACGCGACTTTGAGTGGCTCTTTGTTAAGAAAGAAAAGGACGTTGTCCTCGGAGCGTATGATGAAGTCGGAATGCTGGACGTCGTTGAACGGAGCGTCGGCGATTATGAGCTTGGCCTCTGCCTCCACTTTGAAGGCGGGAGTGCACATCGCGGTGCGGACAGGATGGGGAGAATGAAAGAGAGCGATGCCTCGTGGCGCAGACACTATCGTCTTTGAAAGGATTCAAAGGATGCGCCATCACTTCAAAAAGTGCCGAGATATGATATAAAACAAGTCACGGTCCAGTCAGGTTATTGACGTATCAAGAGCGTTCTGTGGGAAAGTGCTGAGAAGAAGGTCAAAGATCGTCTTGAATTATCCGAATAGGATTATCCGAATAGGTCATCTACCGTCAAGTTCGTCTGCTCTGGACAAAATTCGCTATGCGCGCGTCACCGGGGTACCAGAGTCCACGTGCAGACGATATCATGAGAAAATGAGTATAGGTCAAGATGAGAGGCTAAGGAGAGAGAGTTATGTTCCCGAAATGGTAAAGTAATAAGCCACCGTCGATCGCTAGCTCAAATTTGAAGCTCTTGTTCCCGACCCATGTAGAACACAGATTCCAAACGGTGTGTAGACTCAGCGCTCAGCAGTGACGGTCCTTCGACAGAACATAATAAATGATTAACATAACTCGCGAATCGCGATAGACAACAAAAAATGAAAGAGAGACAAAACAAGGAACTACCAGGGTTCGAACCTGGGTTGTGGGAACGTGTTTTCAAAATCCCAAGTGCTTCCACTACACCATAGCTCCATGCGCAGAGTGAAGTTTTCAGCAATAGATTGGCAAGATGTCTTCACTGAGTACTGAATTCCGACGCGCGCCGCGTAAATTTATTTTGCACCTTTCTTCCCGCCATCATGTTCTCTCTCCGCCGACTCCAAAAGGCCGCCGCGCCCATTGCGCGCCCTCTGCGTTCGTCTTCCCGCACGGCAAGAGCTGTACGCCGGGCAATACCGAGCAGAGCGTACTCGACAGCGAACGGGAGCGAAGCGGGAGGGAGTCGACTGTCTCCGATATTTACTGCTCTGCTCGTCGTCGGAGTCGGCTGTACGGGATACGGACTGTGTGTGTTCTCATCTCGCCTCCATGTCTATTGCTAATGCCCGCCCAGCTGGGAACTGTACCAGACGATGACGATGTGGCCGCCCGAGGTGCGCCAGGACCTGCGCGACGCCATCAAGGCTAAGCACGCCAACGACTTTGGGCTCAGTGCGCAATATTTCTACCGGTGCGCATCTTCACCTTTTTGTATGTTGTGTGCTTACGGAGTATAGGGCATGGACGACAGCCAAGTCCCTCCCGCTCGACATGCTGCACGATGAGCCCTACCTCAAACTTTCTGGCGTCGCTGTCGCGCTCGGCGATGTACTGGAGCAAAACGAGCAGCACGCACAGGCGTACGAGATCTACCAGGAGATTTCCAAAATTATGCGGGACGCGTACGCGACTGCCACTCTCACAGGCAACGAGCGTCTACGCGCCGTGGCGGTCTCCCTTAAGATAGGCGAACTGGCAGAAGGGCTCAACAAGCTGGAGGAGGAGGAGACGGCACTCACGTGGGCGGTGGAGGAGGTGCTGAAGCTGGTCAAGGAGGCCAATGCCGGCGAGATTGACCCTCAGGAGGACTCCTCGAAAGATACGCAGTTGGTATTGGCCGAGTTGGACTTGCCGCCGTGGATATCATCTACCGACGTCGGTGCTCCATTGGAGCAGCTCGCTGGGTTTTATAAACGCGTCGGCAAAATAGAGTACGTTGCTTTATGCCCCTTCGCTTTCTTTCTCACCTTCCTCTAGCTACGCAATGCCCCTCTACCTCCAAGCCATCTCCATTCTCATTCCCCCACCGCCACAAGAATCACCCCCAGACGACCAATGCCGCGGCGCTCAGCTCATGGGCAACCTTTCCGAGCTCATCCTGCGCCGGCCCGGGAAACTCACACCCGAAAAGCTGCACCAGGCCGAGTCATGGGCGAAGCAGGCGCTGGTCACGATACAAAAGACGCG
Organism: Strobilurus pachycystidiatus; assembly: GCA_019915135.1. Taxonomy (NCBI): domain Eukaryota; kingdom Fungi; phylum Basidiomycota; class Agaricomycetes; order Agaricales; family Physalacriaceae; genus Strobilurus; species Strobilurus pachycystidiatus. The sequence continues at coordinate 176,064 of JAHLMK010000025.1, read as the reverse complement.
CAAGCAGTACGACACGGTCATACCGATATGCGAGTTCGCGTATGCGGCGGCTTTGTTCAATGTTGGCATGATGCGCGAGGTAAGAATAGCTGATTTTTCCAAAGTTCGCTGGTGTGCTGACGGCATGATTTGGTAGATGTCGGGCGACAAGGATATGGCGACCAAGTTCTACAACAAGGGGCTTGAGCATTCCAAGGCGATTGGGATGCAGGAGGGTATCCAGGTCGCGGAAGAGTCGTTGAAGAGGGTGACGGCGTAATGATTTATCTTATGTGCTGATACTTATATAATAGACCATCCTACTTCCTGGATGTTGTGGCGCTTGACTTCGACTCAGTACATCCGCTTGGTGAGCCTCGAGGAGAAGCACAATCTGCATTGGCTTTGCAGTAGAAATGCGACATTCCACGCAGCCCAATCCTCGGACCTTACGGACGCGCGACGGCCAATGTCTTCTGCTGTCCTATCGAAGTACTTCGCTTCCGATCCAATTTCGCAGTGTTGCGCTACAATTCTACAGCATCTCGTCGTCAATATACCATGCGCACGGCGTCACGAATGAGCCGTATGGGCACGCGGCGACAAGTTTTTTGGCGTGGTGACACAGCTTTCTCTTCCTTCCTCAAGTCATAACTTCATCTCCGTACTTCATCCCCAGTGAAAACCCCAATGTGCCAAATCGAACCAGAGCGAAGCGATGTGCTATGACACGAGTGTGTCCGATTTGACGTTCGATTTGGACTGGATAATAATTGAGAGCGAGTGAGAACGAACGAGATCGTACATATTTGATGTCCCTGCTACCTGACATAGGACGTTCGTTCTGGTTCGTTCACGCATGCTGCAATACTACTGGCTGGTAGTTTCATTTTATTTATGGGTCCAGGGGCACAGGATAGGCTGAGAAAGAGGCAATGTATTCATTCATCGTAGCTATTACACATACTACAATGTAGGCAACGATAATACTGGTAGCAAAGGGACATCATAGAACTAAGAAATGCGGCGGCGGCGAGTACAGCGGGGCTTGGTCGATCATAGTAGGCAAAAGGAGCAGAACACTAGGGCTGGTGGTTAGCGGAGGCGCAGTACACAGTGCATGGCACGTACGAGATGTCCGAGTCATTCCGCAATGCCATGGTGCTCTGTGTTGCAGTTTGTCGAGGCCGTGGGCGGTGCCGTGCATAAGCCTGAGAGCGTCGACAGCATTACATATGGGCCGTCGACCATCGGTGGTGTTGAACATAACACTGCCGGCGGTGTCGCAGAGTACAAGTCAGCGATGTCATAGAAGCCAGTGTCGAGACGTACCCACAGTATGACTTCGGTAAAGAAGAAGGAGGGGGCAATGGGAAACGACATGCCACATTGTTGAAGGTGGTGGAAGATAGATGAGAAAGACAAAGAGACACTTGGCGGACTTATATGACCGTCTCACGGACCGTGGGATTGCAAAAACTCAACGAAGCAAAGCCAAGGTGAAGAGCTCCCGGCCCCATTGTAGCTGAACAAGACAAGAAATTCTTGCTCGATACCATTCGATGTGATTCGTTCGTTGCTCGTTCGTTCGCTCATTCGTTCGATGACATACGATTTTGATACATATGAAACGTCAGGGTTTTGATGTGAGCTTTTGGCTCATTCTCGTTCGATCTGACATTGGACTCTTACGATGAGGCCGGCTCACGTTCGATCTGGCACATGGGGGTTTTCACTGGGCTTCATCTCCGGACAAGGTGACAGATTCTACTGCCCGATATGACCTTTAAGTACAGCCAGATGCTGTACACGCAGCTGCAGGAAGCATCAACGATGTTAGTCTGGCATTTTGCTATTCAATTCAATGGTACCGTCATTTGAATGTATTGGCCCCGCGCACTGCCCACTTGTAAGTTCCGAGGCGTGCTGTTAGTATTGACGTTAGCCATCACAACTTGGCCCGTTGCACCCACACCTCCCCATATATTCCTGCCCCCCCGGTCAAACCACCAAATCATCGAGTCGTCTTCCTCCCCGGCGTGCGTTTAAACATGGCGGAGGTCATAGGCCTTGTCGCCAGTATTGTTGCCCTCGTAGAGCTCGGTGTCAAGATCGGGAAAGTCTTTCGCAATGTGCGTCCCCTCATTTCATCAGATGTGCCGACGTTTACAAGCTCGTCTGTAGATCCAATTCGATTCGCATCTTATGACCCTCGATTTTGCAAAGCACCGAACTCTTCGCAATGTCGATCAATTAGATTTCTGGTTGAATGAGATACGCAGAACCATGAACAACAAGGCTGTGAAGGTAGAGACCCTGGAGCACGAACAGGACTATCAGCGGATATTCGGGGAGATGCAGTTGTATGTCGTCTACCTAGCAACACAACGCTCTGATAGCTCACTGCGACAGGACGTTAACGGATGCCCTCGAACAATACGAGAGGCTCATTCGGCTCCTAGAGAAGTGTAGTCCAGCCTCGCGGTTATTCAAAAGCCGTCTTCTTCATCACAAAATCATCAAGGTTCAGCACACACTAGACAAGGCGAATACTGACTTCGCATCTCTCTTCCGTGTACTGATGGCGAGTTTTTCATCAACGTGAATCCGGTGCACCACTGACGGTCCGAAGATCTCGAAACTGATCTACCTTGGATTTGATCACACGATGGACACTCGATTCCGCCCATTCTACTCAATCTTGGACGAGCACAACCCATCTGATGAGGAAATCCTGAGTGAACTGAGTGCGTTCGACGTGGTCTTAAACCGTTTGAGACATCTAAGCGGTATCAAGATGGTGCCACCCATCTAATCTGGGAAGGATGTAATATCTGACCGCACTGTAGGACAAACTAGCAGAGGAGACGTCGTGTGCCTTCCTACGAGGATACAACTTCTTTACAGGCCCCAGCGTGACTTTTCGCGATCTAGAAGATCTACTTGCTCGCATGGATAGGCTAGAAGGGAAGCTGTTGCGGAGAGTTTGTGATGCCACCAGAACCAGAGAGGCCCAAGTACCGGAAGACGGTTTGCTTGAGGTACTTATTCCGTCTTTGCATCACGCTTGTCGGTGTTGTGCTCATGTCTTCTAGCATGAATTTTTTGCCGCGATATCTGAATCGCTGTGCCTTCGCCATAAACTCGCGTCGCTCAGAGACGAGGTACAGAGTTTCACACCCGCCGGTCGTCCACTCGACGCGTCGGAGATGGCATTCATTGAGGAGCATGGTTTCACACATCATTCTCCCACTCATGATCCAGGGAGGCAGACCGACGAGGCCCTTCTGAACGCCATCCACCTTCTCCGTACATTACGAGAACAGGTGTCTACTGGCCCCGTCGCCGAGGTTGCAACAGGTATCGAGAATCTCGCCAATCATCTTTTCGATCTTGGGATGTACGACGACGCCCTGGAGTTCTACTTCCAGGCCATACGCATCTACCGCGGCTTCATTGACGCCGGTGGAACGCTGGGACCGGTGGACGCGCGCCTTGCCCGAGCACTAGTCAGTCTTTGTGCCGTCTTGCAGCGACTCGGAAAACCACTCGAGGCTCTGGCTACCATCGAAGAGGCTGTACTCGTCTTCAGACATTTGCATAAGCGCGAAGCGGGCTATCGCGCTGAGCTTAGTGCTGCGCTGAACAATTTGGCGATGCATTTACATGGTGTGGGACTTTTTGCGAAAGCTCTGGATGTGATAGAGGAGGCGGTGGCGATTAGAGAAGGCCTGGAAAGGGACAACCCGGACGTTTACAAGGCTGACTTGGTGGCATCGCTGATGAATCTTGCGACGTGCCACGCTGGCTATCAGGTGTCTGTCCCTCGAAGCGCAACTGTGACCGAGTCATCCAAGCGTCGGGCAACCTTGAAGGCATCTCCATTGGTGCATCTGGATCTCGCTGTAAACCTCGGCCGCGAGTTGGTGGAGGTGGATCATCGGTTCATGGTCCTTCTTGGGAGCTCACTCCATAACCGTGCGATCCAGCATCATAACATGAAGGATAACGGCCTGGCGTATCGCGACATTTGCGAGTCGGTGGACATCCGACGCGAGTTGACTGCCCTTCGACCGAACGTGTACGCCGCCAGTCTCGTGCGGTCTTTGTTCGCAGCAAAGCACATAGCTCGTCTGCTGGGGCACACCGAGGCGGCACAGCATCACGAGGCCGAGCTACGTGGTCTTTGGAGCGCTGAGATTCCAGGCGAAGGTTACTTCGAACAACCTGAACCTGAGATGGTAGACAACCGTCCCCAGAGCCGGAATGCGCGCAGACAACTACGTCGTGCGGAGCAGTCATGGTCAGACTATTTCTCTCGGCGCATGATTTCGAAGGCGAGGGAGTCGATGGCGACCCATTTCCGTACTGCGAATGAATGGCTTGACGAGTGGGATACCAATGGTCAGCATATGATGAAGTCGCTCGTAGCTGTGTGGGGAGGTGGATTCCGGACTGGACGCATTCCCAGTGGAGGGTCTGTGTTCCAGTTCTATCGTGATTTGACGCTCAGCATTTTCCATGCTGGATCTCAATTTAAGTCCGCCTGTCCTGGTTTGCCGTGGTCCCGCATACTAGTGTAATCAGGTAGATAGAGTACCGTCGCTCCGCAACCATTTATTTATATTCGATGTTTTATACGCTTGTCTTCTTATGCATCACAATGTTCACGACTTTCTGGTGCTGGAGTGGGCAGCGACACACCTTCGGCGGTGAATTCGTCGTATCGTTCAGATGAAGATCACAATCTCAAAAGCTCGGCGTACAAGTATACGGTATTCGTTGCTCTGGACCTTCTCTTAAGACAGCTTGAACTATGTTGAAACTCAAACAAGAGTGTACATTTTCAATAAATAATACAACACTACAACTGCCATTACATACAAAACGATAAAGAAAAAAATGGTGAGCATGGGGCATAGGGCATAGCATACTGGGCAGTGGCGATGTAAGATAGCACAGCAAACAACAACGGGCATAGAGTGAAGGTCGTAAAAGGTCATGAAAGCAGATACAAGAATGCAAACGTAATAACTCATCGCAAGAAAAGCGCGGCGGCTCGATTCACGAACGGATTTAGATCTGAAGGATGGTCAGACAAGGTTGAGCAAAAGGAGAACGACAGTAACGCACCGCGTAACCGACATGGCTATACTCATCCTCAACCTCCGTGTACTCGATATCCCTCCGAATGTCAAGCACAAGACCCAACGTCTCCCTCATGGTCTCATCGAACCCATCATATTCGTCCTCGGCAAGCGTAGCAGTTGCGTCGACGAAAGCGCAGAAAGACTGAGCGCGCTTCAAGCTACGACGGTTCTCGGCCAAAGGCTTCTTGGCCTTGGAGAACTTGCGCTGGCGGATGCCGCGGAGGAGCGAAGAGGAGGCCTTGAGGTTGGTCGAGGAAGACGCAACAGGCTCCGGTTTGGCGGCTTTGGCCTTGACCTTTGGCGCCACGTTCGCGATCCCGCGCTCCTTCTTGCGAAGGCGCAGGACGACACCAGCAGTGCGAATCGCCTTCCTGAAACGGCCCTTGCCCGCCGGCGCAAGTGGAACATTCTCCGCCTCCGAATGATCATCTGGCACGGCTGGCAGCTCATCCTTGCGGGGTTTGTTGACGAGGAAAGTACGGGTGGTGCGCGTGGTGCGAACACTCGCGGAGCGGTTCTTGAAATTGATGAGGGTGGCAGCGTCGGGGTGCGGCTCACCAAAGCGAGTGAAGATGGGGCGCGGTCCAGGCGACATGAGCAGCATGTCGTCGGGGGAGCTGGGGCGGGAGGTCACGTCGTAGAAGTTACGAAGGGAGGCGTTCGGCGAGGCGGGATAATCCATGGTGCGGTTGGGATCCGAGCGCTGCCAAACATGATCAATGGCAAGGGAGGGAGGGCGCGCCCCGCCAATGGACAGGTCGAGGGCAGCCGGAATAAGAAGGTTCTTGGTGTTCAACATGGTGAGTGAAGCACAGAGGATGAGCGTAAGAAAGAATACAAGGCAAGTGACACCGAGGGCAACTCAGAGTCGAACGGAGAGGGTTCGTAGAGTCCAGCTTTATACCCACCACACGAGCCACGCTCCCACGCCCGTAGTACAATGGCATCAGTGTGTACCATTATCCAGACGTTCGATTCCATATATGGCGGAACAAAGGCACTCCTTTTGGAAAGCGATGCAGGGTCCCACAATGGACCAGTGCTTGACGCATGACGGATTCAACTGATTCAGTCGGATATATTCACCAATAGGGTCGTACACTGCGTGCACGAGGAGAAGGGATCGGTAATGTTGGCGAAAGAAAAATCTGGCAGAACACTGTGGACCCGAGACCTGGCAATATGGCGATGTAAGTAAGTTCCGTGTCCGAGATCGTTCGTCTATATTTAACGTCAGCCGATGATCAATGCTGAATTTGACTACCATTGTTTGAAGAAGCATCATGAGATTTGTCGTTTAGAGAAAATCACCTTGAAGCCGGTCGAAGTGTCTTCTCGAAAGCGCCTCCTCGATCACTGGCATGGTCCTCGGCATTGTTGGAAGCCTGAGGTCACTCCAAAGGGGCATGCGTGTATGTACATGGTAAACCCGATTCTCGCAGCGAAGACAGTCGTTCGCTGTATAGGTACATGCCGCAGCAGAATGGCAGCAGAGATCATGTTGATAGGATTTCCAACCAAGATAGACATCAAAACGCGAGACATACCTTTCAATTGTGCCAAGAGATGACTCTTCTCAAATGAAAGGAATGGTACGACCAGAAAGCACCGTGACCATGATTGTCTTCTTAGACTTCTGTAAGTTCAACACCGAGCACGTGATGGCGTCAAGCGGCTAAATTCGATTTAGAATTCTAATCTTGCTCGAGAGTCTGAAGTCTCTGACACTTTCCGCCACTAGTACTGGTAGCGGGACAGATTGACAACGAGAGGTCACAACCGGTGCCAAGTAGTGTCGTCAGTCTAAACTTTCTCTCATGACTCAGTTTCAAGCAATGCTTCGGTCCCTCGGAATAGCTTTTACTGTAATATCTTTACCCAACGGCGTCACTTATTTTGACGTCGATCCGGCTGTCTGTAACATGATACATACCAGTCGAGCTATGGAGAGGGGTTTTCTGCGCAGCTTGTCAACTTGACGTCAATTCCCCCAGGCCACCCATGATCATGATGACCGTAGTATGAGTGCGTGGCATTCCGTCTCGCGTTGGTGTCTTCGCACTGGCATGCTCAAAAAGTTTCGCGTTGTGCCTCGGATAAGCCCAACTTACGGTGCTGTCATATCCGAGATCGTCTTGCATTCACCCATAGTAGCCTCATGTATCCTGTGTTGCGTATTCGTTGTATACTCAATGCGTTTCGGCTTCGATGTCGTGCTGGGGAGCACTTTGATGCGTGGACTTCGTCGATAGAGATCTGCTGGCCCGGCTTTGGCCTGAAGCCGCCGGGCTGCCCTGGCTTTGCAAAGCTCCGGCTCATTGGAATGTCAAGCCAGGCCAAGGCCGTCAGTCACGGCTGGCCCTGGCCTGGCTCCGGCTTGAGCCACGGCTTGGGGCGGGATGCGGCGGGATGCGGCGGACGGTGCGGCGGGGGTGTGATATGGTAAGACTTTTGACGTTGAGCACTACGAGTGACTATCTGATAGGGTATATTCATTCAGTGGGCACTTGAGCGGCGAGTAGTGTTGAGTGAGAGCTGACGAATTTCGAGTCTTGCGTTTCCTAATCCGGAAATCACCCACCGCGCGACCTAGATTCCTCCCGCGCGACAGGGATACAAGCCCAAGGACGGTGCTAGGAGCAGCTAGATTCCACTCTCTTGTTGAAGTAGAGCTCTCATGAGATACTGCAGCATGTTACATTCAATACCTGACACGGTGTTGAGCCACGGCTTGACGGCTGGCCTACGGCTTCCGGGATCCCAAGCCAGGCCATGGGCTCTGTGAAGCCGTCGCTACGGCCTGGCCTGGCTCTGGCCTGAGTACGGCTGGCTCACGGCTGGCCTGGCCTGAAGCCAGAGCCGGCAGATCACTATTCAGAATCGTCGATGAGGCCATGAGTCTTCGAATTCCAAGGACTTGTGGTGGCCGCAGTCAGCTCGCACGGTGGCACCAGTGCTGAATTTTCTTCTAGCGTACATTAGCTCACCCCACGATGGATTACAGCCTGACGCCACAGATGAAACGCGTCGTAGTATGACAGCGTACGGCACTATAGTTCATTACGACAGTGACAATGCCAGACAGATTTGGATGACTGCAGCGCATGCAGGTCCTAGACGCCGCAGTCCTTTCAATTTCCATTCTCTTCGTCAGTAAACCCATCGAAGAAGACTACGCACCAGACAAGAAAGAGATATATATTAGGTAGACCGTTTTGATGATTGTACAGAGCATGGTTCATAGGCTAAGCTAAGGTAAGTAGAGATTTTACAACCGTGATTCCAATCTATACTTAGGTATGAGTTGAACATCATATCATAGCAATGTACGTCTATAATCCGCGTCGAACAAGAAAATCTAATTCATTTCCCACCCGACTGCTTGAAGAGGATGAGTCCCCCAAGCGCAATGGCGTACCCGAACACCTGTAGCGGTGTGATGGCGGAGCCAAAGATGAGGACAGAGCCCGAGATGAGGAGAATGTCCTTGAAGACGCCCGCGAGGGTAAGCACCAATCCACTTCCCACGCCAACGAGGAACACGGCAGCGACGTTGAGGAAGAAAGCGACACACGCGTTGCTGAGGAGGATGAGCGGGCCGATCCGCGCAAGCTCGTAGAAAGGCGCCAGGCCCTCTGTGAACGGCAGCGCGATGAGGTTGATGGCCGCGCACACGGGCGCATAGTAGTGCAGTGACACCAGAGGGTCCATCTTGAGTCCATGGAGGAGGATCTGAATCATGACCAGACGCGAGGCTTCAAACTGCGGAAGCGGTTAAGCGCACGTTGAGGTGGAAAAGGGAGAGAAAGAAGCTTACTGCGACAGCGGCTGCCTGAACCAGGAAGCCGAAGAGGTTAAAGCGCAATTCACCGTGGGATGCGAGGGCGACGCCGGAGGAGATCATGAAGACGATGATGGCGAGCTTGCGGTTGGGCTCGGCGATGCGGAATGTCCATGAGATGAGGAGGATGGCAACTGGGTTGAAAGCCTGGGCAGAGTTGAGTATCAAGGTCAGAATGACGACAGTAAGAGACGTGAAGCGAACGGCATAATGCCTGTCTGATAACGAACTAGCGGCGTTGACAGACCGAAATGTGTACCGTAAAGGGCACGCGGAGAAATCGCGGAATATGGCTAGATTGCGGTGCTCACCTTTAGCATCTGGATGTAGGAAACACTGAGATAGAGGTATGCCGTGTTGCTGAGGATAAGACTGCCGGAGAAGAGGATGCCTATGGGGAGGATGGATTTGACAAACATATCCTTGGTCATGTTGACATCCTTGACGCCGTCGAGCAGGCTGGTCGTCCGTTGCAGCACGCGGGTTCCAATGGCCTATATGTGACGGGTGAACGGGGGGCAGACGGCGCAGTGGAGGGCCACATACAGCAAAAGTCAAATGCCATGTTACGAGGAAGACGGGGTATTTGAAGGCAAGGGTGTTGTACAGATAATTGTTGTAGATGATGACCGCCGAGCTGAGGACGATCCAGATGGGTATTATCATTGCCGCCGACAATTTGGGTTTCGGCTTTGGTGTGGTAGCGACCGCGGGCGACGGCAGCTCGTCCGACTCCTCGAATGCATCTTTGGCGCCGAGGCCGGCAAGGTTGTCGCTACTCGTGACGGTGAGCTCGACGTCCTTCTCGTCGTGGTTGTTGCCGGACATGGTGGTGGTTGCAGAGAGAAAAGGAAATGCTGAGCGTAATTGTTTGAGCCTGATAAGCACCGGATAGGGGGAGCACACTCACAGTGACTGGGTTAAGAAAGCGGGGTGGGTCGAGGAATGAAAAAAGTGAGCAGAACGGCGAGAACGGTGAGGGAAACGTCGGCGACGGGGAGAAGGTCGTGGTAGCGGATGAAGGATGCGCCTGCAAAAGCTCCTCTTCTGCGGCGGCATTTCCCGATCATGATTGTTCCGTCGGGCTCTCACTAAAGGCAACCGACTTGCTCAACAAACAGTTCGAAGTCGAACGATCTTGGAGCTCCCGCATATCATCGTAATTGTTACAATTGCTCGTCTACTGACGGCTCTCCAGGTTTCATATTGGATGTGCTCATTCGGCCCTTGTGGTTGCCTCTCATAATACCGTATATATCATCACCGAGGAAACAGGATGCCACTAACAAGATGCCATGATGGATACTGATGGGTGTAATTCGACTGCGACACGGCGTGATGAAGGAGATGGTGGTTCTCGGGTGTCGAGAGCTTTCACGGGCAACGCCAAGGATTAGGCGGCCAAAAGACGTTATTGCATCACTGCTAGGTGTAGTCAGTCTCGCGAAAAGTACAGTTGAAGTCAATCGACGTCCAAAACAGTCGATTGATGTGCTTCCAGTCAATGGAATTCCAAGCCATAAACTACAATGTAATTACAGTAACGTACACTATCTACCACTCTACGATTATGAAGCCCCATTAATGCAAAATAAGAATCGGAATCAGAAGTGAAGTCGAGTGTTATCTACTAATCTAGCCGGTCAAGCACGAATAAACTTCATCTCCATCGTGCCCTGCCTGCGTACCGTGACTGGAGGAAGCTTGGGTCGTGGAGGCGCCTTATATGCGGGGCTCAAGCTGAACCAACGCCTCAATGGGGGCGGGACAACCGATATCTTCACATCGGCCTCTCCATGGTCTTCCAGCGTCCACGTATTCCCATGTCCACACCCTTCGCACCCAGAGTCATCAACTGGCTCCGCCGTATACTGACGGTCCTCCTCCTTTTCCAAAGCCTCGACACCCGCAGACGCGACTCGTCCATCCGAGCTGACCGCCACCGCAGCACTGCTGTCAATCTCCGTCTCCAAGGAGCGCTCCGCCTTCTCAGGCAGGTGAGTGTCATCCATGGTATCCCTCACGAATGCGCCCATCGCCTCGAAGGACTTGCTCCAGATCTTCAGGAAAGGGAAAGTCTGGAAGACGTGCACCCCGTCTTGGTACTCTTCGTGCCGCACCTTCACACCGGCGAGCTCAGCCCTGTTCGCCAGTAGGGTGATCTCGTCCTGCAGCACCTCCGAGTCGCCGGATTGGATGAGGAGCGGGGGTAGGCCTTCAAATTTGCCAAAGATTGGCGACGCATATGGGTGCATGAGGTACTTCTCCATTCCGTCACCGAGGTAGTTAGCGATGGGGTTCATGTGGTCCTCGGGCGAGAAGACGGGAATCACGTCGTAAGCAGCGTTTGACTCCCAAGAGGCACCAGACATGGTCATGTCTAAAAGAGTCGTGTAAGGGTGAGAAGGCTTAGGAGGTGCCAACAAGACTCACCGACCCAAGGCGACATCAAGAGCCCACCAGCAGGAAGAGGATAATCGTTGTCTCTCAAGTACATCAAGAGAGCGAGGGACAAGCCTCCACCAGCACTATCACCCGAGATGTAGATGTTCTCTGGCGGAATATGCAGATCGTCCGTCAAGCGGAAGTACGCGCTAACAGCGTCATGCAACGGTCCAGGGAATGTGCACTCCGGCGCAAGGCGATAATTCAGAGCTTCAGAAAGTCCATCAGTGATATCCAAGAAGAGGAAAGAAGCGAAACTTACAAAACACTCTCGCATCCGTATATTGCGCCAACGGCACCGAGATAATCCGCTTCTCCTCCGCGCTCCCCACATAGTATGCCCCACCATGGATGTACAGAATCACCCTGGAGCTCTGAGTGGCCGGCTTCGAGTCCTTGCTGGCGCCGAACAGCGACGCCTTCCACTCGCTCTGCATCCGCTGCCAGGTATCCTTCCCAACGATCCATTCCCCACTTAGCTCCCTCTTCCCGGTCTCTCGCGCATCAAAGCTCGCGAGGATGCCCCTGAGGCGGCGGCGGCGTACTTGGAATGTGACGGGGGTGACCAACGCATCAGCGGGCGGAGGACCCAGACCGGACATGCCCATGAACATGCGAATGGATTTCTAAAGATGATGAAGGATGTCAACAATGGAGAGCAGGGCTGAAGAGGAGTAACTACTCACAACATCCATCAGCTCGGTGTGCTTTCCTGCACCACGCATCAAACTCGAGATCAGCGTCATCTGGATTCCCCAGCTCTTTTTCCTCGGTCCCCACAGGCCGTGCGCAAGCGCATCTCCAGTCATTTGCGTCGCTGTACATAGTTTGAGATCAGTTCGCCGCACAGATTGGTGCGCTGGGATGGGTACAGACCTTTAGTAGCAACAAACCACGCATACTTCCACGCATCGCTGGGTTTCCAGTCGGGTTGTTTGTGAATTTTGAGCCCAGGCGTCATGCGTGCGTTGGGCGGCGAGACGCCGGGTGTGGTGTAGTGTTGAACGAGCGCCTCGAGCCTCTTGAGCTCTTGGCAGCACCATTCCTGCTTGCTCCCGTTCTTCGACGTGCTAGGGTGGTTTTTGGGGCAGGAGATGACGATCATGATGTTGGTGGATCACAGATGAAGAAGGTCGTCCTCGTCGTTCTTGCTATGCTATTCCGGTGATCAGAGACCAGAAGACAAGAGAATAATGACCCATCACCCACCCAGCCGCACCTGTATTTAAACCTTTCGAAAAGAGTCACAACAATCCGCTATCCGCTATAGCAGGAAGGTGGGCATGTTTGTTACAATCCGTAATCGGGTGGTGCCTGCGTTTCGGCGCGCCAATTCAGTTCATTATACCGCCGCTGTTTTGGTTGGGAAATCCTGATGGAACAGCCTCTCCAGTTGCCGCCTTCGAATGGGGCTGACCACAGAAGACAGACGAAGCGCTCAACGGTGGACGGGATTGCAGGTAGAGGTAGGTCGCTCGACGACGAGAGGTAGAAGCCCCAGGTCCAAGTCGTTCTCCTCCTCCCAATTATCCATGTGATTCTGGCCGCGCTGATGCGCTAGCGTTAGGCACGCGTCTCGGTTACCGCACTGCGGGGAGCCAGCCTAACTAGACTGAATTGAAACGCGTCAGTCTCGACTCCAAATTGTCAGATTGTGGCTTACCAAATACACATATCAGAGTCACCGTTCGAGGCGGATACGACTGGGGAAAATGTGACAGAAAGCGGAGACGCAGTGATGGAGGCGGTGAGCCAGGGCTGTCGTGTTGGTGCCTTGTCATCGAATTGACCTTTGAGTAGATGCGCTGAACCGCTGCTCGAGAAGCAAGCACAATATTGGGGCAGGTAACATCGAAATCAATTCACGTCAAATACCCATCATCATCATTGATTGGTGTTTGGCTCGCTCTTGGGATTGGACATGGAGCTTTCCCGTCTCCGGAACGGACGGCAACAGTGCCAGTGGTCGTCTACTTGCTTCAAGTCCGGGCTATCCGTGCACCACGGCCCCGCGTAGATGACCGACAACATGTGAATGCGCCTAATCCGCATCGGAGGACTTTTTCGTGCATTAGAGATACAACACGGACGGCAGCGAAACACTCACCAGATGTGCTTGGTCAGATTCCACTGGGACAGCGCTGACTACTTGCAGAGGTGACACTGGTTTCGGATAGACAATAGTCAGCTTGGATTGTAACCAGGAAACCGATTGGCAGACATACGCGTAATCGTCGAGTAGCTGATTCAACCTCTGTGAGACGGTTCGGAAGTAGTGGCTCGACATATGTAAAGTCCAGATGGAGTCAAAGGGTAAATAGAAGAGACAAAGTAACGTCTGAAGTCGGTAAACGTGAAAAGACGACAGAATTCGATATTCTGGCAGCTGAAGGTCTGAATAACAAAACAAAAATGAATTATCTTTGAATGGTGGTATTACGAAAAAGGTTGATAGCGTCAGACGAATGACCAGGACGCAAGCAATGTTATTGCTGAGGCGCTCTACGATGTCTCTGCGGATAACGTTAGTGGTTCATAAGTGTCTAGCTGACCGAACTGATTACCGACCGATTCTGAATGCCTGAGGTGTATGAAGTCTTGGCGACCTGAAACAACAATAGGGCAGGTCCACCCCCATGTCCGTTGGCCGTCCTACGCGATGAGGCATTGACGTTTAATCATTCGCCCCTCGAATTAAAAGACCCAAACACAGAGCATTACATCCGCCGGAGAGGATGGCACGGACGGGGCGGCATAAAAATAGCTGGTCATGCGAGATGTGCTCGGTCAAAGTGCGATGACTGATGAGGTGGGCGCTTGAGTTCAAAGTATCTGTCAGTTTCGATTGTAGGGAATGGAGGAAGAGACGGACGGAAAGAGGCAGGTCGCCATCCAAGAATTGTTATCCCAATCTTGAATCCGACCCAGTAATAGTAGGACCAGGCTCGCATACATGTTCTCAGAACGGCGAAAGAAAGCGAACATAACTTTCAGAGTCGGTAAACGCGTACGTAGAAAGACGGCGTAAAACAGGACCGGTGTACTGGAAATGAACTTGAACAATTTTCTGGGGTGAAGTCAATTGTCGAATGTCATAAAAATGACTGTATTGAAGAGAAAGAGGGGTATTTCGAGTGATTTCCCGAGGCTGATGGATGGCGTCTGTCTAAATGACGAGGAAGCATGGACTACTCAGTCGTGAATGTGCTTTGCGGTGAAGTACATTTAGGTCTGCGGATAACGTTAGTGCACTTAAAGTGGCTGGTTGACCGATATGATTACCGACGTATTCGACGAGTACGGTACATTCGACCTGGAATGGCTGTGTTGCGGGATGACGAGAGAGTGAAGCGTGAGGTAGTAGCACGATACGCCGGAGGTCTGTATGTCCGAGCAAAGTCCCATCTCCAGTATGTTCAAAATCTTCTGAGTACGCGGTTTCCAGATCGCTTATGAGATGCAGAGTGCGATGGGTCCGGTTATGCGAATGAGACGCCAGTGAGGAAGGCCTGCGATGAAACATGAGCAGAAGCACGAGGGCCAGGAGACGACGCACTTGAGCCAGTCTAAGCGGAGTCGTCGCTGTCCCAGAGCGGTCTCTTCATTGCGAGGAGTCATTATCTTCGCTCGCTGTCGTCTAGTCCCGGGGTTGAAGCGACCGAGCGAGGCCGGAGACACGCGCTTCATTGTTGCGGGTCTGGATTTCGGATGGCGTGTCGCAGCGACGCACGGAGATGTCGAGAGCGCCCTCAGAAAGACAAGAGGCTGACACTGGTCGCGGCTGTTGACAGAGTGGCGGCCGCCATGAGCGCTTGCTATCCGCTGTGGGGTCCAGGCTGCACCATTCTGGTCAGCGTCGCCATTGAGTCGGCATTTGGAGGACGCGCACCTAGGCATGGTCCATATTTTGTCTAGCACGCCAGCGACGGCTCGCGTGACGCGCAGCGCGAGTGAAAGGCATTGGGTCAGAGCGGTGGCGGAGAGAAGAAAGGCGCAATATGGTTCTCTCCGGCGCATCAACCGACAATCAAATCGGGACAGACTTGCGCACTGATCTGCTCCTGCAACTTTGTACCTGCAACCACTCTCAGGGCAGATACTATCACCCATTCTGCCTGCTGTTCGACGGATTAACGCCCAGCACATCTACTGCAATGTGCGTCAAAATTGAATCCGACTCGGAGTCCACGCGACTTATCTGCGCCTTCCTATTCAGTATGGCCGTACGAAATGAAGGCCTACACTGCTGCAGGGCACTTGAAAAATACATGCTCAATTGCGTCGACTCCCTGCTAACTGTGGTCGTCCTGCTTTCTGGAGTTTCGCCTCGGTCATCGCTGTGCTCGCTGATGCGTACTAGCTCTCTTTTCGAGATGCGAAGTCGGTGGGTAGCTGTGGTTGAATCGACTTTCCTTGGCAGAGCCGAGCGGATTCCCAGTTGGATAGGCACATCGTGCGACCTTGTGGTTCCGTGTGTACCATAGAACAGTGAACTTGCGTTGTACGATGACCTTTCATCTTCTCTTCCGTAAATATATCCCATGATGTACGTTCTTTCTCCTCGTTATTAACAATGCACAAGTTGCTCATATCAATTTAGAAGACCTTTCCGCCACCGGTTAAGAATAAACTGTTCTTGTTCCAATCTAGTACCGGATTCTCTGCTTCTAGTCGCTGTGATCTGCCTTCTCTTGTTCCACATAGTTTTAAAAGGTGTTGAAGGACTGTAATGAGACTTTCATTCCCTCTCCTTCCTTTTTCAAGCTGTCTGTAAGCAAAAAAACTCTCAGATTCGACGGTTCGGCCACTGAAAACCGAATTCCCCAGGATCCGTGCCATGCTTGCCGATACCGCCGCGCCATTTTCTTGGGGTACCTATGCCAGCCAGGCTCTCAGCCCGGTTCCTTTCCGCAAGATGGTTCTGCCACCCGAACTCTATCAGTTGATCTTCGAATTTCTGTGTCGAGATTCAGAGACCACCGGAAACCCCGCCCCAATCTGGACCCTCGGTGCTGTGTGCAAGTACTGGCGCGAGTTGACTCTTCGACATAGGCGATTGTGGTCATATATAAACGTTACGGACGCCACAACCCAAACACACATTGCCTTTCATATAGAACGCGCCAAGGGTTTCCCACTACACATCCTCATCAATTTTCTCTCATATCCTTCAGACTGGAACAGGACAAAGGAGTGTATCGCGCTTCTGCTAGTCTACTCTGAGCGATGGGTAGAGTTCCAGCATGATGCTGCCGATATGTGGTCACCGAGCGTTGGTTTACCGGTTCAACCAAACCTGTATCAGGATCTCACACCGTCCAAGTTCCCGCTTCTGCGCGTACTGCGTCTGACGGGTCGCTTTTCGGAGCCGCTGATGAGCGATGCATTCTGGAGCAATGCACCGGAGCTGCCCAGCTTGCGCCATGCAACACTAGGCTATTCTGAATCATACAACGACTGGAGGCTCCCGTGGGCCCAGCTCGAGGAACTGACTTTCTCGGACTCAACTGTGATCTGGATGTACATCAAGGGCGGCTCGCTTCCTCTTCCAAAGAGTCCACACCGATACATCTCTGCCGTTCTAGACACCGACATCCTTTCCGACGACGTGACCAACTCCAGCTGTACCGAACTTCCGCTTGAATCCCTCATTGTCGATATCACACCTGATGATTGCTGGTCGTGCGAGTTGTATTTCTCGAACTCAATGATCAGGATGCCTGCTCTGAAGGATTTGACGATCCACGTCAGACCGCTTGCACCTGTTTGTGACAAATGCCGAGAGGATGACGTTGTGGAATGGTGTCTTGCCATCGACCTCATCAAGAGGTCAAAGTGCGAGCTTCTATCTTTGACCCTCGTCATCGACCCAGATGACGGTGGTAGTGAGACGGGGCACGATGAGACACTGGCATCCAGTGGCCCAACGGTCCAAATTCTCGACTGCCTGCGCCTGATCATCGAGGAGTCGCCAAAGTTACGCTCTATCAGTATCATAGACAACGAGAGGTCTATGCTGTCCGACAAGCTCTGCGAGTTTGTGAGGTGGTTGCTAGACCCAGTCAACGTCCTTCACCATCTTGCTGACATCGAAATTGTGTGGGCTAATGACCCTCGTACCTACCTGCAACAGGCCCTCATTCAGATGCTCCCAATGAGAGTAGGCGAGGCAGCGATACTGCATGGTGTCGATCCGTTAAGGAGGGTTGTGCTTGGTGCAAGAAATGGTGGCAATGTAGATAGGGCAATTGTGCACCTGCTTAAAAACTTGCGTCTGCAGGGTGCACAGGCGGCACTTTGGTAATTTGTGAAGTTACAATTATAGTATGAAATCTCTGCCTTCAACTTGTCTGTCAGTAGCAGCCACTCATACCAAGGAAACTGCGAAGTTTTTTGTATTGTGACGATGACGAGGAAAGGTCAAAGGTGATAATAAATTATTGTCCTCTCATCTCAGACTCGGAGTTCAAGTGGCTACGATTGTGAACCTTGTACACTTCATACATATTCATTTGCTAGTTCTATCTGCAAACCCAGATCTACACAATTTTTGATGCGCCAAAGGACCTTCGGTACGGGATGCGGCCCACCGTCAGCTGAATAGAACTGACATTTGATGTTTACTTCTTGCAAGCAACGTCGCTCCTGATAACACCTTGACTGGTCACTGAATCATATTTGCCAAGGACGTTGAGTCCAACCTCATCCACCCGTCTAGATGCAGGATCTCGAGACTTGGAACAAGATCCTCCAAGGAGTTTCTTGAGGTAGACATGGGACTGAGGACAGTCAATGTTACGACCTGATCCCGCCGTGACATGGACTCGCTCATGAGAGACTACCCCTGTAGTCAACCCATAGCTTTCCTGCGAGCGTACCACGTACATCCTCGTGTTGTGCTCGACTGGTCGTACTGTGCCAGTCGTAAGGTCCCTCGATGGTCGCACATCCATCTCGCCAGAGACTGGAATACCATAGGAACCTAATCCCAAGGTACAAGGCTCGCCGCCGGACCTAGTCCCAGGTGTGGCGTCGGGGAGCCTTCTCTCGTCGGAGTCAACGACGTTGGCGGAGGTATCGAAGGGAGACATGTGGTTGAGTCCTACCACGGAGAGCTCAGAGTGCCCAACGGAGTTGTATGGGGGAAAACTGGTTAAGGACGAAGTCTGAGTAGCTAGTACAACACTGTCTTTGTATTTATACCAATCCCATGCTTGCTCATCGTTCCTCTTCTCGAAGCTTCTACCACATACTCCCGATGCGTCGGGAGTGGTCCGACGCTGCGGATGACGGAGATCCCGACATCCCGATGACCGCCCGACAGATCGATGGCCGCCCATTGATCGGGAAGGCGGACTTGGTCGGGTACCGACTCCCGTCTGACTCACACGGCCTAAGTATATTCCCGGGGTGTCTTACACCATGCGTTGATACGCAGGGTACTATTCCAGTACTAGAAACGGGGAATTTTGCGATTCCTGAACAGCCCAAAGACCTTAGGAACCTCCAGTCAAGTACTTAAGATAGAGCACGCAGGAGTTACTGCCTTGACGCGGGCAAGCCTCCAGGACAAGGTCCAGGCGCCTTAACAAGTCCTTTAGGACAGGCGCGATCGAAACCTTCGATCACCTTCATCCGAATATCCTTATCCGCGCGTTGGATCCCTTTCAAGATCCCGTACCTTTGCGTGTACCTTGTACTACAGACGATGTGCTATAACCATTCGCACCCAAGGAGGGTCCAAAGGTCTCCAGGCGGTTCAGTTCGAGCGACCCGAGACCTGCGCACCTCAACCCAAAGACCTGGAAGGTCCCGAAATAGTTCAAGGACGTCACAACCCTTTTGGGGAAACAATCTTCGGAGCGGTCAAGGACTCCGAACCGACGCCTTCCGCTATGCCGATCGATCATGATCCACGATCAAGGACCACCCCGAAAGCAGGGTGTATTACCACTTTAAGAAAGCACTCCCCTGTAGTGTCTGCGCTCGAAAGGACGTTCTTAACGATCTCCATCCAACCTATCCACAAGAAAGCAGGTGTCCGTAGGACCTTGCAACATAAAGATACCTAAGGATCGAAGTCCTTATCGGACCTTGATCTCCTGGGCACAAGGATTGTACCATACCGCCAAGGTGGCGTATATGGCTAAAGGACCAAGCGGCCTGGCCGCAGTTGTTTCGACTAGGGATAGCCAATAAGAATCCAGCACTTGTATGACTCGAAAGTCCGATGTATCCGATCCTAGAATAGATGCTTACTCAGTAGGAACCCACCAGTAGTATAAAAGGGCCCAAAGGACCCATATTTCGGTAGCTTAGAGCCCCCTCCAGTAGCCGCTAGTCAGACGCAGCCGTTGTAGTGAATCTATCTCGAGTTTCGACTCATTTCTGCAAAGTACCCAAAGACCCCAAAGACCTTTCCAAGATTTAAAGACATCAGGTGTTGCCAAACTCCTTGAAAGACTCGAAAGAACCTTATTCCGACGTACCAAGTCAAGTACCAACGAATCTACTTGGTGTTAGAACCTTGTATTTGCAAGAAGGCCGGTTTGCAAGTGGTTCTGCCCTGCACTCACGCTCTTTCGTGAAGTACTTCCCTTTGAGGGATAAGTCGAGTTTGAACGAGTGTTGTCAACGTCTGAGACACCTTTCGGAACCTTTGGTCCCGGTGCAAGACACTAGAAGTTTGGTTTAAGTGCAAGAAGGAGTCCTTATCGTTAGCAGTCCAGTGGCGTAAAACCTGCGGTAGCGGCCTGACGATTCCAAGACAAAGTCCTTGTACACCAGAGCACTTGATAGGTAGAAGCTACATTGCCTCGCGCTGTTTAAGGTCTTCATACGTCAAGAGGTTCGGCCTACGACTTCAAGGTTTTCTTGTGTCATTTCGATCAGAATCCCTACACCCCCAAAAACAACTCGTAGTTTAACTACAGCATTCGGAATACATCTCTATTTCTCCATTACCCAAAAGCACCTTGTTCTCTCGAACCTTTGTGCACCCCATCTCCCTTACAAGGAGTGTTAGTTGTGATAAGGATTGATAGTGTGGTTAGACGATAGCTTCTTTTTCAGAGGTCTATTCCGAACTTGCACATCATATTTTGGAGCCCACCGCGAGGGGGTGTAAATTTTGATTTCGAAAAAGACTTCTAAAGTCGACCTTGAGATCGGAATCTCCATAAACAAAAGACACTGGCTGCAAGGAACTCTGGTCGTTACACCAACAGCCAGAACCGCGCAAATCCACAACCCCCAAAAGGAGACCCAGTTATTGCCGGATCTTCAAATCCAGCAACCTCTGGTATCACTAGTCGCCTAAGAAGCAATCGCCCAATCGCCGGCTCACTTTACAACGGTTTACCTAGTGAAGTAGCTCAAGCACAGCGACGCTTTGCAGACCCGACTACTCCCAAGAACCAAAAGAAGAAACGTACGCAAGTACCACCTTCAACACCTACTGCCTCTAGGATCAGATCTTCTTCAGATCCTGAATCACCTTCGAGAACTCCAACCAGTACCCGAAGACATTCGGACTCTAGAACTTCGCCTAGTCCCGCATTTGTGACACCTTTCGGAAGTCCTTTGACTGACCTTGAAGACCCCGAAAGTCCAGAACCTATTACCCCCTTCATTGACTTTAACCCGTCTACCCAAAACACGATACCAGTTCCAGTAATGGCAGTACGAGCAATTGTACCTTCCGAGGAACTTAGCGCTGAAGCTAGAGGCGAAATCCAAGGCAAGAAGATCCCGATACCATTCTCAAGGGATGCCCCAAAGTTCAAGGGACACTCTGGAGACGATGTGAGGGAATTCTTCACGATGTGCAACTGGATCTTTGACCAGACAGGAATCACCGAACAAGGTACTAAGTTGGAAGTAGCGGCGCTATACGCCGGCCACAAACAACGCCTAAGGTGGCACAAAAACCCAGACTACCTGAAAGGTGTCTGGGCGGACTTCCAAGAATCAGTTCTTTCCTCATACTCAAAGGGAAAGAACGATCCTACGTACGTCCCGGCCGACCTAAAGGATGCCTTGGACCCGTACCTGGCTAGGCCCGTAGCCAACAAGCAGAAATGGGAAAGCTTTCAGCGCGAAGTGCTCCATATCATGGGACATCTTATCACGTCGGGAGAACTTACCAATAAGGGTGCTATAGAAGATATCAAGTCCTCTATCACAGAGGGAGTTTGGCATAATGTCCTTGGGGACCTCAGGCGCGATGCGAAAGCTAATGCAACAGCCGGGACAACCCCCACCTATGACTTCACGTTGTCAGAGGTCGAGGCAGCGATCTCCAACTACTTCTTGACCGATAAATGGATGAGCAAGAGTGCGAAGGATAGTCCTTATAACAGAGAACTTATTCCCGCCTCTACCACCCGAATCAAGACAGAGGAGTTGGATGAATACCTGAATAGGGTAGCTAGCCTTCAGGACATTATCCAGAAAGGAGAAAAGGAACGCGAAGAGGCTCGCAAGGCTGATCAGAAGATGATGGCAGAACTTCTCCATACCTTACAGCGTGGAGGTCCGCAAGGACTCCGCACCCAAGGTTTTGTACAAGAAGCCTCGCCGATTTATCTACAAACACCTGCTCAAGGTGTCTCAGTCTCGACCAACTTACCGAATGGACTCTACAAAGCTCCTCCGGGCGCGTTCCCAGGAAACAAGTTCGTAGTTAACGATGGAAGGTGCTACTTCTGTCGTGAGCTAGGACACATTGTAGCAAATTGTCCTACAAAGGAAATGTGCGAAAGCAATGGTCATATCTACAAGCCTGGCGGTACCAACATATATCATGTAACGAACGGAACTACTAGTCAACCTATTCAAAGGGTTAGTCCCAAGCAGCCTCTCAGCCCTTGGGAACAAGTTCAGAAGTTTCAACAAGAAAATGCACCTAAGGTATCGGCGTTCCAATCTCAAGAAGATGAGTTCGCACCTGAGGTCGCGATGTATGTTCAAACCCCAACCCAAGAAGAAGAGTTTGCCCCCGACGCCTATCAGGGTTTCGGCAGGGCTCGATGAAGGAAGGAGTGCATTTAGCACATACTCCTCCGGAGAGCCAGTTCACTGTAGAAACTCGTCAGACTCGTCAGAGCGCAAAAGCACCTAGTGCACCTGTGGATTCAACTCCACAAAAGAAGGTAACCTCATGGCCTAAGGACCGGGTGTCCGTGGTCATTCCAAAAGCAGCGCCGCCTAAGGTATCATTCTCCACGCCAGAAGTCACTCAAGAAGTAGAACCTGTTGACCAGGACCTTCTTGACGAAGTCCTGGCGATGGAAGAACCCGACCCGGTGCCGCAACCAAAAGCAGATTCAACTCTGCCAGAAAAGAACCAACCAAAGGTTCACTCTAAGGAACCTAAGGTCAAGAGTTTCCAACGCCGTAGCCTGGCAGAAGAACTCTTGCACAAGAATCCCAGTTGGCGTGAAGCCTGGAAGTTCTTGTTATCCGAAGCCCTACTAGCTACCAACCCCCCTTGGCAGCAGAGCATTTCGGACTTCATCAGGAAACGCAACACGCCTGTGGCTGTATTCAAGACGGAAGTAGTGGCCGATACGGTCCAAGATCACTTCCAACCCGAGCTATATTCAGTCAACTTTCATGAGCAAGGTGATCTACCTATTGGTGGAATTGTAGTCCACGATGCGGTAGAACAGTTTGTAAACCTTTCCGGAGGTCACTATACTGGTCCCTTTCAAATGATAAGCGGCAATATGGCGCCGGAAAATGCAGATCTACGAACCTTTTGGCCCTTGATCAACAAGAATGGTAAAAAGGAGAGTTTAGTGGATGGTGGGTCGCAGATCGCCTCCATTTCGCTCAAGGCAGCATTGGAACTAGGAATAGCCTATGATCCCACTTTCACCATTACTATGGAAAGTGCGGACAAGGGACGAACCAGTACCTTGGGATTGGCTCGTAACATACCTTTTGACTTTGAAGGAATTGTCTATTACCTTCAGTTGCATGTGTTGCAGGATCCCGCCTATGAGGTCCTACTGGGACGACCTTTCGAGATCGTTTCAAACCTGGTCATCACCAACCTTCCCAACGGGAACGCAATCGGAACCCTTACGGATAATACCAATGGGAAGAAGTTATCGCTACCTTCTTACCGTCGAGGACAGATCCCAAGACATATGATTCCAGGGGGACAAACGGGTTTTCACAGGAACCTAAGGACGTAGGAAACTCCTATGAAGAAGCCGTGTTGATCCTTGAAAGGTCACCAGAAGGAAACATCGAAGTAAAGCAAAGTTGGATACCTGGTGATAACAGGGAGACCTTCGGGGAAGGGGACTTAACGTCCTTATACATGAAGAAGTCACCCAATAGGGTTCATCAGGCAGCCAAACGGCTAAGGAAACAACACGCCTTTATGCATGCATCGATGCATCAAGCATCGACACATATGACTGTCCCAGAACATATGGTGACACCTACGGGACTATTAAAGGTCCCAACCAAGATTCAAGGCTTTCGCAAGGTATTCAATATCAATCAGATTGCGGAAGACCAAGAAGAATTTAAGTCCTACGCCACGGCGACTTTGAATCTCTTTTACGGGGTACCAAAGGAGTTAGAACAAGTCTTTACGGGCTTGTCGGTAACCTTACCAAAGGATTACATGGCGGATGCACAACAGGAGTTCCTAAGGTTGGAAAGTCAGATCCCTAAGAGGGGTGTATTCGTAGGAAAGAAGTACAAACCAGTAGCCTTGAAAACCAAAGCTCACCTTGGAACCTTACCTGAAGAATTCAGGATCAAGCGCCACATTCATGGAGACCCACTAGCTGGGATGCCTGAATTAGTACCTGATCCACCACCCTTCGTACCCACAGGTAGGTATACTGCCGAAAGGAGGGAACAGATACAAGCCGACCACGTCGGGGACTTCCTAACGGATGCAGAAAGACGGATTATAGACTCCATCTTCTGTAACCAGAACGAGGGCTTTGCCTGGGAAGAATCTGAGAAAGGACACTTCAAACCAGAGTTCTTTCCACCAGTGGATATCCCGGTAATACCACACACACCTTGGGTGTTAAGGAATATACCAATTCCACCCGGAATCTACGATGAAGTCTGTAAGATTATCAAACACAAACTAGACTCGGGCGTGTATGAGCCTTCGAACTCCTCATACCGCTCCAGGTGGTTTTGTGTTGTTAAGAAGGATGGAAAGAAACTTCGCCTAGTGCATAGTCTGGAACCACTCAATGCGGTGACCATTGCGCACTCAGGGTTACCTCCAGCCACGGAGGAACTAGCGGAGTCCTTTGCAGGACGAAGTTGTGGAGGGACCTTGGATCTGTTCGTTGGATATGACGAACGGCTCCTTGCCACCGCGTCTCGCGATATGACCACCTTCTCGACACCTTACGGAGCGTTAAGGTTAAAGACCTTACCAATGGGCTGGACTAATTCAGTACCTATCTTTCATGACGATGTTACAACGATTCTCAAGGATGAAATACCAGCCTTCACCAGACCTTATATCGACGATGTGCCCGTCCGCGGGCCCGCCACGCGATATGAACAAGCTGATGGTACCTACGAAACGCTTCCAGGTCATCCTGAAGTAAGGCGTTTTGTTTGGGAACACCTTGTGAACATGAACAGAATCATACAACGAATGAAACATGCCGGAGGGACCTTTTCTGGTCACAAGGCTATCATTTGTGCAGAAGAAATTGTGGTAGTGGGACATGTCTGTACCTACGAAGGTAGAAAGCCAGCTGAAGATCGCGTTAAGGTGATCTCGGATTGGCCCCCTTGTAAAGCGCTCACGGAAGTCCGTTCGTTCTTAGGAACAGCTGGAATCTTCAGAGCATTCGTAAAGGACTACTCTAAGAAGGCGTTACCTTTGACCAGGTTAACCAAAGACATTACCAAGTTCAGATGGACAGACGAGGAGCAGGAAAGTATGGATACCTTAAAGGAAGCCATACGAACTTGTCCGATGCTGAAACCACTGAATTATGAATGGTCCACGCCAATCACGCTGTCGGTAGACACCTCTTACCAGGCAGTAGGTTTCTATCTGTCCCAGGTAGATCCCAAGGACCCTAAGAAACGATACTTTGCCAAATTCATGTCTCTGACATTGAACGAAAGAGAGGCAAGGTACTCGCAAGCCAAGCGAGAACTATTCGGGCTCTTCAGAGCTCTGTCCGCGTGCAAGTACTACCTTCTAGGTTGTAGAAAGCTAGAAATTGAAGTAGATGCAAAATACATCAAGGGCATGTTATCCAACGTAGACTCCTTAGCGAACGCAAACCTGCAAAGGTGGGCTGAGGAGATCTTGATGTATCACTTCACGCTTGTACACGTACCAGGAAAGGTTCATGGCCCGGATGGTTTAAGTCGCCGTCCAGCTTCAGAGCATGATATAGTAGTACCCAGACCTCAAATAAACATAGAGGATGACGAGGTCAATACCTTTGAGTACCAGGAGCCTAAAGGTCTGCCTATAGAGGAGCAACCGTTAGACTTTGACACTTTCAGGAATGACATCGACAGTAGGGGAGGCTATTTCCAGGAAATAGTACGAAGTCCTTTACCAGACCATATAAAGGTTTCTAAAGCGGTAAGGACTTCGGGACTAGTCAATGTTAAGGATATCGAAGGTTGGATGCATATCACGGAGTTCCCGGAGCTCAATAAGAGCAAAAGGGAGCGTTTGTGGGAGACCTATTTGCCCAAACTTCAACCTTACTTACAATCGGAAGATGTACTTGAGGACGAAGACTTGGAGAAATGGAGCAAAGACTTCTTTGTCCAGCATGAAAGGTTATACCGAACCCATTCGGACTCCCACCCCCGTCGAGTGCTACTTCCAAATGAACGAATCCCGGTTTGTAAAGCTCTACACGACCGGGCAGGACATAAAGGACAATATTCCGTGTTACAACTCATCATGAAGCGATTCTGGTGGCCAGGTATGGAGGTCGACATACGATGGTATGTAAGGACCTGTGTACTATGTCAGAAACGCCAGAAACGTAACATAAAGGTTGCACCAACGATTACTTCAACTCCAGGTATCTACGAAAGGGCTTATATAGACACCTTCCGGATGCCTAAGGCAGGAGAGGAATCCACCCGAAAGAAACGGCCTTCAAAATGGGCCGGCTTCAACGCTGTGACCGTAGCAAGGTGTGGATTAACAAGTTGGCCAGAGGCAAGGGCTCTCAAAGAAGAGACCGCCGAGTCACTGGGAGAATGGATCTTTGAGGACATTCTATGCAGGTGGGGTTGTATCAAGGAAATTGTAACCGACAATGGGCCAGCAATCAAGAAGGCCTTAGTACATATTGAACAGAAATATGGTATTACAGGTATCTTGATCACGGCGTACAATAAGCAAGCCAACGGAAAGGTTGAACGAGGGCACTGGGATATCCGTCAATCACTCTTCAAGGTATGCAAGGGTAAACCCGAGCAATGGCCAGAGTTCCTACATGAGGTCCTTTGGGCAGAGCGCATTACCATAAAGAGAAGTCTAGGTACTTCAGCGTTCCAGGCAGTAACCGGTTGTGAACCAATCATGCCAATGGACCTGGAGGAATTGACTTGGCTGGTCGAAGCACCAGGCCGACTGGTCTCCCATTCGGACCTTATTGCCTTCCGAGCTAGGCAGCTCATCAAGCACAAGGAAGATACTGTCAAGCTAAGGTCAAAGGTCCTTCTAAATAAACAGAAGGCCGCGGCGAAGTTCCTGGAGGACTTCCAGAACAGTATCCCTCGCTACAAATTCAAAACTGGTGAACTAGTACTAGTAAGGAACACTAGGATTGAATCAGAAATGAATGCGAAGTTCAAGGAAAGGTTTATGGGACCTTACGCGGTAGTAACAAGGACCTCGGCAGGAAACTATGTGGTCTGCGAGTTGGACGGAACGATCTACAAAGACAAGATAGCTCAGTTCCGTGTAATACCTTTTGTATCGCGACGAGATCCTATAGACCTTGGAAAACAGTTCTTTGATCGACTACACTTCATAAGTAAGCCGATCACGAAGACCCTAGACGTCCTTGCCAGAACTACGTGACCTTGAGTGACCTTGAGCACCCAAGAATGAACTACAGCTTCAAAGGAGGCTAAGGTACCATACCAGATGACGGGGACGTCATCAGAAAAGTAAAGAGGGAATAGAGGGACACCGGTCCATTTATTCAAAGACTATAAAATTTTTATTTAAGACTTATTCTGTGCCCAGCTGGCTACAATAGTAGCTAAGGTAGCTGTGAACTAAGAACAGAATAAGGAAACAAGACAAGGCACGAGGCATCAGGGAAGTGGCGGGGTGCGAACCAAGAAAGCTTAAAGGTGATGAAGCCGTAAAGTGATGTGGTAAGCGCAAAAAGGAAGCACCACACACCGAACCACCACCATGACAATGCCCACAAGCTCGCCCCAAGATACCGAGCGCAAGGAGGACGCGAAGGTAAGCAACCAACGCGATCAGCGCCAGGGCGGCAGACGAACTTACTTACCAAAAGGAGCAGTCGCCGCCGCCGCCGCCAACGTCGCCACAAGGACATCAGGAGCCTCCCGCAGCTCAGGAGGAAGGGGAAAAAGAGGCGCTAGCGCAGGAACAGGTGAGTGACGGGCAACGACGCGTAAAAGTGCGAGAACGCTCACCCCGACCACTTTCTCGCGCTAGCCCCCACCCATCGCCTGTGAAGCTAGGCCCGACCACGTCAAAATGACCCGTCCCCTGTTTAACTACAGCGGCTTCCTCACCAACATGACCGCACCACCGGAGCTGGACGCAGGGATCAGTCTGCGCCTGGCCGAGTCGTTGTGTGCCAAACCGCCGTCAACGCGGGACATCCTGAACGAGGCCGGCTACAAGGGGTATCTCCGTAACGGAGTCTTCTGGTTGACCTTCCAGGACGCGCTCGAATCGACCCCAGCGGGCAAGGCCACTCCGCTGGAACGCGTCGAGATTGCGCTGAGCGCCGCGTGGCGCGACAACACGTCCTACCGGAGGCAGGTCCGCCCGGTTCATGAAATCACCTTCCTAGACAACGACCGCATCGCCCCCGAGCTCGCGATCCGGCTTTCAGAAGACGACGCCCAGCGTTGTTTTCTGGAGCTGGATCACCTCTGGAACTTTGTGCACGACCAGGACCGGGCTAATTTATTCTGGGGCGCGCTGCTCGTAGAAATGCGAAGACAGCGCGACGGGACCGCCATCCAAGGAACGTTCTACAAAACCATGGACAACCTGATCGAGAGCGCGATAACCAAGCTCGGAATCGCCAACTACAAACGCGACGGAACGCCCAGCCTCGACAGCAAAGTCGAGGACGAGGATACGCCGCGCCCCACGATGCAACAGCTCGCGCAGGAGGCGTCGCCCAGTCCCCGCGACTCGCGAGCCCCGTCTCCGGCAGCCTTGTCACACCATGAACCCACGCCCGAGATGGAACCTCCTCAGCGCCGACCAGTTGTCGCAGCGGGTAAAGGGGGCCCCAAATCGGTGACCAAGTACGTCCGCCGAACCATCGCGCCGCTAATCCTTGCTGACGCCTCGACCAGGCCGAAGGTCGTCGTCGTGAAGGTGGAGCCCAAGGACAAGGACAAGGATGTCGCCCCCACCCGGAAGACCTCTGTCGCACGCGCCACCACCGGTGGAAGCCAAAAGCGCAAGTTCGTCGAGGAGGAACCAGAGGAGGAGGACGAGTTGGAAGAAGACGCCGAGGCTAGCGACGAGGAGGAGGACGACTTCGTCCTCGACGTACGCGACAAAACTAACCCGCGCATCCCCCTTCACCGCGACGACGGTGTCTGTGTCCCCTGCATCAAGCAGCGGTTGACCTGCACCTACTTCCGGATTCACGCCACGCCCGCCGAGAAGAACAACAGCTTCACGTGCGACCAATGCAAGGAGAAGGACGGGCAGCACGGTCCGTGCTGGGTCGCGTGGAGGCGAGGACAGGTCCCCGAGCCGTGGAAGGAGGTCGCGTTGAAGGTCCGCGCCCAGTTGCAGGCTGTGGCGAGGAACAAGCCCGACTCTCAGATCCGGGCCCGGCGCCACCAGGACTACTCCGACGCCGCGCAAGCTATCGCCAAGGAAGCGGACCAGCGGTGGAAGGAGGAGAAGCAGCGGAAGAAGGACGAGCCCGCGGCGAAACGTCGTCGCGTCGAGAGCGCCGCCGGGAAGAAGGGCAAGGCCAAGAAGGAAGAGACGTCGGACGAAGAGGGAACCGGCGACTCCGACATCGAGGAGGTCCACGCGCCCCGCACCCGCCTCCAAAAGGGAAAGGTTAGCGCCGCCCCGCCTCCCGCCTCGACCAAGTCCTTGAAGGGGGCCACCACTTCGATCAGCGCGGTCCAACGACAGGACAAGGGCGAAGGAGCCAGCCGTCAAGGTGCGACGTCCTCCGCCTCCACCAGCCGCGTTGACCCCGCCGAGGACGTGGACAAGGTCCTGGCGTTGTACTTCTCCCTGAGTGAGAAGAGCCGAAGGAAATTCAGGAAGATCGCCGAGATAGCGGTGGGACGTTAGTAGCGTCCCGCCGCTATATTTTTCTTTATATATGTACATGCAACCTAGTCACAGTGCCAAAATGGACACTCATATACGCATCGCCCGCCCCGTTGTATTTTATATAAAAATTTACAACTTCTTGTACTCAAAGAACCGTGTGGAAACACTAAGGAAACCAGAACAAAGACCTTAGTTGAAACCTTAAGTCAAGGGGAGAGTCCAGGACTCTCCTTGATATACCAAAGGTCGCAAAGGTCGGAGGCTAAGGACCTTGGAAGTCGAAAGGGCCCACAAGGAACTGCGTTGCAAGTAAAGTAATACAGGCAAAAGCGATGTGACTAAGGACAAGTTGTCAGGAATAAAAAGAGAGGCGACCTTTAGGTCAAAAGAAGTCATCTAAGGACTAAGCAAAACGACTCCAATCAGGAGGGACCGCAAGGTTCGCAAGGCGCGCATAGAAAGGTCCTGCGTGGCTAAGGTCGATTGCTAACATACTAGCAGCAAGGAGTTCGTAGTCTACTTCGGTGGCCTCCGACCAGTCGATGAGCCAGAGTAGTGGATCGATGATAGGCAGCGACTGGTTGGGGCGCTGGAACCACAGAAGTTACAAACGGACCTCAAACTACGAAGTTGTTCACGGACCCGATTGGCGGGAAGGTCGATCTCGGGGATCAACCGACGCATATTGGGAGGTCTATCCAACGCGTAGACGTCGTCCCAGCCGTAAAGAGCAGAGTTCTGACGTTGGAACTCTGGCCACCACTTCATAACCGTGACAAGGTCGGCAGGAAGGTCCCCATACTGAACAGGAAGGACCTTCAGGTCGTCAGACCCGATGTAAAGCGAGCGAAGGAGTGTGGAAAAGCCGGAGTAACCACCAAGGTGGGCCTCGACCTACTCCTAAGGTCAGCGCCGACCACAAGACATGAAAGGAAGAGACCAGGTTTAACTCACCATGAAAGGTCCGATGAACTCTTGGGTAAACCAAGGGTGACTCGCAAGGATGTCCATGTTCAGGTCCCCCAGGTGGAAGCGGACGCCTTCACCGTCAAAGGTATTGCCTTTGGCGAACCAAGCCTTGCAAAGTTCGACGGCGGTGTAGTACAAAGGAAAGAAGTGCGCTTTGAAACCGTGAGGAATGGCCCCGTTCTGGAAGTGAAAAGCGGGTTCCCAGATATAACGAAAGCGGACCTAAGTACCATCCGTTAAACGAGAAAGGTGTCGAGACAAAATCAACTGGACTGACCAGAACGTGCAAAAGATAGCGCAAGGTTGGGACGTCTAGAGGTTCGTCGCGCCCAAAGGCATGAACCGGAGGCTTGAGCTGGGGAAGGAGGCGAGTGTCGTCCTCCGTAGCTAAGGTCCCATCCGGATGACGGACTACCGCAACGAAGTAGCGTGTATAGTTATACATCTCCATGGCGCAGCTCAGTGCAAGGTCCGCTGTGACTAAGTCATGTTGAAAGGAGGTCAACGGCGAGCGAAGTCGAACGCCTTGAATGCGCGTATCTGCAAAGGAAGGCAGGACGGGTGCGGGCATGATCAAAGATGAGATTCCTGTCCCCAGGACCGACTTAAAAGAGGACCCCTCGTCAGTCGAAGGTCCGAACGAACCGATAAAATGCAAAGTTTAGGCGCCACCTATCTAAAGGTAGGTACGATCGGCGATAGCCGATCGAACTAAGTTCGATCTTAGACCTACCAAGGTGCGGTCAGGAAAAACTTTAAGGGTTCAAATCGAAAGGAGTTGGATTATGCACCAACTGGGCCTAGAGTAGTCTAAGGAAACAAAGTGACTACCGCTCCTACAAGTAGAGAAGAAATCCGAAACCAGTATAAAGACGAAGTAGAGAAAAACTATGAGTAGTACTGGTTAAGACTTGGCAAAAGCTAAGCTAAAGAAGGACCTTGTAGTCTACTGAGCCTGGTCAATCGCGTCTAAGGCCGAGATATAAAGGTCGCGAGTCGACTGCAAGACTTGGATACGACCCCGAATCTCGTTGAAGGTCGAGATAATGTCGTGCCGGTACTGGCGTTCCAAAATGACCAAGTTGGGCGAGATGTTGGGATCGTCAAGACCAGACAACCTTGACATACGCTTGTGGACTTGGGCCAAGGCAGCAGACAGACCATTGATGTACTGGTTCGCTAAGGGGAAGTAACCAGGAATCAACAAGGCAAACCAAGAAGCGAGGAAGAAGCACCTTACCGCCTTCAAGTTGTTTAAGAACGACGGGTTCGACTCCAAAGGTCGAAGGCCGGGCCGCCTTTACAACACGGCGAGCGTTCTCATCGTTAAGCTTACGCTTAGGAGGAGCTTCTTGACCATTGATCGCGCCCAAGGTTTGAAGGGCTTTCTGGTAAACACGGGCGTTAATGTCCATACCAGGAAGAGCTGCGAAAGGAAGGTAACGGACGGAAGATGACTATTAAAGAAGTCATAAGGACGTCCGGGACAAACATAGGATTCAAAGGAACGTACCGCTTCGGCTTCCTTTGACAAGGAATTGGCGAGTTGGAGCTGGCGAAAGGCTTCAATAAAGGAAGATGAGACTGGCAAAGAAATTGAGCGCACAGTATCACCGACGACGACAACGGAGTCCTCACCGTCGCTCTCGCCAGCTGCCACATCGTCAGCCCAATTAAAGTACTCCGGACGAAAGAAGCGCGCACAAGAGTCGGGATCCATCGCGACGTCGCCGTCTCCCGTCTCGGCTCGCTTCTCCATGGCCTCGGTAACGACCTCGGGCGATTTCTTCGTCTTCTAAGCGAAGACATCCAGAGGTTACAGTAGGAAACCGACGAGTAACGAACGGACATACCTTGCCTTTCTCAAGCTTGTCCGGCTTGAAATAAGCGTTATCCGGATGCATAGGGTGACCCGGGGACAGGCCAGGGAAGTGGGCGTTAGACGCCTTCTTGCAGCTGCTCACCAAAGGTTGGAGGATATGAGCGATGTGGTGCGTCGGCGTCTGAGGGTGAATCCCCAGCAGGTGTACCAGCATCCCTACATAGAGGCGAAGGTTGAAAAAGAACACCGCCATGTCCGTCGACACCTTGGAACCATTCGGAAAGGTGCGAAGGTCATGGGCGACGGCCTAAAGAAAACAAGGACAGGATGAAGTCAGGATCAGGAAAAGAACACAGCGAAGGAGTACACACAAGGACTCTCTCCATGATCTTGTCAACATAGCCGGTGATCTCCAGTGCCACGTCGGGATTCGAACACGCCTTCTTGAGGTCCAGACGATGGACCTTGGGAATGATGAGCGTAAGATGCATGCCGAGGTACATAAGGAAGTCGGGTGTGTTGGCTGGAGGGTCGTAGTCGAGCGCATAAGCGACGAGACCGGCGCCAAGGTCGCGCGTAGTGATCAGGTCCTTCGCGGACGGAACGTGCGGCGTTGTGGGAAGCAGTTTTGCGATGGGAGTCCAAGTTTTGGGAGCCATGATAGAATAAAGGCAGGAATGAAAGGTCTGAGGACAAGTCCCAGGACCTTTTATAACGGAACGAAGTTAGGCAAAAGAGGGTCCATCGGGCGATAGAAACCAAAAGGGGACTTCGTCACGACGGCCTGGTACCCAGGATAAAGGTTCTGAACCACCAAGGACTATGTCGCGGACGACATTTCATAAGTCAAGGGGAGATGATACGCAGGGTACTATTCCAGTACTAGAAACGGGGAATTTTGCGATTCCTGAACAGCCCAAAGACCTTAGGAACCTCCAGTCAAGTACTTAAGATAGAGCACGCAGGAGTTACTGCCTTGACGCGGGCAAGCCTCCAGGACAAGGTCCAGGCGCCTTAACAAGTCCTTTAGGACAGGCGCGATCGAAACCTTCGATCACCTTCATCCAAATATCCTTATCCGCGCGTTGGATCCCTTTCAAGATCCCGTACCTTTGCGTGTACCTTGTACTACAGACGATGTGCTATAACCATTCGCACCCAAGGAGGGTCCAAAGGTCTCCAGGCGGTTCAGTTCGAGCGACCCGAGACCTGCGCACCTCAACCCAAAGACCTGGAAGGTCCCGAAATAGTTCAAGGACGTCACAACCCTTTTGGGGAAACAATCTTCGGAGCGGTCAAGGACTCCGAACCGACGCCTTCCGCTATGCCGATCGATCATGATCCACGATCAAGGACCACCCCGAAAGCAGGGTGTATTACCACTTTAAGAAAGCACTCCCCTGTAGTGTCTGCGCTCGAAAGGACGTTCTTAACGATCTCCATCCAACCTATCCACAAGAAAGCAGGTGTCCGTAGGACCTTGCAACATAAAGATACCTAAGGATCGAAGTCCTTATCGGACCTTGATCTCCTGGGCACAAGGATTGTACCATACCGCCAAGGTGGCGTATATGGCTAAAGGACCAAGCGGCCTGGCCGCAGTTGTTTCGACCAGGGATAGCCAATAAGAATCCAGCACTTGTATGACTCGAAAGTCCGATGTATCCGATCCTAGAATAGATGCTTACTCAGTAGGAACCCACCAGTAGTATAAAAGGGCCCAAAGGACCCATATTTCGGTAGCTTAGAGCCCCCTCCAGTAGCCGCTAGTCAGACGCAGCCGTTGTAGTGAATCTATCTCGAGTTTCGACTCATTTCTGCAAAGTACCCAAAGACCCCAAAGACCTTTCCAAGATTTAAAGACATCAGGTGTTGCCAAACTCCTTGAAAGACTCGAAAGAACCTTATTCCGACGTACCAAGTCAAGTACCAACAAATCTACTTGGTGTTAGAACCTTGTATTCGCAAGAAGGCCGGTTTGCAAGTGGTTCTGCCCTGCACTCACGCTCTTTCGTGAAGTACTTCCCTTTGAGGGATAAGTCGAGTTTGAACGAGTGTTGTCAACGTCTGAGACACCTTTCGGAACCTTTGGTCCCGGTGCAAGACACTAGAAGTTTGGTTTAAGTGCAAGAAGGAGTCCTTATCGTTAGCAGTCCAGTGGCGTAAAACCTGCGGTAGCGGCCTGACGATTCCAAGACAAAGTCCTTGTACACCAGAGCACTTGATAGGTAGAAGCTACATTGCCTCGCGCTGTTTAAGGTCTTCATACGTCAAGAGGTTCGGCCTACGACTTCAAGGTTTTCTTGTGTCATTTCGATCAGAATCCCTACACCCCCAAAAACAACTCGTAGTTTAACTACAGCATTCGGAATACATCTCTATTTCTCCATTACCCAAAAGCACCTTGTTCTCTCGAACCTTTGTGCACCCCATCTCCCTTACAAGGAGTGTTAGTTGTGATAAGGATTGATAGTGTGGTTAGACGATAGCTTCTTTTTCAGAGGTCTATTCCGAACTTGCACATCAGCGTGCTCGCTCCAAAGTGTATCCGGGAGGGCGGGAAGCCCGACAAGGGCGGGACTTCAGGATCCCGGTTTTGTCGCCATAAGGGATCGAACTCTCAACCCCTTGATATATCTCTCGGCACCTTCCGGTGTGGCGCTGGTTCGTGTAGCCGTAGCATCAGGACGCCAAAGTGTGACCAAAGTGGAGGGCCTTGAGTTGCGGTGAGGCCACATCATGACAGTCAAGGCCCGGATGAGACTTGGGAAAACATCTACGTCGTTTTTGAGAGAAAGGGAGAGGAGGCGCAACTTGACCAGCGAGGGAGTGATTTGAAGAAGAGGAATAATGTCTGAGGTGATTAGCTCGTTGAACCCGCAATTGAAATGCAGACGAGTGAGGGGTGCGCTGGAGTTGCGGAGAAATTTGGAAATTGTGGTAAAGAGCTCATTTGACCTGGAGAACCCGTCCCATGCTGTGTCGTATATGGGGGAGCAATCAATCTCAACCTCTTCCAGTGCTGGTGCGCTGAGGTGGCCCAGTAGAAATGACATGCTGTTGTCCTCGCCATTGTGGGACTTGGTGCTTTCCAGCCGCAGGAACATCAGCTGGTTTGACTCTACTGTGGTCTTGACAGGCCATCCCTCTCCACGATCTTTACATCGCAGAACACACCAGCGTAGTTCCGGCATCCTGGACAGCCAGGTCAGGTAGTAAACAGTATTGACCCCGCCGTAACGGACATGACCACATGATAATTCTGTGAGGAACTCCCAAGGGAATTCTTTGAACGGCCCAGGAGGCTGAGAACGATCTAACTAATCAATTTGATGCAAGGAGAAACTCCAAAGAGTGTTGAGGCCACAAAATGGGCGCAGATGGGGAGGAAAAATCTCAAAGAAAGTGTTAACGAGGGTGAGAGATGTGAGAGATGAAAGCCCTCCTTTCAATAGTTCAAGAGAGTTGCAGAATATGTTGCTCATGGGAAGGAAGAGCTGTAGGTCAAAAATTCTGGGAGCGGCGGCGAGTAGGATCTGTGGTATTTTGGTGGGGAGATCTCCAAAATCTAGATTATACAACTTCTCTGAGCAATCCAGGTCGCAAATGCAGATGGACAAAGCACGCACCCCGGAATGATGAACATGCCATTCCAGATGATGTGCATAGGATACGGGGAAAGTGCCAAAAGGCTGAACCAATGTATTGATGCGGCTCCAGAGCTCCGGGGAGCGGAGAGCAGCATTACGCCACCTCCTGCAGACAGCCAGAATCACAGGAAGTGTGTCTGGAGGGCGCTCGTATATGGCAGCAACAGGGTAGCTTCCGCGTGACCAAGGGACAGGATAGACAACAGTGTAGCGGAAGATTTCTGTCAGGATCTCTGGGGGAACGCATCGTATGGGGTGTAGCGGATACTTGAGCGTGGAGATGCAGGACTGGAGCTCCGTCTTCTTGGTGGAGTACAAGTGCATAAGCTCAAGAAGGCTTTGATGCTCTCTTTGTCTCGCCACCAATTCCCTTTGAGCGTCCTCCATCACGGAATCCAACTTCTCTATTTCTGTGCAGACATCTGCAGCGGTAGCAGAGAGATGTTCAGCGACCGTCAAGGTGGGAATATCATTGTTGTGCCAGAAGGGAGAGCACGACGCAGCAAGGGCTAGTGGGGAGTGTACGGGCGGAGAATGTGCTTGGACATGGTTCACACATTTGCAGGTTGGGTCACTGCATGGACGCCAGTCGGAAGTGGCAAGATCTATATCAGACATCCCTTGATTCCAAAACAGGGGGTTAAGAATGATTCTACCGGTAACGCAAAACTCACACCTCTGGTCGTAGCTTCAACTTGTCAATGTAAGCCAGTCTGAGTTTAACTTTCTGACGGGTCGAGACTCTGACGAAGGTGGGTTTTGCACGTGATGCACTTGCCCGTGGTAGTGCCGCCGGCAATGATGATGCACCCCTTCGATGATTGGACGCGCCCAGAGTGATCCTCCCTGCGCGCCAAATCGGCGAGATTGCTGTCTTACATCCATCAACACTCGCATGGCTGCAATGGCACCATCCTCCATCATCGTCACTCTCCCCACTGAGCTATTCACGGAAATATTCAACTATCTGCGTGTCCTACCGCCGGACTTCTACTATAAGACATATGTGTCTGCTTCATCTCCTGTTGACTGGCGATGGCGCGAGCGTACGTTGGCCGTCCGCGCGCTAGGACAAACATGTAAAACGCTGCAGAAAAGGCTAGAGCCGTGGGTTTGGGAGCGTTTGGACTGCTGCTTTGTTCCTCCGGGGCAAGAGGGAGTCTGGTATCAATTCGTCATGCAGGGGTTGAAGCGTAAGGCTGCCGGAATGAAAGGCTGTAGCTCCACTATTCGAGAGAGCGTCAGGTAAGCTCTCTACTAGAGATCTCCCAGTAATGGGCAATTCATGATATTGACTCTGATAGGGAGCTATCTCTGATCCTCACAAAATCGGATGTTGATGCTACCGTCCAAAGCTTGCGTGCGCTTCTGGAGATGCTACCTAACATCCGGACGATCCAGGTCATCAGCTGTAAACCTGCAGGACCACTTGGCAAGGCCATCAAGAGCGTCAGGCTTCCCAGCGTCACGACGCTGATTGTCACAACCGAAGCCGCCACAGCGTTTGTTGGAGTCTGCCCGAATGTTACCCATCTTCGCTGTGCTGACGGTCCTGGATCGACGCTCATTGGTGCGGTGAAGAAATTGGAGAAATGCCAGATTCTCGACGGGATGATTGACTGGGTCGAGAAAGACCCAAAGCTGGTCGAACGTAAGGACCGATTCTACCTTCGCCAGACTACCGGGTAACTTATCACTCGTAGGTCTCGTCAAGAACGCACCAGTCAGCCTGCACACCCTCGAAATTCGTCGACCTGTGAACTACGGTCTCGGCATCTTATCACAGAACGCAGCACCCGCCGAATGGGCACAAATCATACCCAAATTATCCGGCATGCAGGGACTGAAGACTCTCATTGTGACGTTTCCCAGGGATACAGAGGAGCCAGCGACAGATAAAGCCATCTTAGACGCAGCGAGGTCGGTTATGCGAGGCTTGACGAAGAAAGGCAATGAAAGGCGCCTTATTGTGAGACGTATCATGGCTCCTCACTACGAAGAAGGTTTGCCCAAGCAGGAGGACAAGCTCATAAGCCTGGACGTCGAGGTATTTCGTGGATAGGACATCGTACTCTATCTAGTCAGAAAGGTGTCTTTGTAAACCTTTGATTGGGGCACTAGCATCTAGTAGCCCACTTGGCTAGACGTTTGGCAAGTTATCAGTTCCGAGTCATAGTAGTTCTCAACGTCGCCGATAATATGGGCACCTTCATCGCAAAATCCTTGGAAGTGCAGGTCGCCACCACCAACAGAGACTCGTGTAAGTCAACCAAACGTTACGTGGCTCTCTTGGAGAAGTAGAGCAAAAGCAATTGATAGAGACTCAAAGAACATGCAAGCACTGTCATACGGATACAGTGATAGTAGCGCATGTAGTTGCTACGCGTACGTATACGATCAACGACCTTGCAAGGAGAGCGACAAATCTCAGTGCCAGCCTGGAGCGCACCCTGCCCACTAAAGTGATACCAAGGCCTCGAAGCGTGTCACTCCCTTCCGTTCGCTTGACGACCAATATATGAGTCCGACTTGATGAATCAACCCACAGAGAATGAGTAACAGCTGATCTGCAGATAGATGTGCCTGTGGGTCAAGTCTCTGTCTGTGCCACGACGACGAGGGACAGTCAGATGACGCAAAGAGCTTCGACTGTGCAACCGCCACCGTGCGTTGTTAGAATGGTTCGACAACGGTCACGAACGTTGGGAGCATCTGCGTGCCACGGCCCACGGAGCAGCTTTTGCCAGCCAGCGGCCGGCACCGAGCCGGCATTTCCGATCGTCATGTATGATCGAATTTCAATTTTCTCTTTCACCCCACTCCCTTCAGCCAGCGCAATCAACGCCCTTTCACGACACGGAACTCGACGAACTTTATACGGAACTTATGCCATGAAATTTGCTAGATATCTTCAAGAAACACAGGTAACTCGCTGCTGCGACAACTTCGCGCAGTATCATTGACGAAAATGCCTTGCAGACACCGGAATGGAAGAAAGCATACATGTGAGCTCCAGGGCGAATGATCTGAATGCAAGAGCGTCCAAGCTGAGGTCGTTCTAGTGATTACCGGGGACTGAAGAAAAAAATCACGGCGATTCGAAAGTCTCAGGATGGTTCCGTGTTACGGAGCGGAGAGATGTTTGATTCCCCAAGGTCGTCTGTCGAGGGTGATGGGTCTGATAGTAGTGAAGAGCGTGGCGTAGCATCGGATGACTTGCCCCGTAAATCCTCACCCACTTCGTTTCGGTCGACGCGTCCTACGCTTCCCGCGATCGACAGAGGACCCAGAGCGCACGCAGGGCCATCCTCCCAGTCTCGAGCAGACGGGGCTGTCGATTCTGCTAAAAGTCAAGGGCCATTGTCGAGCCGGTTCAGCTCCAGGTTGACGAGACGGTATTACTCTCGAAGTCTGTTCGGCTCTCTCCTACTCAGATTTAACCCTTTTCTGACGCTTGGTCCTATAGCATCATCTTTTCGCCAGCCATTCGCAGAGCCGCAGACACTGAGAGCGCTTTTGGCCGAACTGTCTCCTCTCGAGACGGCTTTCGTGAATGCACTAGATTCCGAGCTAGAGAAGATCGAGAACTTCTACCTCGATCGAGAAAAGGAAATGTCTGCCCGCGCCACCTTACTCCATGAACAGCTTCTCGAGCTGACCTATCATCGCAAAGTCTACCATGTGAGTTGTTGCCATTTGGTCGTACCTTCGTCCTCAGCGTTCGGAAAAGGCAGCACAAGAGGATTTGCTACGTATCGACAGGTTTCTAGGCATCCGAAAGACGTCGAAGTTGCCCAAGAAGAACGCGACCAATACGAAGGAGGACGCCGCAGATCTCGCTAGATTCGGATACCTGGATCCGGAAGAGTACCAGAACGCCAAAGGGAAACTGAAGAAGGCGGTCGTCGAACACTACCGGTATGTTTCCATTCAAAAGAGGGATATCGTGCTCATGAATTGCAGTGGTCTAGAGGCCCTCCACAACTACCGCGTCCGAACTTTCTTTTTCTGACTTGCTCAATGTGTACTAAGGCAACAGAATTTTTAGATCTTGAACCTCACAGGCTTCCGAAAGGCGCTGAAGAAATTTGAGAAAGTGACCAAGGTTGGTGGTCACAGGACGGCGACACTTTGCGTTCTCATATGGTGCTCCACAGATACCCCTTCAGAATGTCTACATGTCAGAGAAGGTATGCTATTGTACCTTCTATCAGACGATGCAACCTGACTGATACTACCAGGTGGAGCGCAGTGCCTTCGCATCCGAACAAGATATTCAGAACATGATGAGCGAAATGGAAAACATCTACGCCAGCCAGTTCGGTGAGCTGCTCCGCCATCGATTCTTTCTCATCATCGAGAGCCTGATGATCTATCAGCCCGGGGAAATAAGAAACGCGCTCTTCTCCGTCTCCGCGCTGGTCTCATGCGGAAGAGTCATCATTTTAGTACGTTCAGGACGGGGTTGTGTCTAGGCCTCTCGGTGCCTCCCTTGGTATCAGGGATATACCAGAGTGAGCATCGCGTCTCGCGTAGATTTTTATTTTTGACTGAAACATCCAGGTTTTCAGACGGACACGAGAGCTGCGATTCCAGCGTGGGATGGTTTGCTATTTGCATACAGTGTTCTCCTGGTCCCTGTTGTCTTCGCCCTTCTCGTAGGCACGAATTTGCTGGTCTGGTCACGAGCCCGAGTCAACTATGTCTTCATCTTCGGTGCGATATACCTTGTTTTTCTATACAATTGTATCTGATTGAACCATAGAACTCGAGTACAGAACTCGATTAGACCATCGAGAATACTTTGAGGTGCAATTCAATCCACGTCAAACCCTGGAACGCTTGTTTATCAGAATCTGTACAGCTTCCAAGTCTGCTACTTTGCACTCTTTGTTACGCGTTTTGGTTGTCGTTCATAAGGGCTGGCGCGCCCTCCATGGATCCAGTATACTGGCCCCTAGTCTGGTTAGGGTTTACAGCCATCGTTCTCACGGACCCGTTCCCTCTCTTATTCAAGCACTCTCGTTATTGGCTCCTCGGACGTACCGGACGTCTGCTCCTTCCTGGATGGTCTCGCGTCGAAGTGAGCATGCTGACATTCGATATCAACGTCTATTGTTGACCCAAATGTCTGTAGTTCACAGATTTCTGGATGGGGTACGTTCCCCGAGTCTCTCAGCTATCAGAATACCGTACTAATCTCAAGGATCCGCCTTCACCAACAGTGACCAGTTCTGCAGTTTAGTATACTCTCTGTCCGGCCTGTCACCCGTCGTGTGCGCCTATGCAACCGGGTTTGACGGCGACTGGCGGAAATGCGGCTCCACGAGTAAGATCTGGCCCGTCGCGTTTGTGCTAGCACAAATGCCTCTCTTGATTCGCTTCATACAAAGTATCCGCCGTTTCGCCGACTCCGGTCTGCCTACCCATCTAATCAACGTCCGTTATCATTCCTTGGTCAATACATGACTTCCTTTTGCCTGACTGGCCTTGCAGGGGGGAAAATACGCGAGCGGAATCATCAGTTACTTCTTCTACTTTCTTTGGCGACATGAGGGTGAGCAGATTGTCCTGATCGTGTGGCACCCTCACGGCAATTTGAATCTCATGACATGTTTTCCGTTGACAGGCGGGCGCTCCATGCTTGCCCTCTGGTGCCTATTCAACACAGTCTACTCCGTCTACGCTTCCGCTTGGGTCAGTCCTAAAGCCACCTTGGGGATCCAGCCCTGTGCACATCGTCCATTCCTGATTTATCTCGACAGGATCTTCTGATGGACTGGTCCCTGCTACAGAGCCATGCTAAACACATGTTCTTACGGGACGAATTGCTTTACTCGGATTACGTTCCCGTATGCTCATCTTTATCTGCGCGCGTCTGTCGAAGTTTCTAAGACAATATCCACAGATGTACTACTGCGCGATCGTTCGTCTGCCCTGTTCAATACAGCCGACACTAACATCGCCCGTCGCAGATCCTGAATGTATTGGTTCGGTTCGTTTGGGTCA
Organism: Strobilurus pachycystidiatus; assembly: GCA_019915135.1. Taxonomy (NCBI): domain Eukaryota; kingdom Fungi; phylum Basidiomycota; class Agaricomycetes; order Agaricales; family Physalacriaceae; genus Strobilurus; species Strobilurus pachycystidiatus. Next base: position 133,682 of record JAHLMK010000025.1, on the reverse strand, counting down.
TCCACATCCCCACGGGTGGACCCGACCAGTACCTACGCTCCTTCATCGCGGGCATACTCGAAGTCCTCCGCCGCACCCAGTGGAACTTTTGTGAGTGTCAAAACCTCTGAATCCTCAACTCCGCGCGATTATCTTCGGTACTGATTGGTGCACCCTTAGACCGTCTTGAGAACGAACACTTGGGTAACGTTGATCAGTACCGGGTGACGAGAGAGGTTCCATTGCCGTATGCCCTGGACGATATGGCTCACGACATTGACGACGATGACGATGACAAGGCTAGTAAGAAGGAGGGTAAACGCAAACGGTAACTATATATTAGATATTTCTCATCTTAGAACACCCCCTGCACCTCCCACTCACTCGGGCCACTTATCAGTAATCAGGCATCCATACATACGCACTAATGAGGCATCGACAAGGCTTGTTGAACCATAGAAACTAGTGTATTGTAATCACTTCATCGTCGATGCAATCTGATCTAACTCCCGCTGCACAAGCGAGTTCGGGCATCTCTTCCTTAGCTCGCTTTTGAAGAAATCAGCACCACAAACATGATCTACAAGCGAAACAACGTACTCAAGCTTCACCCGATCCCCGCGTTCCTTGCATTCCTTCCCGGCCATTCTCCACTCTCCACATTCCGCAAACAAGTCCGCGCGCTTGGGCGAATCACATCTCGCAACATAAGGCACGGCCTCCTTCGCGTGCCCACTCTCCAACAGCCGCCTAACAAATGGCTCATAGCCAATGGGGCTCCGCTTCGATTTCGCAAAGGCATCAATACCCTCAAAGTCGCGTTGATCTACCAGCGCTTGCAGCTTGACATGCCAAAACCTGGGGTTCATCATTAGCTATGGACGGGGGAGGGGGGAGGGTTGGATAGTTTCCCACTCGCCTTTTGTCCGGAACCTTGAAATCGCCTTTAAGTTTGTCTGCGCGTCTTGACATGCCGTTGAGCAGACACGCTCGGATCGTCTCCGTAAGATTCAGCCCAAAGAACGGCACCTTCCCGTCTGCTTCCTTCTCCAACTGCTGCTGAAACGTCAGCAGCCGCACATATTCGTCCATCATCTATTCATTATTACCACACATACCCCGCAAAGAAGATTCAAAACCTTACCTTCGCCTCAAACGACCTATCCTTGTCTTCCGAAAAGAATTTCTGCGCGGACTTCACACTCGTGATCTTCGCTGTCGGGTCCTGTTGCGCACCGATAAGTAAGGTTCAAAGGAAAGAGACGAGTTGAAAGTCTAGACTGGACTCACCGACATACGCGCACATTCATCCAATGCCAGAACAGCGCTATCTACCCTCCTGTCATCAGAATAATAGAAATCCCTCAGCATGTCCCGATTCTGCTCCCGAGCATAAACCTGCAATAACTTGCTCGCTGGGGCCAGCCGCGAACCGCCGTCCTCAATGAGACGGAAGAACGTCCCCAACGCGAGCCGCTGGTGCAAGTGTAGTAGCACAGTGTACACTTTTACCCGTGATAAATATCAGAGACCGGTCACCGCAAAAGAAATCTGTTTAGCTTACCCAAGTCTGTGTCCCCACTATCGACGGCCTTCTCGAGCGCCAGGCGGTCTTCCTTCATTGTCAAAAGAAGCGGCACCTGGTCTGATGCGTTCGGTTCGTGGTCCAATAACTAGCATGTGTTTCAGCAGGATATAATAGTCATCAGAAACTCAATCAGTGAAGAACCTTCGTGGCAAGACCAGCCCGCCCGACCTCCCATGCTCGCTTCGCAATATCGGCATAGCTCACGTCGGTCCCACCTAGCTGCTTGAACTTCTCGACAATCATTCTGCACACTTCATCATCGCCGTTCACTTCTCCGTCCGCAGCAGACAACGCTGTAGTGGCCGTAGGCTTGGACTTGAGAATCTTCGCGCTTGCCCAGTGTTTAAGAACATGATCAGGTTTCATGCCCAAGAAGCTAGATATTCGAAGTGCGAGCAGATGCATATTTCTCGATGTCAGTCGCTCGACCAAGGATGACGGAAACGCATATTGATATCTGTGATATAGGCTATGAGATTGAGTTCAAGCAAAGAATGGAGTACACTCACTGATCATACGTCAACGGTATACCAATCTCGTAAAACCGAACGGCGTTGAGCACCTTCAATGTCTGCCCCATGTTGACAAAGTCTGTGGGGTTATAGAAATCCAAGAACCCGCGGCCAAATTTGGCAGCCTGAGGAACACGCGAGCTGATGTCAATCGACGCCACCAAAGCGGAGGAATGAGTAACATACATTGAGCAGTGTTCTCTGCCAGTACGGTTCCCACTCGCGGCCAGCGGCATCGATACATTGATCGACAGCGGCAGAAAGCTCAGGCCGTATGCTGCGAATGCCTTCATCTGCTTTAGGAGAGCGTTCGGTAAAGCTTTGCCAAGCGTCATAAAGGATAGACGCCGGAGTGGTGGAGCCTGGCCTAAAAATTGAGAGGACGGAGGCTACCAGGAACGCGTAAACACGAAGCCAATCTCTCAAATGGAGAGCTCACCAGGAACTTTCTGAATGAGGTCACAGACGTCGGGGCCCATAACGCGGACGCCGTCTGGCTCTGTGACGGCAAATATAGGACCGCCATAGAAGTACCTGGAGTGAAACATCAATACTTCATTTCGAAAACAATCCAGGCGTACTACTGACTGAAGTGTATCTGCGAATGGGCCGACGAGGACGGCGAGATAATTCCAAGTCACCAGGATGGCGTCGTTACCACACCATTCTACCTGCAGCACATTTCCGTCTGCCTGGAGGGTGGTGGTGTCGTATTCGGTGATATGGCGCTGAAAGTCCGTCGATATAACGAGGAGTGATCCGGAGAAGGTGAGGAGAGCAAGAGTCTTGCCGTTCGGAGAGGGAGAGATGTGAGTGAATGGGCCTTGGGATAGGCGCTGATCAATGCATTCAAGCGTGTCAACGGTGCAGATTGTGGAGTCGGCGGAGAGGAGGACTTCGACGTGGCGGGATATATTTAAGTCTGGGGGTATGATCGCCCAAGCATGTGGCGGTTGGGTAAGGCCTACTCAGTTGAATAATTACTCGCAGCAGGCAGAGTGCAAGACTTGCCTGCATTAGCCAGAGTGAGGGGTCGGGCTCCCGTCCATCCTTTGACCTCCAGCAGTGTCAGTGACCCGGTCAGCGCGACGAGGCCGGTGTCATGTATTCGCGCGTCAATCACGCCCAATTCGGATGCGTCGCTGCCCAGCGAGTACTGCTGGTAGTCGCCTTGCAGATCGTACAGCCGATAGGTGCCCTCCTCGTTGAGCACGACCAAACGCTCGTCGCCTGTCCAGCCAAAGCGGATGATCTTGCCTTGGTCCCACTGTCGAACCTGCGCGTCAGCGACCGGTCCAAGCAGGTAAAATGCAAATTATCCACACTGAAGACGAGCAGCCCAATGCCCGCCGGTGACCACACCTGGATCTGCGCCTTGGCCACCGCCGGCGTCGACCGTCCCAGCGCAATGAGTTTCGTGTTGTCCCGCATCATCGCTGCCGCTGCCGTCAGTACCGCCCGCGCCTTTCCAAACAGTTCACAAGTCCGCACCTATCGGACCGCCGTACCGACACCCCGCCGTGATATGATCCCCAAAGTCGGGGAATTTCCCTCCAATCGAGTAGAGCTGCTGTCGTCGATAGAACACGTTGCCGTCCTGCATGGCCTGCCATGACGCCGTCGGGTGGTCGGGCATGGCGGACTGCGATGAGACAGGCGGGATTGCCCCGTCGCGTTGATGATGGTAAGAGCAGAGGTGACGTGCTCGCAGTCTGTTCCCAAAACGACGATCCCGCCTCCCGACTTCGTTCCCACGCATCGAGATTAACTCTAGTCACTCTACGTTAGGAAAAAGCGCTACGCACTCGTGCAGTACTGAGATTTTTATGAACATTTCTTGTTTCCTTGTTTCATGTTTCTTCGAGTTTACCTACTTACAATTTTGTACAGGTGCATAATGATAACGATAATGAGTACATAATATGTGGCAGAGTCCCAGGGCGAATCAGGTAAGCTAATCAACGAGAAAACGAATGGTCGAAGTGCAAAGCAAAAAGCGAAATGCTGAAGTAGAAGATGCGCCAAGGCATCAATCATGTAATGCGTATCGGAACCCGAGCCCGAACTTCATCTTGTCCTACAAGAACTGATGCTTCCAAATAATACTGCAAAGCAGCGTCAGCATGGGGTCGCTTGGAGGAAGAATGAGGGAACACACCTTAACAGAAACGCCCGCCCAATCTATCGAGGGCAGCATGTTCTTATCCAGAAGAAACTTGGCCTTGTGCAGACCATCGGGGAGCGCAACATGGTCCTCCATCGACGGATGCTGGCTATTTGACGCCGAGTGGTGGCGAGGCCGTTTTGGGAACCCAATGCAGATGCTCGTCCTCAACGTTGCCGTCTCCGAAAAGACCGTCTGCATCGGGAGGCGCGGGAGCGGTTTACGCGCATTGACGGCATCGTCGATGCTGTTTTTCATGTTACCCCGACTCGGCACGCTCCTCACCAGTCGCATGATCTTCTGCCGCGGCTTGTCCTTTTCGTCTTCAGTCGAATTAGGCGTCTGCGGCGGTGTAGGCGGGAGCTCAGAAGACTCATTCACCGTCACCTGGCGCAGGAGCGATACCGAGATCGTCGCGTCCGAGGCAATCTCCCGCACAAGACTCGGCGACCGCGGTGTCGTGGTGAACACCACAAAATATGATATAGAACTCGAACGAGAGAACGTCACATTCGTGGGGAGGGTAATCTAGAGAAATAAAAGTGAGTTAGGAATGCGGTCCCACGAAGGAAGACAATGATCACTCACGGCACAGCGGAAAGGCACAGGGCGGTCGGTACGCAAAGGCATCTCAAGCCACGATTCCGGACCTTTTTCAACGACGCCATCAAACGAGTGGAAGTCGGTGTCAGGTTGGTACACAATGGGTGCCTCCACACTATTCATACCAGCCCTCGTGAGATGCAGGACCCACAAAGATAGCTCGAGACTCACAAGGAAGGGTACTCATACGCGGCCACAGGGTCCCATGAAACGAGGACCTTGTATTCAACGGAGAACGACCCTGCGCGTGATGGCGTTATGGGTGAGGAGCGCGATGCGAGTGGGTATGTCGGGGGGAGCTCTTCGCCAGAACGGTTGCTTCTAGGAAGTGTGAAGGCGATGGGATACGCGCGCTCCTTCTCCTTCCCTGCGTCGCTCCCTAGAGACGAGCTACTCGTACTCGGACTCGGACTCCATGTATCCAGACTCGAGATGCTTGGGCGGCGTCGCAAAGAGTTGGCCATACCTTTGAACGCGGAGCGTGCGCTGGAGACGTCCGCCGCGGGATGAGTCTGGACGTTGATTATATTGGACGAAGTGTAGAAGATATGTTTGCGCGAGTCGAACTTGGACGATTCGCCTGGCGGGTAGCAAATGAATGCACCTTCCAGCTACATAGATGATTGATGAGGAAGGGTTTGACGCGAAGAGAGACGAGACACACCGTGATTATTAAACGACCAGACTGCGAGCAACTGGGATCCAGAGTAACCGCTCCAGTGACGAGGTCTCCATCCCCAAACACAGGATCCAAATGTTGCCGTCCAGGACCCCCTTGCGCTTTCACAGACGGACTATACACCTGCAGTACCACCTGTAGGGAGCTACTCTTTGTCAGCCGTAGCTTCTTCCAGAGCGCGGACATTCCTCACCGGTACGTCGTCGTATGCGGGTAGTTCATCGTCTGGGGTGGAGGCACCGCATTGAAGCTCGACGGTGGTCGGGCACTGAACCCCGAATCACTTTGTCCGCGGCGACGTCTGAGCATATCGACTCCAAGAGAACGAATCGACGACGCGTAAAAATGAAGATAGAAAGAAAAAGGACAGATGATGAAGCCAAGATCCTGAACCAGGCGTGCATATATAAGGAACGGTTAGAAAATATCCCATTTTGTGTGATGGAAAGATTGCAAGGAAGGTGATCCTTCACGCGGAGATCGAAAACCGCGCGCATATGTCAAAGGAACCCGAACCCAAGTCAGCGGTTCGGCATCAGACCCTTGTGGAGGAGGGCTGCATATTGCCGTGCGAGTCAGAAGAAGTGAACAACATCAACCCTCACAAACATGGAGGAAGTAGAGCCGCACAAACTAAACGAGAGACATGTCCTCCGCAGTGAGATGCCAAAAGCGGTCTCGTAGATCTTTTTGAAATACCTGCAAGATTCACGTCGTTTCACGGACCGGAGCGGGGTGTCGCCCTGATTCAAATGGTGCTGTCTTGGTTGGCCCAGGTTCGCCAATGGGCGTGAGCAGGCCCTGAAAACCCGAGACCGTCTCTTTCCATGGAAACACTTGTCAGTGCGTAACAAACCCTTTCGGGCTGTGATCCTACTCGTCCGTATCCTGTCCGTGTCATCTAATCAAGAAGCCAGTCTGAGGCCGGCTGACGACTGGTGGAATAAATAACCTTGAGAATCTGCTCCCTGCGAATGCGAAGCGAGTCAACTCACCTATGGGAGGGAAGAATTTCACTGTACTTGTAATGAATGGGAACTGAAACCTCAGACATAAACCGGCTGCTAGCAAACTCCTCTATTTCTAGAATGATTGCTCGTTCGAGGGCACTTTGATGGCTCCAACGGCAAAATAGACGTTTTACCATCGAGTGATACTCCATCGCCAGTCTTCAGCGCGGCGTGGTACCTATGGCTAATTGTAAGTACGATGTCGGATGACGGACCGTGCGTTTACACCAGTGCGACCAGCAAGTGGCGAATACCAATGAACGAGCCAAAGCGAAATAATTCACAGCCGGGTCGGTCGTTGTCTGCCCTACCCATTCAATAGAAAGAAGCGGCTAAGCGTTCGTGATAGCGAGCAGAAAACGCCACAGGCAAAGCGATTGTTATCCCAGAACCTTTACCCTCGTTCACGTTCTGGAAGTAAACGATGATGAGCAGGGTGACATCAGATGTCGAAAAAAGCGGCAGGTAAGGTAATGGGAAGGTTTTGAACAGCATGGCAACCAACAGCGTTTCCCTTCAAACCAAGGCTAAAACCACCGAGTAGAACTCGACAACTCTAAGTGCGCTAAGGCCGCGGCCGGCAGAAAGGACTTGTGGGCGCTAGCGCATAGAATCTGTAGACTAACATCATGAGTCCAAACATTTCTGGGACGATAGACCAGATACTCGCATGCTAGGTAGAGGTGAGTATTCTAGGCGTTAGAGGAGGAAGACGAGTGGGTATTCACGATCGGAGGCGTTCAAAAAATTTGGTTTCGAGAAGACGAGTAGTGGCAGCGTGGGGCCAAGGGATAGAAGATGGACTTGAGCAGGTATTCTGTAAGCAGCCCTATTCGAACCTTCACATCGGAAACCGCATGCATGAAGATGCCGGGGTGTGATATACTATCAAGAGTGGCCTCCTTCTGCGTCTGATTGATCCGAAGGTCAAGAGAGAAAGTCAACTGACTGTATCATGTATTGAATTCAGTGATGTTAGTCACCTGTGGTACGGCCGTCAAGAGTTGTCGGACATAGCAGAGACTCCTCATATTTGGGATTTCAGTAACGTTCGCTCCAGAGTAGGACTCAGAGAACAGACAAAGAACAGAGCAAGAAGCGGCAGCGGGGTTTCAATCTCGGTTGCCATCAAGCGGCATCCACGGTCACGCCTCGAGACTTCAACTTCAAGTCGGTCGGGTAAGAAAATGCTCCCGATCCAAAAACCAGCAAAGTGGCGGCGGTGTCATTAAACTTATCGATGCCATCACGCGGATGGCTCCCGTGCTGGCCTCTCCCATCCCGTGTCTACTATGTATGTCCATAATTCTTCTGCATAGTACGCCTGCGCGCTGTCTTCTTTTGCATCCCTGGGGCGTCTGACCTCCTAAGATATTGAGCTCTCTCAATCTCTGAGCATATCTCATACCCTCCAATTTGCGACCAACTCTTCTGACCGAGAGGGCAATGATTGAATTTCAAGACGCGAAGCGGCTAGAGAAGACAGCGACGATTTCCAGGGCGACCTCAGCTCGAAGAGAAGCTTGTTCCCCCCACTCATGATAGAGACGAACACTCAAGGGTGCTTGTATAACCCTGGTACTTGTCGCCGAGGATGGTCCGTATGCCTTCGTTTGCCACATCATGTTTTCATTATGGAGGACTGATGGAGGATCCCGATGAGTACCAGACATGATCTCTCTGATTCTGTCATATCTATTTAGGATAGATGCAAGCACATGTCCGTGATCCTGGGCTACTTCGGGGATCCTCTCTGGCTCTTGTGTTTATTCGTTGATCGATTGCTCGTTTACTCACAAGAAGTAAGTTGATACCGAGGGCGAAAAGAACTCTTTCCGGTAGTACTACTACTTGACTACTACTGTATAACACGAGGGTGTGCTCATTCTGCTCTGTCGTATTGATCCGCCGTGTCAAGAAAGAAAGTCAAATGACTACCATCGGTGCACCATGTCCGAGTCAGCTGGCATCGGGGCTATTGTCAAGCTATGTTGTTTCAATGTTTGCCACAGCTTTACCCACTGTGCCGCTCATCGCCGCCAAAAAGTAGCTATCCACCGTGGTGGCGAGAGAAAAGCGAGACTAAAGCGAGTGACACGAGCTCGGAAGACAAAGTCAGGGCGATTGGTAATTGAAAGCGTCATTCGGGGGTGATGCGATCAGGCTCCGAGATAAGATTACCCCTCCCTCTCCTGCCACCATGAGGGATTCGAAGACGAGGGTCATAATCACTGGTAAACAGCTCTTATCGCTTCAAGTTGCCTTCTGGATTAATCGTGCTCCCAGGAGCTTCCGGGGTGCTGGGAACTGCCGTCCGACAAGCATTCAATGCCAGTGAAAAATTCGATGTCTTGGGTCTCTCATTTACACAAACCGGGAACGATCTCAGACCACTCAATCTTCTCAACAAAGACGAGGTCGAGAATGTATTCAGAGAATTCAAACCCAACTGTACGTCCGGTATCGCTTCCATCGCGCTCGGACGTCTCAATATCCGCCGGTTGCAGGGGTCATACATTGTGCTGCAGAGAGACGCCCTGACGTTGCTGAGAAAGTCAGTTCAACCACCTCTCGCCACGCACATGCTAAGCATTCTAAAAGAACCCGGCAGCCGCCCTCAAGGTAACGACTTGTTGCTCTCCGAACGGAACATTCTATTTAATTCATAATCAAAGCTCAATGCAGAAGTGCCTGCACACCTGGCCACTCTCGCGAAGATCCTGAAGTATACCTTGGTCTATATTTCCACCGATTATGTATTCGACGGAACGTCCCCTCCCTACACGCCAGCTGCTCAGACGAATCCGCTGCAGCTTTACGGCAAGACGAAATGTGCAGGCGAAGAAGCAGTCCTGGGTGTTGACGGAGCTAAAGTCGTCGTCCTCCGCGTCCCAGTTCTGTGAGTCCAAGCTGTCGTCTTTTCATCACATGAACTTATTCTGCGACAGCTATGGCCCAGCCCCCAAGAACTCCGACTCCGCCGTCAACATTCTTCTTGATGTCGTGCAGGATCAAAGCGGAAAGACTTACAAGATGGACCATTTCGCTACCCGCTACCCTACCAGCGTTATTGACATCGCCAACTTTCTGGTTAGGTTGACTGGTTGGTCCACGTCATTACGGATAATGCTTTTGGACTGATTGCTCTGATCAGGTTACAAGCAGCCTATCCCCGTCATCTTGCACTACTCCGCTGATGAGCCATACACTAAGTACGAGATGTGCTTGGTGTTCTCCAAGATACTTGGGCTTCCCCACGGGCACATCATCCCCGACAGCGAGCCACCAACCGGTCCAGGGGCAACAACGCGTCCCAAGAATACACAGCTTTATACACGCGAAACAGAGGATCTCGGTATCGAAGGTGGTCTTGGGCTTTCGTTGTTTGAGGAATGGTGGTCGGAGCACCTCGCAAAACCCTGAACGCGCGAGCTCAATGTATAAGACACAACGGATTGAAATGTACAGTATACAAATCAAAAGTTTTGGCCTCTCTCCGTACTCGTCCCCAGTCTACCCTGATGTCTGGTGCAGGTCCTGTGGACCGATGCCCTTCAACAACCACAACCATAGGGCATCTGTCAGCAACTCGAGAAAGCGTGTGCAGTTTACCAAATGCACGAGAAATCTCGACTTGCTTCCCCGCAGAAGGTGTATCATAATCCTTCCCGCAGAAACTCTCTCGACCACACTCTTGATTGACACGCGTAACAAACAAATTCCATGCAGATCCTGCCGACGTCCAAGGCAAGTTGAAGCTTCCGTGAATGATGTAACCCGATTGTGAACCGACTGAGTGGACGGTCAATTTCTATAATATACAATTGCAATTCCTTGCGTCGTCTTCAATTGACAACTCTTTCATCGCTTCAAGTACACCAGATTGTTCAGGTCCTCTTATCCTCCTTGTCCGCCATACTCTCCCCAATTAGCCCAGCGCCCTTGGACTTGTTTGATTTCGAGGTGTCCTCACCCGATCCTTCCCCAGTCTGTTTCTACAGATAACATTAGTGTCGCGAAGTTGATGTCCTCCGCCAAACATACCGAGTTGTCAAAGTACGCTATAGCGAGGTCTTAGATCTGTGAACTCGACCACGGGCAACAATGAAACACACCTCTACGCTGGTCCTTGTCCGAGACGGCCTCAGAGGGCTCGGCACCGACGCCTGAGACGCCCATTGGTGCAGCCTCCCCGGTGGCCTCGAGCGGCGGCGAGTTTGTTCCAGTGTTTTGCGCGGACATTGTTGTAGTGGATTGGGCGGGAGGTGATGGACGTTGGTGGCAGAGTCGTTGGGGAGAAGAGTAGAGTGGACGCGCAAGACTATATGGCTCTGCGGACGGGCGATTGACGTAGCGCTGACGTAGCGTGGCGCAGTATGTCATCGCACCAAGGAGATCGACGGATTTAACCGCGTGGCACTCGGCCAGCCACTATGCGACTCCGGTAAAAAAGGTAATGTGCGATGGGCGTGAGCTTGAGTATACAAGGAGTGTATTGAGCTGTATCCCGCTTGGGGTATGTACGGATAAATAACTATGAGCTACAAGTTGAAAGCGTAAAGGAACGTGTCACAAAAGAAACCGGGAATCGTACACGATGTGAGTAATACAGAAGTAAGTAACTCGTAATGAGTGTGCTGGCCTAGGCTAGATGCTTGGATGATGGCTGCCAAAAGAGAGGTGGCGAAGAAACGGAAAGGCAGCACTGGATGAGGCAGGGTATTCTTGGAACTGAAGATAGATGCAAAAGAAAGAGAAAAGATTGCCGATAGAGTACAGAAGCGGAAACTAAGCCGCATCTCTGGTGAAAATGAGTACTCATGCGCCTTTTCGTTCGATGGAATCCACTCACGAAAGCATCTCCGCAACCCTCACTGACCTCGTATTGCGGTACGGCACCGACGCACTCTGACCCAGATTCGTCCTCTTCCCCATGTTCTTTGCCTTCGCCACCCTCTCATTCTCCTTTGCCTTCTTAGCGGGCCTCGGGCCTGAGGAGGATGCGGTGCGTTTCACGCCAGCAACAGGTGCTGTGCGAAGGGTCGGGGGTGGAGATGCGAGGATGGGTTTCGATGCTTGTTGAACATGGGAAGGCGAAACTTTGGCTGCGGCGCGTCGTTGAGGAAGTGGACAGATGAGTCGGAAACTATGCTGGTTGACGGTGTAGATGTTCTGGTGCTTGTACCTCCCTGCGGGGATAAGCTGACCGTCAGCGTCCCACTCGATGCAAGGGTGTTCGTCTGCTCCAGCCTGGACGTACTGGTGGTCAAGCTTATAAAATGTCCAACATGTGTAGGCGAATAGATACTCACAGTTTCCCAATAAGAATCGCGATGTGGCTTGGCCCCACTGAGAGTCTTGTAGTTCAACGTGGCGTCCACCCATGGTGATGGCGGCAAAATCGCGGGATCGCCGAGGCCCGGTGGGTACTTGATAGGCATGAACGCGTCCCCTTCGACAAAGTTTGACTCCAATTTGACGTCCTCGAGGGGACGCATGATGGGGAGGAACTGATCGTCGAAATCCTGATTGCGTTTGACGGTGAATGTGAAGTCAAAGTGCGCCACTGAATCGGAGTGGGCGACCGATTTCTTGAGATCCACGAGCATCTCGTCTAAAGTCGGCGAGCGTTCACGCTCGAACATCTCGGAGAGGGTGGGGGAGGGGGCTTGTGTGGGGGAGGACATGTAGTGTGTCGTTGGAATGTAATTGTGTGGCGCAGGTTTAGTAAGAGTGAAAACTCGACCAGGAGCTGTGTTCGGGGAGTCGCGTATGATGGAAGCCTGACGCTTTTCACCGCGCTCTTATACGCATCAACAATGCGGGACCAGTGGCATGCTGTCCTGCATGGGCTCGTTATGGAAGGTGGCAAAGTCGCGCTGCAAGGATCAATTGACCCAAAAGGGTGCCTAATGAGTGGAACAATGAACAACCCTGCATATTTTGCAGAGAATTGTCACGTTAGGAGGAAGACCATCTCTTGGAAAGGAAAGAGTCGGCTGCCTTTAACGAGCCACTGAGACAAGGCCAGCCTGGGGATGTACGAAAGCGCTGACAAGATTACCAGAAATACTGAAACGGACATCAATCGACAAAGCACCAACACAATGAAGTATAGACGCACTTGATTATTCGAGAAAAAAAAGGCCGTCTTGGTTGCATCGCAAGGTCTCAACAGCACCGTCTTGGCGAGAAATTACTTGCTGGCAGTTTGCACGGGAATGGCATGGATCTATTACCGCCATGGGATGGCTACCACGATACACGTAAATACGCGGCGATACTTACGGGCGAGACTGGGATGCATGCAGCAGGCGGGGGCGGTAGACATCTCACGAAAGATTAGCATGCATAAGATATTCAATTCACGCCACAAACATACATTTTACGCGGTCGCAGCCCTCCCTTCGAGCCAACTGCCTCTGGCGTGGGGTCCCCGGCCACGTGCCAAAAAAAAGGATGGCGGCACCAACTGCGACCAATTACTAGTAGCGGATGGGCGGCAATGGCTCTGCACGGATCGTGGACAGGTCGACGGCTTCGTCTTTGGCTTCGTCGATTTCGCCGATGAGAATGCTGTAGCCAGTCAGCGCACGGCGGCGATTGGAAAGCAGAAAGGCGGGATGCCCGACGCACATCATGTCGCCTTTGACGAGGTACAAGCCCAGCGGGATCTCCTCGACGCCCTCCTCCAGACTGTAAACCCGCTCCTTGGAATCAGAGAGGACAACGTTCGATTTTTGGTCGTAGCCTGCGAGCACGCCCTGCCCGACGCGTTAGCCGACGCTCTGATCCCTATATGGCGCAACACGCACCACTATCGCCCGCCCATCCTGCAGAATGAGGAGTACGCGCTCTACGTCGCCATCAGCGTTAGCGTCCAGGGCGAGAAGTACGATTGGCGCGCTCACTGTCAACGGAGCCTTGCAGGCTGGACATTGGTTGAGAGCAAGCCGCGGTCCCGGGGTCCTGGTCGGTCTCGGCCTGCATTCGGCACTTGCCGCCTGCTGTCTGCGTACTGAGCAGAGTCAAAGATTTTCGTTCTCTTCGTTCTCTCGTTGAATTTCAATGTACATATAATAAGATGTCGCGCACTACTACCAAGCTGAAGGACTTTCGTAAGCCATCGCCGATGTCAACGACAGATAAGATATCTATATATCGGGAAGTAGGTACCGCAATGGCCGAAAGTTATCGAAACCGTCCGAAGTCTTGTCTCCGTCAAGTCTGTGAGGATCACTCGAGCGACCAAGTCGAAGTGTACCTGAATACTGAATATCCTCAGAAGGGTCACCAGAAGAGGATACGAGTACTTCTGCGCAGATATCATCAGACCTGACCACGCAGCTATGTTTCACCCACCAGTTATTTTGATACAGACCTCCATCTGGCCTCGATATACGCCTTGCAGATACCGCCAGCCATCACTGTACTCAAAGCTGGACAGGGCCCAGCGAAGGTCGTACGGTAAGCGCTCCCCTTTCGGAAGGCTATTCCTGACGTGGGTAAATCCATCGACCTGCGCTGCGAAATGACCGGCAGCCTCCACATCGTTGCGAGTTGCTAGCATTTCAGCTACAACACGTATGGCATCCAACGAGAGCAGGCGGCCGGTCTCAAATCTGGAATCACTGCTTCGATAATCTGACTTCACACCCGGTTCCTTGGCTGTGAAACCAAAGTAGTCCAAGCGTGGCAGGGTCTTGTACAAGACGAGAGAGGCCAGGAATACGATAATATCGTCCCAGTCAAACTCGAGGTTTTTCCACCTCATATGCAGCTCTGAGAGTAGAGGTAATTGCCGTGCCAATTGCTGAAAAGACACTCGATTCTCGTCCGAGTTCCTGTCGACGTTCAAGTCGTCAACAGTTAGGGATGTGATCAAGCATCGCGACCGAGTGATCAAAGATGCGATAGCAGGTATACCGCTATCGACTTCAAAGAAGCCGTTTGATTCGATAGCGAGCGTCCGGAGAGAAGGGAGCACAAGTGACGCATAGATTGCCGCTGTATCCCACCCGAAGTTTGCCTTTTCTACAGACGCGTTCATAAGCACGCTGGAAGGATTGCGCGACACAGTAGTAGCCCTGAGTGTGAGCTCCTTCAGTAACGAGGCGTAAGCAATGGAATGAAGGTGGTCGCTGTCCAGCAGCTTATACTTCATGCTCGTGATTTGAGACCACGGCAGTGTGAATTCCATGCCCTGCGACGACATGAGTACCACCGACCTCAACGCCGGCGCATCGCGAAATACGTCGGATGGTAGATATGGCAGGATCTGCAATCTCTCCAAGGACCCCAGGCGCCCACTCAACGGTTTCAGGACCGCATCGTTGTCAATGTGCAGCGGCCCATCGTTGAATACGATGGATAGAGACTTCCAACGAGGAGAAGTCTCAAACAAGGTAGTGAGAATTGCCCGGGACGTGACGTGATGGATGGCTCCCACTATCCAAACGTGAAGTGGACCCACACCCGAGAGGCGGAGGAACATCCTCAGGCGATCTGTCAGATGTCGACGAGTGGTATTGGAGTGTTCCCACAGTTCCACGTAGATTCGAGACCAGAGAGCATGCGTCGCTAGAGCAGCAGAGCGCCATAGTCGTGAGACGAGGGTGAGGCGCAGTTGTTGATATGTGGTAAAGGGATGCAGCTGGTACATGCCCACACTGGGGTCCAGGACGAAGATGTGTTGCAAGATTTCGATGGGAAGCATGGATATAGGAGATGATCGATATGACCATGGAGTGTGAGTAGGTCTAAAATCCATGGTGAAACAAGGAGTGGATGGAGTAGATGTGTACAGTAGACGTCGAATCAGCGTCGAATGGACGTGGTTCAAGGTCAAGAGTGATCGGCACGAGCGGCATAGTCGTGAGAACAGGGGCGACCCTGATTTGAGAGCCGTGTACTTTCTTAGGATCTACAGCCACCTAGATGTATCCCAAGCTTCAGTACCTCGAATTTCAGAGCTTTCAAGTGTCATTGTCAAGTTATGACTGTCAAGAGAAAGAGTGGACGCTCGGCCGAGAAGCCGCCAGCTTTCCACGTGCTACAATCGGCCCTCGGGAGTCAGATACGGGATTGCCAATTCAAGTCAGGGCGGCACCTTTGACGACGACTACAACTTTCCCAATGTCGGACGCAGCACCACCAAAGCGACCTGCGCGAAAACGTAAAGCTCCAATCATCGACGATGCCACCGACGATGAAGCAGACTCCGACTTCGAAGAGCCGCCGCCCTTAAAGCGTGCAAAGACTCACCCCAAGCCAGCAACGTCCTCGTCAAAGAGCAAGCCGAAGGCAACCGTCGCGAAAAGCAAAAGAGGCAAGAGATTACTCAAAATTGATCGTCTCCAGGAATTACCAGTCGAGCTCATCCTCGAAATCCTGGCTTATTTGCCAACACACGAGCTCATTCGTTTGATGTATCTGTGCCGCGCCTTCTACGAAATACTCTCAGAGGAATCTGTTGATCTTTGGGAGCGAGCACGCGCTCTCTCAGCTGTTCCGGTTCCTCCCCCGCCTGAAGTCATGTCCGAGTTGCAGTGGGCTTGCTTCCTGTATGGCACTCATTGTCAGGTACTTGCATCTTTGACCGTCCGTCGCCTGGGTTCTCACACTGTCCCTACCCAGCTCTGTAGCTCATCTGGAACGCGCAGGCGACTGTTTCGCATCTACTCGTCACTCAGGAGGGTATGCAAGCCGTGTCTTAAAACGAAGTAGGTGTCATTTTGTCATGCATGGGCATATCGCTCAAATGTATATATCAGTCTCGTCCATGACAAGTACCAGCCTAAAAAATTCTTGAAAAAGGTGCCTTGGGGCCAACTTCCAGTCCTTGAACTGATTCCACCCTGTGGTACGTGACGATTTATGACATTGACACTACAACACACCACATTGCCTTTGTAGACAGGCTAGAAGATGGCTCTCAACACGCACCGCGCAACTACCATGTGATGTATGGTTGTCGCTACTGGAGGCCAGACATTCTTGAGATGGCGCGGCGCGTAGCCAAAGAGTTCCCCGACGTGTTCTTTGGAGACATACTTCCGAAGGATTCGGCAACTTTTAGCTCCTTTGTTGACGAGAGAAGGGAAAACGTTGAACAAATTTGTGATGTAAGCGATTCATCCTTTTTTCTTGACGCAAGATTGTTTGACGTGCTACATATAGATGGCATCTGTATATCATCAGTGGGAGACCACGGCACTGAAAGAGGACTGATAATTCCAGTCGGATTGCGATATTGGGCCCCTTGTGGGTACTGCTCCGACTATTTCTTGTCCTTCCATAGACTAGTCTGTTGGGATGGCTCTTGTTGAAACTTTTCCACTGACGTAGTCGACACAGAAAGTTTGAGTGTCTACTACACAGTACCAATTGTCAAGCCAAATACCAATAGTATCCATCTTTGTCACGCCAAAGGTAACCCCTTGCTCTCTGACCTCCGCGATCCCAGGTTTTTGTCGACGTCCCATCGCGCCCTCTCCATCATCCGCCTCCGACTAAAAGCATACTCGGGAGCATTGAGATCTTCACGAATGCGAATTCCTTCTAACTCAGCCACGCGCCCTAACGAGCATACCGGCTCCTTCGCCAGTGCGGGGTGCTCCATGATGCGTGGATAGTACCTCCCCTGAACTCGATGTGCTGGGATGACTGCCAAAGCTTCGAGGCGACGAAAGGTGTACCCATTCGGTGGGAGATGCAAGGAAGTGCAAGACGTGGGCAAATTGGGTTCCGTCGTGTTTTCTGCCGCGTTGTTTTCGTCTTCGACGTCCACCACCTCAATGTCTTTCGTTGACATAATCACCACATCGATATCTTCCGTTTTCACATCAACAACCATCCTGTTATTGTCAGGATCTTCTGTCATCCCTTTCGCCTCCTTGGTCTTCTTGTCTTTCAATGCGTCACTGACCGCGTCGGCCGCCGTATTGACCATGGCTTCATGCCAACCATCGACCACTAGCATATACAATGGCCCCACGAAATTGAACTGCGTGCTCTCGGTTGCGACGTCGGAGTCGGCGCGAATATGTTCTATGTGGAGGAACCGTACGTCGGATCCCCTTCCCTTAGAAGCGATGAAGGACGGGTCTTTGTCCACTTTGAGCCGAACGAAGTCACCCGGACAGAGCTTTTCGCCCATCCACCATATCCAGTCCAATTGAGGTGACTCAAGTAGGCGCAGGTCTTTATCTGCAATAAATTGGGTTACACTTACACACTGACTCAGAAGAGAGGAGCAAATCTCACTTACCAATGCTCATTGGGATCCAATACCTCGACATGCTCTCTGCCAACCGCGTCGCGTAAATGAATGATCTGACATCACAGTCCCTTTGCAACTGTCGATCAACATATAATTTTGCGACCTCTTGCCAAGCAGCGTATGGCAACAGAAGCTCTGATGACATAGTGCATGGGCCCGGCTTTGATGACGCCTGAGCGTAGAGGGGTTGAACGACGAACCAACCCTTCACTAAGACCTGGAGAATTGTGCCTGGCCAGAACCTCACAGATTCAGAAGTGGATTCGGATGAGGAGACGACTTGGATAGGCATCTGGTGGTGTACCCAGACAAGGTCGTCTTCGCGAAAGGTAAGCACACATCGCTGCCTCGATAAAGCGGCGGGCATAACTTCAGGAACTCTCGAGCTGGTGCCGTGAGATATGGGGAAAGTGGAACTATGGGATGCTGTAGACACGATGGACTCGGGGATCAACGTAGCTGGGCTCAAGTCAAGTCGTCCGGCGCGGGATTTAGGCTGCATTGTGCCAGTCGCTTTGGCGGCGAGAGTTACAGAAGGTGCGCAGGACATCATCGAAGAGACCGGTGCAATCGACGATGACGGTTGAGAATCTCTACTCGAGCTGGACAACATCTGCCTGGTAGCAGAAGCTTGGGGGCATGGAGGCGCAACGAATCTGGGGACCGAAGCCGTTGAAGGAAAGCCAACTCTTCCAAGATGGCCAGTAGACTCGGACGTCATCATCCTGATGGACTCGGCAGCGTTACTACTGGAAGGCATGGAGAACATTGACTGAACACCTGGGGCATAGGGTCGCGAGGGCTGCACATCGCTAGTAGAGCTGGATGGAAGCTGCCACGTAAACTGGGTGGCCGAAGTCTGAGATGGAGCACAGCTGGATGTTGGACGACTAGCCGGCCGCAGCGAAAATGGCTCACTGGCAGTGCCAGACTTCGGCTGTCGTTTTCTCGCGGACTTATCGCAGCCTTTGCACCCACAGTTTCGTTTGTCCATGGTGGAGTCGCTCACCAACCACTTGAGGTGAGGGGCGAACTCTTTGGTGGAGCGAAACTTGTACTTGTCGGCGTGGCCTAGTATATGCAGCCTCCACTGTAAGTTATAAAGCTGATGCTAATGAGATTTTACTCACCATACAGGTAGTTATCATAATGCGAGGAGCCGCTTTCCTGAGTATTCCTTGCGTGCCGAAAAAGTCCATACCCAGCAGGAAAATCCTCGAGGATGTACAATGTCTTTCGGTCCGAGTCTGCAGAAAAGCACCGGTGAGTTTCAAGGAACTGAAGGACGTCTCGGGAACTGAATCCCAACAGGGCCACTCGTACCATAGCTTGAGTCATGTTCTGTCAGCGCAGCAGCCAGTTTCTGCCGCCATCTAAAGGCGGGCGGGTGGTTCTTATCAATGTGGATGTCCAATGGCCCTGTGGGCCAGTTCCCCGAGTTTCCATCTGAGCGAGGAATTGTAATGAGCAGAGTCTGCATGGCCACGATGGTATGAATGAGATGGTAAAGAGAAACAAAGTCGGAAGCCCCCGTCCATTTATATGAATCGAATCATGCGCATCATTGGTTGCCACCTTCCATGGCATCACCGTCACCAAAAAATGCAATATGAGTGTCTGAGCATCGAACCACCGTGGCCGCGGATATCCCCATACCATACCATACCAATTAACTACTCTACAATAGTCATACAAGACCTAATGGTCCTAATCTGTAAATTGCGACACATGATCTACCTGAATAGTTATGCCTACGTATCAAGCACTCTGACCACCACCACCATGCTCAAACTTCCCCAACCCCAACTCCTTCTCAACGTCCCGCCTCGCCTTGTCCATCATTCGTCTCCGAGTGAACGCGTATATCCCCGGGATTTGCCTGCTCCCAGAATCACACGGACGTATCCCCTCCAGCTCAGCGACGCGCCCTAACGCGCTCAGAGGTTCCTTAGCTAGCGCAGGATGCTCCAAGATGTGTGGGTGATAGCGCCCTTGGACGAGATGCAAAGGAATGAGAGCTTCGCAGTCTGGAGGTGTGATAGGGCAGAAGGTGTACCCAATTGGTGGATGAGGAGGGATCCAGATCGTGGGGATGGAGGGCTGGGATGGCACGGGGGAAGGCGACGGGGACGGAGAGGTTGGCGGCGGGTTTGAGAGCCTGGAGGTGTTCTGTACTTTGTCGACCGAGCCTGAAGCTTCGTTTGACGCAATCAGCTCGTCCTGTTCGACATCCACCACGTACACGTCGTCCGTTGACACGATAACCACGTTTGCGTCGTCCATCGACAAGGTGACCATTTCAGCGGCGTCTGCATTCATGTCAACAAACATCGCTTCGCCCTTCTTTTTGTCCATGGGTGCGTCATGTGTCCCAGGCTGGTCTTCCATCGCATCTCCTTCCTCCAAGCCCATCAGTGTGTCCTCCCTGACGTCAACAGCCTCATCGTCTTCGCTCGCCAACCCGTACAACACGCCCGACACTGTGAGCTCCATCGTGGCGTCATCCTCTCCCTCGGCGGCAAAGATCCTGTATAGATGGAGGAAGAGGACACGCGATCGGTTTTGATGTTGCTGAAGGGCGTCCGATGCGCCGTCCAAATGCACGACCGATGCGAAAACTTTGAGGCGAACAAAGTCGCCGGGACTAAGTCTCTGTGTACGCCACCATACCCACCTCAATTCCGAGTCCCCTTGGGTAATAAGCTGATCAGAGTCTGAAAAGGAAATCTTAGCGGGTGACAAGGCAGGATGTGGAGGCACTCACCGCCCATGGGGGTCCAACACTTGGTGAGCTTCTCGGCCAATCGCGTAGCATAAAGAAAAGGGCCAATGACTGTATCCCACGGTGGTGACGGTTGCTCGAACAGGAGGTGGGCTTCCAACTTCACGATGCTCGCAGTCCCCTTCAAGGTTTCGTAACCCGACCAAGCATCGTAGGGCAGCAGACAATTGGCAGGGATGGAACGAGTGCCCGAACGAAGGAGGTGGACGTTGAAGGTATCCACAGTTTCCGATCCGTGTGGCAAGAACGATTGGAAGACATCCGGGAGGACAATACCGGGCCAATATTTGATTTCGACTCTCTCGGGATGCGTGGCAGGACAAACGATGGGAACGTCCAGATACACCCATACAAGATCATCTTCGCGGAAAGCGGGTGCAGACGGCTGTGGAGGGACGAACGGAATCTTGCGCGTCGTCAAGCTGATGGGATTCGGATCTTCGGAGGAAAGTGTGGTAGCTGAGGTTGTAGAACCCTGAGATGGCGCGACGGACGCCGCCGGAGACACCGAATTTGCGCACGATGGCATCTGAACTGTACCGTATGACGCCCTAGGATTCCTAGCCCTTTTCGCATCCTCTGCGCAAAGGTCACACTTGCAGTTGCTCCTGTTCATCGTGGGGTCGGTCATGAGCCACTGAGCATGAGGTATGAACTTGTTCGTTGAATTGAACTTGAGGTTGCCGTAGATTGATGGGTGACCTGTACGATGGTCAGATAATCTCAAATGGCCACAGGAAGTCGGTCTTGCCATGGAGAAATAAGTCGCTATATTTGCCATTGGTCGGCACTCGGTGGTGACGAAACAGTCCGTAGCCATCAGGCAGGCGTTCGAGGATGTACTTGGTGTCTGATTCTACAGGATGTTAGTGTTGCTGCAGCGTGAAACAGGTCTTCTGCTATACACACCATATCGTGAGTTGTCTTTCGCGACGGCATCGGCGAGTTTCTCCTTCCAATATATAAGGGTCCGGTCGTTCGGGTCGTCGACTTTCTCGATCCGCCCAATGGCATCTTTGTCGTCAAGCACAGGCCATTTTGTCGGGTCTCCGTCTGAGCGAGGGATGCTGATCAAGGTGAGCTTCGAGTCTGTATCCATGGTAAGAGTATTACAGGAGATGGAAGCTCTCTGCTGCGGTTTATTTTATAGGTCGCCACCTTTCAGAGCGCAGATCATTCCACTCTGCATGGCGCCAGGCTTCTTTGCGGACGATAAACTTTCGAATGCTTTGGCCTAGACCTTGGAGCAGAAGCAGTCAAGAGAGGAGGAGGTGGTTCTGGAGGAGATGGTACTGCACGAGAGCTCGTAGCAAGGGTGTGCAATGGGGGAGATACGTTGGAACGCTCTTGGATAAAAGCAGATTGAAGCAAGGGGAGGACGAATGCTGTTACGGCAACATCCGAGGTAACGGAAAGCGGACCGGCAATGCCGGGCAGAGCAAAGTTGGCCTCTCCCCATCATGTCGTCGCCTCTTGCTTCGCACTCCGCCTGCCGCTGGCGCGCTCGCGACGTCTGCCACTGGACGAACTGCGTCGGATACGGGAGGCTACGCGACGCCGCGGACAAGAATGGTACACAGCCTGGGATCAGTTGACGGCAAACCTCACCAACTCGAAGGCGAGGTTTGTCGAGCCTCTGCATTTGCCCGAAATTCTCATTGACGTGCTCCATCAACCAGCTCTTTGCTACGCTGCGAAACGCTGGATGACATTTTCCGAACATGGGGCCCGAGGGTGCGGTACCTCCTTAAACAGCGCTCAGTTCAATGACATATTCTTCTCAGTCAATTCACGTTGGGCATGGGGACAGGCAGGCGCTTGCAGGCAGCATGTTTGCTCAATCACCAGGCAACGAAAGCTGGACGGCTTTACATAGGCGACGGTCTACGCCAAATCGGCTTCCTCGCATTTCCGAAATCGACATGGTTGGCCCTTTTGCGCCCGTGCCTAGCTTATGGTCGTTCAGTGCTCCAGTGCTTGATGCATCGAGACAGTCACTCCAACCGTCTGGAGAAAGAGGCCGAGATAGCGGTCGATGGATCCCAGGAGTCCCCTTTCCATGGACGGTCTCAGCTCTTGTCCACAATCCATCCCAGTCAATCCACTATCCGCCTTCTCCAAGTCATCGCACCACATATCCGCCGCGCTGTGAATGTCATTGAAGAAGCGCTCTGTTCGCAGAGGTCCTATCTATTGATCGACTCTCGGGTATGCACATCCGGGTCCTCCATTGAACAGCGCATTGCCAACATTAAATTCTCTGCAGTTGTCTGGCGCTGGACACTTCCATCGCCGTCATCATGAGGATCTCAATTTACGCGTTAAGGATCGCTAACATCGTTTCAACTCATGTACTACTGTATGGGCGTTTCCCAATGCGCTAAATGTCAATTCACTGACTGGTACGCTGCCTTCCACCTGTTACAAGATAGTCCCCGCTCACAAAGAGATGCATCGACCCAGTTGTACGCCACGTCATGGATATCTCGCAGGCGCGGACCCTGGGCATACATTTGACGCGACGGACCGCCACAAGTCGCTCGAGCAACTGATAGCAACAGGCTCATGGCGTGGCTTCCTGTCCTCCTCTTCCCTTCATGTCAGGGTGGGAGCTTGGCGGCACGGCATGTTTGCTGGTCGAATGGCGAAGGGGGTTTGAAGGGGGTTCAGGAAGCTCATATCGGGCCGATGGTAAGGCTGTTCCCTCGACACCGGATCCATCATTAAATGCCTGTTCAGCGTCCTGGGGCCTCGTGACCGTTCGCCTACTCCACATTTTCCATACGTTTTGGGTCATGCCCCGTACAATCTGGAAAGGGCGGAGCGACACGTCGGCAGTCGCATTGCCATTCTCCGAGATAGCTGAGGCGCCGTTCCACCAGAGCTATGATAACCGTCGAGCTTTACGCGATACGCATACATTGAAGGTTTGAACGAACCGAGGAGCTCGAGACCGTCCCGCCAGTGTCCCGTCTCGACAAGTGACGTCTCAATCTGACTACGCGCCGGCTAAAGTCAATACGCGGTCGCTCCAGAGTCCATTTCAACTCTCCCCACGGGGGGAGATGACGTCAGGAGATGAATCCCTCTTTCCGTCGCGGTTATAAAAAGCACGCGATACAGGCTCTCAAAAGTCAATTTCTACTCCTCTGTCCATCACCCACTACGAGCAATGGCGAAAGCAAACACAAAGCGGCCGTATCTGGGCCTCACGGGCACGAAACTCAACGTTTGGGTGTCGGTTGCATGTATTACTGCCATGACGCTCTTCGGTGAGTCCTCTGTGCACGCAGCGGACAACCTGGAAATGCTGAACACGAGTTTCACAGGCTACGACCAAGGCGTATTTGGCGGAATCATCGTGACGGACGACTTCCTCAGGCAGATGGGATATCCCAATGCCAATCTACAAGGTACCATCGTGTCCCTATATGACATTGGATGGTGAGGAGTCTTAAGCTCGTTCTGCTCTTGAACTCACACTGCGTTTAGCTTTGTAGGTGCCGTGTCCACGTTCGTCTTCGGCGAACATCTTGGTCGGAAGAAATCCCTTATCGGAGGCGTGATCGTTATGTCCATCGGCGCGATTCTTCAGGCGGCGGCGACAAATGTTTCTATGATGATCGTGGCACGTATAATCACTGGCCTGGGTAACGGGGTCAACACCGCGACGTCTCCGGTATGGCAAAGCGAAACGACCAAGGCTAGCTTGCGTGGCAAGCTTATTGTCCTAGGCATGATGTGCGCCATCTCCATCGGTCCATCTTGCATCGACTGACGCCATTTTCATAGAATGAACATCGCTGGCTTCTCGCTCAGCAACTGGATGACTTATGGCTTCTCTTTCTTATCGGGAAGCATCAGCTGGCGGTTCCCCATTGCGTTCCAGCTGGTATTTTCCATCATCATGCTCGCTACTATCCCATGGCTCCCGGAGTCCCCGCGTTGGCTCCTTGCACACGGTCGTGAACAGGAGGGCGTCGAAGTCCTCGTTGCTTTGGAAGGAGAGGGTACCAGCGTCAACGACAAGCACATCGTCACCCTGAAGGAGGAGATTCTGGAGGCCGTTAGGATCGAGAAGGAACAACGTCCGGCTTTCAAAGATGTTATCAGGGGTCGGACGGGCAACACGGGGATGGTCAAGCGATTGTTGCTCGGCACCGGTACCCAGTGGATGCAGCAGCTCGTTGGCATCAACGTGACGAGCTACTAGTACGTTCTTGACATTACATCGTATGCTATCAGCCTGACATCGGGTCCTAGCTTACCGTTAGTCCTCCAGAATTCGGTCGGTCTTTCGAGCAACCTCGCCCGTCTTCTCGCCGCATGCAACTCTGTGTCCTACCTCATCTTCTCTTTCGCCGGTATTCATCTCATTGAACGCGCCGGACGTCGCAAACTCATGATGTACGGCGCCGCCGGCCAGGCCATGTGTTACATGTTCATCTCGGCATTCCTCTCCCAAGGTGGGGAGAAATTCGGCGCCGCTGCGACTGCGTTCTTCTTCTTGTACTACGTGTTCTTCGGCATTTGCTGGCAGGGTGTTCCATGGCTGTACCCAGTGGAGATTAATTCGCTCAGTATGCGGACGATGGGCGCAGCGTTGGCGACTGGGAGTAACTGGATATCGAACTACGTCGTCGTTCAGGCAACACCGCCTGGTATCGAGAACCTAGGGTGGAAGTTTTACTTGATCTGGATGGCGTTCAATGCGGCGTTCGTTCCGGTGAGCATTCTGGCAAACCTTTCGCTCTTACACCAGTGACTGACGTCCTCTTCGTAGCTGATCTACATGTTATACCCGGAGACGTCTAATAGGCATCTAGAGGACATAGATCGCCTGTATAGGGAGAATGAGGGCATGGTGTTGGTGTTCAGGAACAAGGAAGCTATACAGACTCAGAGGCCGCAGAGGTATGAGATCGTCGAACAGGATCTGAAGAGGAGAGTGGGCTCGAAAGGTCTTGATGACGGAAGTGTTGAGCACGTTGAGCAAGTGTAATTCTTCTATCTAATGTTCCGCGTTCGTTGTTGTATCATACCACATCTATACCTGCATGTTGTAAATTTTATCCAACGTATTTATTGGTCACCCGATGTGGACTGGCTCTTATAGAAAAGTGGCTCCCAAGGTTTGGAGTCTAGTATTCGTCTTTCAAACCATAGGCCTCAAAATCATCTCATCTCATTTGGTAGATATCTTTACTTCCGCTGCTGTTCGGTTGGCTGACCTCTCCTTGTTTGATTAGCACCATGATTGTTAGCACCGGAGAGGTTAAACTGTGCCCGGACTGCTCTGCGGCCGTGTCCGTCCCTCGTTTGCTGCAAAACGTTTGGAACAAGCAGCCGTTCGAATCGTACATGATTCCATCACAGTCTGACAAGGAGGCCGTGGAGGAGCGCATTGTGGAGCTCGAAATGGCGTCAAGACTACATAAAGACAATGCAGCCGGTGTCATTGCACATCTAGAAACAAAGCGCCAGGCTCTAGTCGCTCAGCGGGAGGTTATCGAGGAATTCTCAGACGTCATCGGACGCTTTTTGAAGCCCTCCCCCATTTGCAATACAAGCCTCCCGGAGAGCGTCTTTGCTCTCATATTCACGCTCATATGCTGCACACACGACCCAGACTGGGAGAACGCCCTGAGACGCTCTAGTTGTCATAGTTGCCCGGGCAAGTTTGATGCGGCGCCTGCGGCTATGCTCAGCTTGGTCTGCCGCTACTGGAGAACAATAGTTCTCAAACACCCTCATATCTGGTCAACATTCTACGTGACAGGGCGGTCGACTGTCGGCGATATTGAGCTCTTCTTGTCACGCTCAAACAACCTTCCAATCGATATCTATATTGTTGACCCCACTACCCCTGCATTCCGAAGAATCCTTGATGCGCGCGACAGATGGCGCACTGCAGCAGTCAGATTTGACTGGAATGCGGTCACAGACGAGCAAACCAAGCTGCTTTGCATTGACGACTCTCCGACTCAATTTGAAAACAAATCACTCGCCTTCCCTCAGCTGGAGTCGCTCACCCTATCCAGGACTCCAGGACTACCTTTCCCAAAGTCGGCGCGCGCATTCTGGAGTGACTGGAGCCACGAGATGCCAAATCTTCGACACGCCCACATCTGCGGTCGGTTCAGTCACCTCAAACTCCCCTTGGTGCAGGTTCAAAGCATTGTCGGGGAGATGGAAGTTGGCCTCGATACAGACTCTGTATTTGAGGACAAAGACATGACTGGACGAAAGACCTTACTCCTCAGTCACGGGCCTTACGAGTGGGCTAATAGAGAAACACAGCTGAATCTACATCTCTCGAGGATGATAGTCGACCTCCGCTGCTGGCTGTGTGCCCAAAATGGGCTCCAAGGCGTTGACTTACCATCCCTGGAACATGTCGAGATATATGCGGTCAGGCGTTCATACTGGAGTTCCGGCTGTGGCATACATGCAGGGAATGAGCTCAACGAGTGGACTTCAACACTAGCCAGTCTCATCTCACGCTCAAAATGTCAACTCTCCTCTCTTGTCATCTCCATGGACTCTCGCCCCCTCCCAAATAATGAGGAACTCATCTCCCTCATTGACGTCTGTACCTCCATCCGCAGTCTGACCATCGTTGAGGCTGACGAAAGTGACCGGTATTCGTCTTGGCATCCGCGCAATCGTGACGGTGCAGGTCTCACTGAGGAATTTGTGCGCAAGCTCCTTCAAGTTAAGAGTGGCGATACACCGGCGTATCTTCCCAATCTCACCGAGCTGGTACTGGTTTGGGATTCTCACTTTGTAGAGACATGCCAACGGGGAGGCTCTTTTCCGGCAAGTGATTTTCTCCGTGATATCTGTAAGCCCGCTTAGGCACACGTGACCGTCTCGCTACTTATTCGGACGCCTCGCGTCTAGACACTTTTTACCTTTTACT
The DNA here is from genome assembly GCA_019915135.1 of Strobilurus pachycystidiatus. Taxonomy (NCBI): domain Eukaryota; kingdom Fungi; phylum Basidiomycota; class Agaricomycetes; order Agaricales; family Physalacriaceae; genus Strobilurus; species Strobilurus pachycystidiatus. The sequence goes on along the minus strand of JAHLMK010000025.1, from coordinate 106,162 downwards.
TTCATCTTGACAATTACAACACGCGCTTAACTTTCTTTCTGTTCGTCTCTCCTCTCCTCTCCTCTCCTCTCCTCTCCTCTCTTCGAGCAGTGTACCTGGTTACACTTTTTGAAAGTTACATTTCGGTGTCTGCGAAGACTCCGAGCGTGAACTCTGGCGGCGAGGTGAGTCTCGAGATTTCGTATCTCGCCTTTACCGCTTTGCCCGTCTTTCGTCTCTCTCTCTCTGTCTCGCCCTTTCCCTTTGACTCGCTCTTGCCTGTTTTTGACTCTGGTCACGTCGGTTTGCCGAGACTAGAGTTGTTTCCGACATTTGCGACAAAAGCGATTGTTCCAGTCGCACCCAAACACGTTCCTCGCCTAGAGCGAAAACGATTCTTCCATATCGCTTAAGGCGATTCATTTGTTTCGACCTCCCAGAGTACCTACCAGTACGAACACATCATACGTTGTCCCTTGATTGCCATTTTGGCAATTACCCCGCGACCCCAGCCTTACCCCAGACCCGTGCCTTGCACTTGTTCTCAGCCCTGTCCTCAGACCTCTGACTCTGCCCCAGAATCCCTCGCAATACTCGTGCCTCTCGCGAACCCACTGTACCCTTTGTTGCCGACCCAGACGCTTTAGCGCGCCATCTTAAATCCCTCGTTAATACCTCTTCCGTTGCACAACAACAACCTCAACGCCCCCCGAGCCCTCCGAGCCCCCCAACTCCGTTGTCCTCGTCGTCCTCGTCCTTCACCTCCGATTCGTCAACAATGTCCGCGCCCTCCATAAACGACGCGTTCTATGTGGGTGACCACAAGAACCCTCCTCACTCAAAGGAACGTTACGTCACCGTCGAGCAGTTCACCACTCTCTCGACTGCTGTAGACGCTTATTGCAACACCAGAGACTACGTCGACGAAGCAAAGCGCCGCAGCGTGCTCATGAACGCTTTCCGCGCTCCTTACAGTGTCAAATTTTTCTCGACCAATCGCTTTGCATTTCTTAAACTGGACGCTCAGAAGTTCCTACATACCGTCCTCGAGCACGCGGTCGGCGACACTTGGAAAGACAGAACCTTGGTGATGATCGACTCGCTCCGTCAGGAGTCGGTTGACAACGAATCTTTCACCGCCCTGCTCGAGAGCGCCATCCTGTTGAACGACCTTCTTCTCGGCACCGCTCATCGTCTTTCCGACGAAGCCGTCAAATCCCGTCTACACACCTCGCTATCCACCCACTTTCGCGACTACGTTACCAGTAACGACGTCAACATCGCCCTTCCCTATGACGATTGGGTTAAAGAAATATCCGCCTTAGATTCAAAATATTGTACTTGCGATCGCAAAAAGGCCCGCGAGTTCGATGAGACCAAGGAGTCGTTGAAGAAGCTCGAGCGCGAGTTCGCCGCCGCTCTAAAGCGGATGTCTTCCGGCAACAATCATTATTCTAACGACCAACCTCGCAAACAACCCCGAACCTCTGGTGGCTCTTCTTCACAGTCGAACGCCCCCTCCACTTCCCAGTCCCACAAGACGTCTTCTACGCCCGTTCGTTTCGACGTTGCCAACGCGGATGGCATATACCCTTGCCCCAGTTACAACAGTCTTTGCGAAAAGAACCCCAAGATGGTCGATTTCTTTCGCATCCTCCAGATGTGCCGTCGCTGCCGAAACGCCTTCGCGAACCACTTCTCCTACAACTGTCCCAACAAGGAGGGACCTATGTTAAAGGTTCCGCATCGCCCTCTCGACGACAACATGGTCAGGCTCGCCAAGGCTGCCCACGAGAAAACTCAGCGTCCCATCACGTACAATGCTATCCTGAATGCCGCCCCTGCCTCATCTTCCTCCTCGGCTACCTCGTCCTCGGTGGCCGCGTTGCAACCACTCGACGACATCTCCATGTATTCGACTTCCGCGTCCAACATGGACAACGTCGCCGCTTTCTTTGACCCTTTGCCAATCTCCCACTCCGCTACTGGTCCTTTCGTTTATTCTTCTACCACAAACGCTACATCGTTCCCTTCCGCCGCTGCTTATTCCGCGTCCAATTCTACCAAGGCTACCAACAACATTGCGGCTGTCATCGATTCGAACAGCGACTCCTCGGGTGATTGGTCCGGCGTTTTCGCGCAGGATTCTTTCTCTTTCCCTACCGTCGACTCCGCCACATCAAACAATGCTTCTAGAATTAAGATCACAGACTTCTTTACGAAGGCTCGTCCTCAGGTGAGTATCGCCTCCATCAATGCGGCCTTGTGTTCGGAACCTCCCATGCGTGTCCCTCACCTTCTGTGGAAGACGGGATTGAACACGCATGATGGTGAAGACATCATCGTATCCGCCTTGTTAGATGACGGCGCTCACCTAGTCCTCATTAGGGAGGACCTCGTTGACCAAGCAAAATTGAAAAGACACCGTCTTGATGAACCTATCACCGCCTCTCTCGCTTCCACAGACGCCTCCTTAGTTTATACCCACTACGTTAATATTGTGATGACCGATCCTATCTCCAAGTTCTCTTCGCGGCCTGTTAAGGCCTTGGTTACCTCTTCCCTCTGCGCACCTATTTTACTCGGTCTCCCTTTTCTTACACATAACCGGCTCGTTGCAGATTACGAAGCTCGGTCCGTTGTTAATAAAGATTCTGGCATTGATTTGTTGAAACCGCGTGCACCTCGGGATAAGCCGTTGTCCCCAAAAGGTAAACGTCTCGAAACGCTCAAGGAACACTTGAGTTTCCAAGACACGCTTCGGCAAACGTTATCTCGACTGTACATTCCCGCCGAAAAGCCCTTGTCTATCGACGCAATTTCCGCCTTGCGTGATCGCATGACTGAGATTGAAGCCGCCGAAGAACTTCGCAAACTCAGGGATAAAGAAACCGAGAGGATTGTCAACGAATACATTGACGTATTCGGCGACATTCCTCATGCCGACGAACTGCCCACCGATATACTCTGCAACATTACGCTAAAGCCCGACTCTTCCCCAGTTCAAGCTCGTAGCTACTCCTCTCCGAGACGTCACAAGGAGGCTTGGCAAAAGCACATAGACAAGCATCTCGCTGCTGGGCGAATTCGACTGTCTTCCTCCCCATATACCTCACCTGGCTTTTTGATTCCTAAGAAAGACCCTAGCGCTCTTCCGCGTTGGGTTAATGATTACCGTTTGCTCAATTCCAATACTGTCCCTGATCGACACCCCCTACCCCGCATTGATGCCATCTTGGCGGACTGTGCGAAGGGAAAGGTGTTCGGTAAAATGGACATGACTGATTCTTTCTTTCAAACCCGTCTACACCCCGACTCTGTTCCCTTGACTGCCGTAATGACCCCTCTAGGATTGTACGAGTGGTTAGTGATGCCACAAGGCCTTCGTAACGCTCCCTCGGTACAACAACGTCGCGTAACTGCTGCTCTCCGCCCTTACATTGGGAAATTTTGTCACATTTATCTTGACGACATAATTATCTGGTCCAAGGACGATGAGGAACATGCCGAGCACGTTCGGCTAATCCTCGCCGCCCTCAGGAAAGCCAAACTCTACTGTAATCCTAAGAAATGCGAATTCTTTCGCGACGAGATCGATTTCCTTGGCTACCATATCTCTGGCAGAGGAATCGAGGCTCAGAACTCAAAGGTTGACTCTATCTTGAACTTTCCGCGTCCTACTACCGCCGAAGAGATGCGACGCTTCCTCGGCATGGTCCGCTTCGTCGCTGGGTTCCTCGAAAACCTTGCTGAATATACTCGCCACCTCACTCCGCTCACCATGAAGGAATGCGATAAATCCTTCCCTGCGTGGACGGATGTACATGACGAAGCTTTCGAAGCTGTGAAGCGCCTCGTCGTCAGCCGAGAGGTATTAACCGTCATTGACCATGAGAATCCGGGGGACAACAAAGTCTTCCTGGTGTGCGATGCCAGCGAATGGCGTACCGGCGCGGTTATGATGTGGGGCAGGACTCTCGCCTCTGCCCGCCCTGTCGCCTTTGATTCGGCTCAGCTGTCTCCTGCGGAGCTTAACTATCCCGTTCACGAAAAAGAACTACTTGCAATAGTTCGCGCGTTGAAACGATGGCGCGCGGACTGTATCGGCGTTCCTCTCTTTGTACTGACTGATCATCGGACTCTTGAAAACTTCAATACTCAACGAGACCTGTCCAGACGCCAACTCCGGTGGCAGGAGTTCATGTCCCAATATGACCTGTCCATCGCTTATATCAAGGGCGCTGAAAATGTCGGTGCTGACGCCTTGTCTCGCGTGAAGAACGGTCGTTATTCACATGAAATACCTCCCGAGTCCACCTTTGTGCGATGGCCTGAACTCCCTCGGTCCATCGCCAGCGTCCTCTCAATCTCTTGTTCCGAAGAGTACCTACAAACTATAAAAGATGGATACCTGGTCGATCCTTGGTGCTCCAAGCTCATTCAGCTCAGGGCTCTTCCCCCGGGCATTTCTACTAAGGGTGATCTTTGGTACACTAATGGACGCCTCATTATTCCGCGTCACGCGACTCTTCGAGAGGACCTCTTCCGACTCGCACACGATCAAGCCGGTCATTTCGGTTTCGATAAATCATACGCGCTTTTATGCGACTCTTATTATTGGCCTAACATGCGCCGTGATCTTGAGAACGCCTATGTCCCTGGCTGTGATGCGTGCCAACGCAACAAAGATTCAACTACGAAGAAATCAGGGCCCTTGCATCCGCTGCCCGTCCCGGATGGCCGACTACTCTCGGTTGCTATGGATTTCGTCGGGCCCCTGCCCGAGGACAAGGGTTTCGATTGCATTCTGACAATGACCTGCCGCCTCAACAGTGACATCAAACTCATTCCCACAAACATTGACATCGACGCGCCGGAGGCTGCTCTCATTTTCTTCCGTGAATGGTACTGCGAGAACGGCCTGCCCGACAACATTGTTTGCGACCGCGACAAACTTTGGATGTCTCGTTTTTGGAACTCGTTCGCTGCACTCACGGGCATCAAGATGAAGGCCTCATCCGCCTACCACCCTCAGTCCGACGGATGCTCTGAAAAATCTAACAAGACGATGATACAATGCCTCCGCTACTTCGTCGATCGCCGCCAAACTGGCTGGGTCGACGCTCTCCCTATAATTCGCTTCAACATCATGTCTACCGTCAACGCTAGCACAGGCTTGACAATGCACCAACTCAAGACCGGGCGTCACCCTCGTCGCATTCCTCCGCTTGATGGTACCCTGCCCACCAACGACCGTGCAACAACCGTTGTCCAGGATCTGATTGATTTGGAGGCTGAGGCTCAAGACGCGCTCCTGGCTGCTAAAGTCTTACAGACCGCGACCGCCAACAATCATAGAGGCGACCCACCCAAGTTTGCCGTCGACGACTACGTTCTACTGACGACTGTTCAACGGCGCAAACGCGCTCAGCGTGAACAGGGATTAGTCGGGAAGTTCTTCGCGCGCAAGGAGGGGCCTTATCGCGTCAAACGCGCATTCCCCGAGAAGGACTCCTACGTTCTCGACATGCCAAACTCTCCTACTAAGGAGGGACACTATAACATTGAGTATCTGACCCGTTATTTTGCTAACGATGATGAGCTGTTCCCCAGTCGACACTTGGAGAAACCCGGACCCGTCCCTGGCACCGAAGAATTTGACATTCAAGAAATCGTGGACGCCCGCCGCCGTGGCCGTGGATGGCAGTTCCGCGTTCGTTGGAGGGGATACGGCGAGGGCGATGACCTGTGGTTGCCTTACAAGGCTCTCGAGGACTGTGCCGCCCTGGATGACTGGATCCGGAGTGGTGGTGACGGTCCCGACGACTTAATTTCTTCCGTTGACCGCGACGTTCCTGTTGACAACCTCGCTGTTTGCTTTCCTACAGATTGTACGGCCGAGGACTCGAGTTCAAGCCCTACTCGTCCTGCCCTTTTCATTCGTCAAGATCTCGCACAAACCGTCGCTGACGCGCTCGCCACTTCGAGATGGAATGTGGGATTGGTACGGGATGTTTTTGCTTCTCTTTTCGATCCTTCTCGTGGAGTCAAGTCGACTTGTAACGGATGGTGATTTATTTAACTACCTACTCAATTTTTTTCGGGCTGGGTGATTTTGTTTTTGGATGGAGGAGAGTGTAAGCCCGCTTAGGCACACGTGACCGTCTCGCTACTTATTCGGACGCCTCGCGTCTAGACACTTTTTACCTTTTACTTTCATCTTGACAATTACAACACGCGCTTAACTTTCTTTCTGTTCGTCTCTCCTCTCCTCTCCTCTCCTCTCCTCTCCTCTCTTCGAGCAGTGTACCTGGTTACAATATCCTGCCGAAGAGGGCGTCCAAGAAGAAAGCCTGGAAGAAGCATGGCGTAAGGCCCTTGAGAAAAGTTGTACTTGGTGTTCGTAAAGGAGCACTTTTCCAGGGGGCAGGTTTACATGAAACACTGATGCGTCTGAGGGAGAACGGAGTTCAGGCATCACTGTGGTGACTCGAATAACCATCGTACATGTAGTTGTTACCACCGCTGAATACTTTCCATTCTCGACGCTAGATCACGTCTCGTACAGAAGATATGAACATATATACCACAATACAGTTTTTAGTAGAACCTACACGGCAGGTGATCCAGAATGGACCTACAGTATGTCTGTCAGCAATTTATACGAGTCAGACGATGCTATCTCCATCCTTATCACTCCGCTCGTTTGTCCGCCCTATTTCCGAGTCAGTCGTCCTCACGCCCGTTGCTCCACTCTGTGTCGGATTGGAACCGAATCTCAGCGTAGATAGAACCGTGCCTCTGTTGTTGCCCGAAGAGCCGACAGTACTATCAGTCATGCTTTTCATGGACCACGTTTCGAGGGACTGGTGCGACCGTACGATGATGATGGTCGCAGTCGGTAGGATCGCCTGCACGATATTGAGACTTGAGCAGATCAAGAAGACAAATCGAGCCATACGGCAAAATATATGGACGTTTTCCCGACGACGTCCGTGGCGAGATCCAGAGGCGTCAAGGCAACTTTATCAACTTGACCAGTGATCCCGGTGATGAGCTAGAAGTGAATGAAACGGGCATGAGCAACTCGACACGAGAAGACTGACCTGGATGAAGGCAAACACCACTCCTGTCTCGACGAGAAGCACCAAGACCCTCGAAACATCACTAGGATGTTCCTTCATGGTCGTAGATCGCATTAGTTTATGATGCTCCCTGTGAAGATCCGAGATAAAGGCTGACATCCAACACAAGGGGACGGGACAGACCATGCTTTCACACCGATGAAAATCGTCCCAACAAGATTAGCCCCGAACGAAATGAAGGTGCTCGCGGTCGAGATTTGCTGGTCCGTGGTAGGGCTGTTAGGCTCCCTGGCGTGTGTGCTGACAAGTCCTTGCGAGTATAGCCACAGGACTATTTGGAAAGTCAGGACAGTCAATAACGGCTACGAGGAGACGCTGAATTCACATAGGTCGGTGAAAGTCATCGCCGCGAGCACACCTCGAACGATGAAATCACGGGGATACAGCACCCATGCGCGCCAGACCACAATAAGGTCGGAGACCATGAACTGCGCAGTCGTCATAAGTTTAAGAAAGTAAACCGTTTTCGGTACACCCAACTCACATTGACCATGACCGGCCAGACAGCCGCGATACGTACAGACATCAAATCTGAGGTATATCGCAGGCGTCTCTCGTCGAGTGGGACGTCCGTGGCCATCAAGTACGCCTGGAGCTGGTTCAGCACAAGCGTCATGTCAATTACAAATTGGGCTGTGGTTGAGACGAAGAGCAGGAGCATGGCTGCTAGCAGGATCTTGGATGCAACCGACCGAAGAGGGTGCCGTCTGTTCACAGAGCACGCTCAGCAGTGGCGTTCAGGGAGGAAGAACGAATGAGAACGTACAGGGTCATCCAGAGGCATACCGCGAAAAGGACAAGATAGATCCCTGTGTTTCTTTTTTGAGTACGAATCGCAGGGTTTTGAACAATGCACAGGAGATTACCATATAAAACAAATCCGGTGCCATCCTGGACCACATTGCAGAAAAAAGTCCTCCCCATGCGCGCAACGATGGCATTATCTTCGTCGGACAACATCTTCTGTGAGTGAGACTGCGGCAGGAACCTGATCGATTAGCGGTCAAAGCATCTTCTTATCAGCGTCTCGAGCTGTACGAGCTTCGGAACCTAACACGGGATGCCGTAAGGGAGAAGTCAATGATAGACGGATCCTGTAGACGATGTGGCGCAGGCGTAAATCAGCAGGTGCTGATCAATTTGGAGTCGTTGAATTTGAGGTGCTGTCCGCCAGACTTACGATGAAACTCACTCCGTGATATTCGGGTGCAGTACTAAAGAGGCGTAATTGCATGAGAGAGGGACCAGCCGGTGAAGGAACAGCTTGCCTCGCGTACAATCAGGCCACTTCTTGCCTTCCAAAACCGAAGCGACACAGAGGAATTCAACGGTCCCGGGAGATGACCCATGACCCATGACCCATTTGAAGAGCAACATGAACCGCGAATGTGGAGACTTCAGGACCGATGCTGCTGGAACAACCATCAGCGAAAGTTCGAGGTCCCACAAATGGATTCGTAAATGATAGCGCCACACTGATGTGTGGCCCCTACAAAACAGCGCAACCGTCATAGAGTAGAGATAAGCAAAAGCGACACGCCAGTGTATCGGACATACGTTGTCGTAAGCGCGAAGATCAACAAGGAGTTTCTCCAAAACGCATACACAAGTCAACGCCACTGATGCCAGAATCGAAGTACGCTCGAGCTCTATATTTCTTCTGCGATAAGATCAGGATTGTGAGAGTGCACCTCAAGGCAATTTTGACGCACATGCGCAAGCCATAATCGTGATAGTGCGATGGACCATCTAGGCAAGCTGATATCTCGAGCTTTGCGGAAGAGTATACGCGTCTTTGGGAGTCAGAAACAAGTCGTGCGATGTCAAAACAGCATGCCGTTTCGAAGCATACGGCCGTCCATGAGAGCCAGTAGCACCCTGGGGTGGCATGCATCAACAAACGCGTGTTGAGATCGTCCGTGGAGATAGAGGTACCGCCTGGACTCGGAACCGATATCAGATTGGGGCCCAAGCAATTTACGTTCAGAGTGCACCTGGCTGCTGTTTCGAGAAATGGAGGATTCGTCAAGATGCCAGCAGCATCTGATGACGATGATGGATAGCTGTGGCAAAATCTCATCAGAGCATGGGAGGCGAGACATCAAACAATGCGTACCTCTCTCTGCATCAGTTATGTCTCACCAAATCTGAGTGTGCCCATGCCTGGCGCCATTTTGAGCACATATTACGAGGGTGGTATGGCGAAGTCAGGTAAAGGAAGTACGCCATGGAAGCTGCTGTAAGAACCGACGCTGACATAGTGCGCGGACATTTTCGTTAGAGAGAATGTCCCGGACCGCCGTTGGCCTTGCGTGTTGCGGGCCTCGTTCTTTGGTCTTTGGCTATGGCTGGGAGCGCGTCAAACGCCTCTTCCTCGCGGATGCAGTGAGGTAGCGCACCATGTTCCGAGTTGTGTCGCTGCAGCCACAGCACGCCCAAGTTCACATAGGCTTTCTTCCGCCGCAAATAGTCGTGTCCGCGATTTATGAGTGTTGAGATGGGGGTGTGCCCAAAAGACGCGGTTGCCTGGCGGCAAACCGTCGTTCGGCATTTCGGCCCGCCATTTCCCTCCTGGTCTCGGGAACTCACCTCAATGACTCTTGGCCCCGGTATTCCTGGTTGATCCTCGCACGGGCCCCGGGATTGACAGGCGCTGATCAGAACATGGACCTCTCAGCTGTCTTTGAAGGGCTGGTCGTATTCGCTCCATATTCCTCGCAAGCGTGATGGTCCGAGGAATTTGTTCACAAGCTCCTGCGAGTGAGAACCGGCAGGACACCAGAATATCTTTCTAATCTCAGCTGGTGCTGACTTGTGATTCACACTTTGTTGACTGGATGGGCTCAGAAACTGCGGATGAGAATCGGGAATTCCAGCAAACGAGTTTCTCCGCGACTGCCGAAGAGGGTGTCCGAGAAGAAAGCCTCAGGTTGGAAGAAGCATGGCGTAACACCTCTGGAAAAACTCATCGATGGTGTTCGTAAAGGAAGACCTTTCCAGGGAGCGAGTATTCATAATGCGTTTGGGGAAAATGTAGTACAGGCGTCACTGTGGTAAGCAACCCTCGGAATAGCCAACGTACTTATACGTGTATACTCAGACTATGCTACTCCCATCCTTATCATTCTGCTTGTTTTCCCGCCCTGTTGCATAGTCAATTGGCCTGCCGCCCGTTGCTCCACTCTGTGTCGGGTTGGAACCAAATTGAAGCGTAGATAAGACCGTGCCTCTCCTGTTGTCCAAGGAGGCGACAGTACTATCGGTCAGGCTCTTCATAGACCACGTTTCGAGTGACTGATGCGACCGTACAATGATGATGGTCGCAGTCGGTAAGATGGCCTGCACAGGATTGAGACTTGAGAGTAAATCGAGAAGGTAAACCAAGACGTACGGCAGAATAGATTGCGGCTTTTTCGATGACAGCTGTGGCGAGACTCAGAGGCGCTAATGCAACTTTGTCAATCTGACCAGTGATGCCAGTTATGAGCTGGAAGTGAGAACGGGGACCGTAAGCAACTTTTATGAAGGTGTGGGGAAAGGACCAACCTGGATGAAGGCGAACATTGCTCCTGTCTCGACAAGAAGCACTAAGATCTTTGACACGTCACTGGGACGTTCCTTCATGGTCGCAGACCGCACGAGCTTGTGATGCTCCCTGTAGATAATTGACGTCTGGTCTGACATATATGGACAAACGCGACAGACCATGCTTTTAAGCCAATGAACATCGTCCCCAGGACGTTTGCCCCGAGCGAAATGAAGGTGCTTGCGGTCGACATTTGCTGGTCCGTGACTGGGTTGGCAAATTGCCTGACGTGTGCGCTGGCGAGGCCTCGCGAATAGACCCAAAAGACTACGGAAAGTCAGGATAGTCGTCATGGTTGCGAGGAGACGCCAAACTCACACAGGTCAACGAAAGTGACCACAGCCAGCACACCTCGAACTATGAAATTTCGGGGATACATCACCCATGCGCGCCAGACCACAATGAGGTCGGAGACCATGAACTGTACAAGGTCAAACAAGGGAGCCGCATATAAGGAGCCCAACTTACATTGACCGTAACCGGCCAGTAAGCTGCGATCCGTACAGGTATGAGGATTGACACATATTGCAAGCGTCTTTCGTCGAGTGGGACGTCCGTGGTTATCAGGTATACCTTCATCTGGTGCAGAAGTAGCGTCATGTCGAGCACAAATTGGGCTGTGGTCGATACGAAGAGCAGGAGCATGGCCGCCAGCAAAATCTTTGACGCGCTCGACTTGAGAGGGTGCCGCCTATTCAAAGCAGCGCTCAGCAGTGGCGTTCAGTGACAAATAAAGAACAGAAGAAAAACCTACAGGGTCATCCACAAGCATATTGCAAACAGGACGAGATATATGCCTATATTGCCCATTCAATCGTGGATTGCAGGGTATCGAATCAGGCACTGAACGTCACCATAAAAAACAAATGAGGTGCCATCCTGTACAACGTTGTAGAAGAGGATTGCTCCCAGGTGCGAGACGAGGGCATTATCCTCGTTGGACAACATCCTCTGAGAGCGAGAGTTCGGAAGTGGGAACTTGACTGATTGACAGTCTAGGTATCTTCTTATCAGTGTCCTCAACGGTACAGCGTAGAAAATTCGGTTACTAACACGAGATGCCGTGATCCAGGAGTAAATCAGCAGGCGCTGATTCAGTTGACGTTGTTGATTTGAGGTACTATCTGACCTGTTTACCATGCAACTCACTCCGTAATCTTCGGATGCAGTTTTATAGAGGTGTAGTTGCGTGAGAGAGGGTCCAGCAGAAGAACAGCTTGCCTCGTTTACAGTCGAGTCAATTTGGGCCCTTCAAGAACCGAGCGACACAGAGGGATTCATCGATCCTGTTAGAAATCTGGCATGACTCATCTTCACAGCAACACAAATGGCGAATCTAGAGACTTCGGAACCGATCTCCGCCAATACTGCTGGAACAATCATCAGAGACACTTCGATGTCCAACGAATGAACTCGCCAATGATAGCGCCACATTGATGTGTGGCCCCTGGAGAGCAGCACAACCGTCGTAAGATTGGATGCGCTTAAAATAAAGCTAGACAAAGTGTGATGCCAGCGTATGAGATATACGTTGTCGTAAGCGATGAGAAACGATTCGTTGAGAGAATGAAGACGAAGAAGACCTACACGGGGTCTTCATTCCTCCGAAATGCACTCACAACACAACGCCACTGATGCCAAATTCGAAGTCCCTCGAGGTCTATATCTCTTCTGTTGCGATGGACCACCCAGGCGAGCTGATAATGATTCTCGAGCTTTGCAGACGAGGTAAGTATACGCGTTCTCGGCAGTCAGAATCAAGTCGTGCGATGTCGAGACTTTTCGAAGCGTACGGCGGTGCATAGAGGCGACTGCACACTCGAGTGGCGTGCACCAGCAGACGCGTGATGAGATCGTCCGTGAGGATTTAGGTGCCGCCTGAACCCAATGCCAGTTTGAGGCCAAAAGACCTGCGATATATGAGTGCTGACAGAATGAGATACAGCAATGTTCTGAGTGCAGCAGGCTGTTGATTCGAGAAGAAGACCATTCAAGGAGGGTTCGCCGTGATCTCAGGAGCATCTGATGACGCTGATAGATGGCTGTGGCAAGGCCTTAGTAGAGCATGGGAGGCAGTGAAGGCGTACCTCTGCATCAGCGGCAGTAACGTTTGCGGCAAAATGGTCGCTCGGCATATCGGCCCGCCATTTCCCTTTTGGTCTCGGAGTTGTCTCGGAGCCTCTCTTCCTCTCTTACTTTGATCGACTTTTGGCCCGTTGAGCCTTGGGACTGACAGGCGTTGGTTACTATTAGCCTCTAGGACATGGACCTACTGGACTTTTCATATGCCGATCAGCGGCCTCCCTTCCTCGGCACTATCCCTTCGAAGTTCGAACCCATAACCTTTACCTGCCCTCAAATGATCAGCGCTGCGGTCACATATATATGACGACCGGATGGGAAGCAGCTTCTTTCGGTCCCAAATTATGCCCTCCATCCTCAGATTCCCTCGCTCGGACGGAAAGTCAGAAAACTGGTCGAAGGATCAACGGGACGTACCGATAGACAAAGACGACAAAACGGTCGTCAAGTGGCGAAATGATTTAGCTACTGCCTTCATGCAAGACAATTCCAAGTATGGTACGATTTTTGCTTGACTTGAATAACGGTGGAGCTAATTGTTCTCAAACAGATCCACTTGTGTCGTATACAATGGAAGACCTGCCTGCTGGGTATCGTCTATGTCGACGTATGAGAACCTCTCGGAGCGCCGCCTCACGCTCCTGGAACCACTGGGATAGTCACCTGTACGGTGAGCACATTTGCCTCGCCGTTGGAGTCATCAATGAACTCTTTGCTCTCCAGGTCACGACAAGTACCATTTTCGCTCTGCCAACGAATTCATCCCCCACGCCAAGTGGCTCATGACTGATTCTACAATGGACCCCAGCAATTGTGAATGCCGAGGGTGCAGAAAGGGCGAGAAGCGCAAAGATAGAGAATGTTTGCCATCATCGGATTCCGCCTCTTCAGATTCCAGTTGCAAGAAGATGCGGTCCAGGGATGGCAATGAACGATTTCTTCCTTCACCGCTTTCCCGATCGGTATCTGTCCCGCCTTCCCAGCCTTCGACCACCGACTCCGATAGGCAATCCTCCGAATGGTCTGACCCAATCAGCCTAACGATACACAAAATCTCGTCTCAGCTGCCCACGCCCACGCCCACGCCAACCTTTAGCGAAGACGACCTTGTCTGGGTGTGTCTCGATTTTCCACTTTTCAGTCCTGCAGAGGAAGGCGCGCACCACGAACCGGTCAAGGTGATCTTCTGGCCAGGTGTCATCCTCGCAGATGTATTTCAGTCCCTCGTGCCCTCCGGGTCCGAGCTCGCAGAGTCTTTCAACGTACAGCTACTACGTTCGGGCGCCCGTACCATTCACAAGGATCGCCTGCTGCCGTATGATGCTTGGACGGGATATGAGAACTTCAGTGGGAATGCGAGCGTCGAAATTCTATCAGCACACCTCCTTTTTGAACAGCCCCCACCGCAGTGGGAGACCATCGTTGGACCGTTCATCTACGCGATGCGGTTGGCGGAACAGTTGACAAAGTATTGGACCCCGATGGCACCCAGCGGTTAGTACCTCCCTATCGATTCGATGTGCCCTCCAATTCATATCCCCGATTCAGATCCGTGTCTCCCGACCGTGAACAATTCGAACCTGGACTGGATGTGGTGGCGCGCGGAGAAACTCAGCTCTGGAGACTTTGTCCGTCTCAATGTTTCTTCGTCCGATGTAGAGCTGAATGGCAAGACTCTTCCTCAACACAAAGGACACGGATCGAAGCGCGGTTTATTCCTGCATGTATACCAGATATCCGCCGAGGTGCGAGAGGAGTGGGCAGCGATGGACTTTGTCTTCTCGGGTGCGTTGTACGAGCTGTTGGGGGGTTATGATGAGATAAAAGCCGTCGAAAAGGATGACGCGGAGGAGGCGGAGTATGTGGACTTGGGGGAGAGAGATGTTGGGTGTAATGAAGAGGACGCGATACCCATCAAGAAAGAGGCTAACTATGATGATGCCGTGTTGGTGGACGTCGAGTCTGATAACGCCGACATGATCATCGAGGACCCGGATATAGTCATCGTGTCAACAGAGGTCATCCATCTGGTTGACGTGGACCAGGACGAGATGGACACTGACTCTGCCTCGAAAGCACCCTCGACCTCTCCGTCCCCATTCCCACCCAGGCCCTCTGTCTCGATAACCTGGCCAACACCTACTCCTCCTATTGGGTACACCTTCCGTCGTCTCACGCCTCCTGATTGCGAAGCTGTCATCCCAGTACACCTCGTCGAAGGGCGATACCACCCACGTATCATGGAACATCCTGCTCTGGCAAAGGAACCTCTTGACAAGTTGGGTCGGGCAGCTGAGTTGGAGGGGATCGGAAGCGGTGATGGAAGGGTTCCAGAAATTTACGCTTTTAGTCGGAGACGCATGATGGTGAAGGCCATGCGGGATGTTGAGCAGGAAATGCGGCTGAGGAATCGGGGCGTCACGGAAGCCAAACGCTAGCTACTACTCGACGATACCTCTTCGGTTATTAAACATCTAAGTTACTAGTGTATAAATCTTGCTCGAGATTATCTCCACGTCTAAATTACTGTATATATATGTTCACGGCCAACTTTGGTCCAACGTGCTTCAGTAGTTTGTCCACCATGTACTGTACAACTTGCCAGTGACTCGTAAACATCGATTCGTGGATCTCCTCTTGCGCCTCGACTCCCTCCCTCACTAGTACTGCCCAGTCAGCAACAATCTTCCTCGCCTCGTCTCCGATTTTTTTCAGAGGGTTTCTCTGTGAGATTTGAAAGACAGAGATCTACCGAGTCCGACTCCGCCGTATGAAGTCGTTTGATCCCCAGGAGCTCCTCGACAGAATGAGCATACAAAATGCACGACCTCATCTCAATGACTTTGAGACTACAGAGCGCGTCGTGCTAAATTCCGAAGCGTGGATATTAGTCTCTCAAGAGTATTTCAGATGATTTAGTTCCTTCAAGAAAGTCGTGGTATTAACGAGTCGTGTATGCGAGAGCCATTAAGATAGAATCATCGGTACACTATACACTCAGTTGAATCACAACGGCGGATTAGCGTTCGCCACCAGCTGCTCAAAGTACGCTTGGAACCACGACCCAGCCTCTGGTGCGGGTTGTAATGCGTCCCTAGAAAGTGTAGGTGTCAGATTTGCATTTCGAGATGGAGAAGAAACTCCTCACGATTGTCCACAGTGCGCGTCGTAGCGAGTTGAACTTGTATTGCTTGTTCCGTCACATTCGCCTCCGGGCTTTACCCAGACAATAGCGTCGATGAGGGATGAGCCAGTCGAGAGCGTAGGACGCGTGCCGAAGCCTGCTCCCTTTACATTGCACCAGTCACCCCATGCCGATCGGATGTTTTGTACCCCAGAACGGCCTTGGTCGACGATGAACTTGGCAGGGAATTGTGTGAGGAGCGGGGAAAGCGCCTGGAGAATGATTTTCAATCAGCCCTCGAGTAGATGCCAGGCTCAACAAGGCAGACATTGATATAGAGCAACTCATCATAGTTCGAATCTCCCGATGTAATAGGATCCGGCGAACTGGTACTGTGTATGATGGGATGAGCGGGTCTATTTCCAGGTAGAGGTCTGGGCACACGTACGTGAGGGCGTTGTAGTTGGCGACATCCGTAGCCAGGCCGCGGACGAATTGGGGCGATCCTGCACCGACGTATAGGGAATTGAACAACTGGGCAGCCGGGGAAAGGTTCGCCGGCCATCCGAGCCATCCTGCGTGGCCTGCATCGAGATACATATACACTCCGACCTTGTTTAGCTGTTCCATTGCGTATGTAACACCTGACTGTAAATCGAAGAGTTAGTGCTGGCGGTCAATACCGAATGAGAGCATCCCCACCTTGTAGGCACTCTCTGCATTAGCGCACTTGGCCACGTTTAGATTGGTGACGAGATTCGCCAAAGAGTCCGGCTCGACGACGGCCACGACACGGACGTCGGGATATTCTGCGCACATGATCAGAGAAATCTTAAATTGGGTTCGGCAAGCCTCACTGGAGATCTGGGCCACAATTTGATCAATATAGTTGTAGTAGTTGTTCAGCCCGTTGTCAGCGATGCTGAACTCGCCGTTCGAGGCCAAGGCAGCACAGTCCCGATCGGGGAGGTCGTAGATCACAATTTGCACAAGGTATTTCTGCCCGGAGGCGGTTGCTTTCGAGGACGCATCTGCCAGGAACGTGCCGAGTTGGGGAACCTTGGCCACGACGTCAAGCCAGTAGAACGTCGGGATATTTTGGACCGTCAGAGCCTTCGCGGCCAACGTGGAGTTGGTTATATTAGCTGCAGCTGCAACGACTTCGGCAGCGTAATACGGTGATAGATAGATCTGAAAGGTATATTATTAGCTGAGGTTCTCATCGATTGTGCGAAAGGACCAACCGTGTAGCCCGTGTACGGATTGCCTGCTGTGACCCCGGTCGAGCTCGTAGTGGCAGAACTTGAGGTCGACGTAGCTGAGCCAGATCCGCCAGTAGTAGTCGCCGATGCAGTCCCTGGACTATACATGAAAAGTCAGTATACCTCAGCGCAGAAACCTACAACATCCTCACAGGCACTGGGAGTAGTAAGCATTGGAATATGTGCAAACAGATCCTGACACGCAGGTCGTATCGCCAGCTGATCCAGTTATCAGCAATCAATACGTCCAATTATAAGCTGTGAACGTACTCCATCCAATGCCACCGCACTGCCCGTAAAGGGGGGCAGCAGCGTGAACGTAGTTTGGCAAGAGGCCAACGAGGGCAAGGCCGGTGACGAGGGTCAACATATTTTGGGTAATGACAAGAGCAACATGCATATTTTGCGCTTTATACCTGTACGACTGAGGCTCGTGCTCATCGTGTTGTACCGGTGTTGAGCCGACTTGTAGAGGCGGAAAGACGTCGGGCAGTGGTTATCCCTCGCAGAAACACGCCCACCTGGATGACATTGTTGGAAATGTCGCATTATCGCCACATTGGTACGGTAGCTTGCTCTGTCTCGCCAGTATTAGCGCAGCACCAGCGGTCATGAGACGGAGACGGATAAATCAAAAAGGGAACGGCAACTTACTGCTGCACGCTCGGACAGAGTGCGAGCTCAAGATAGCAGGGATGCGATGCTGAAGAAGGGAACTCACCAGGGGACTCAAATCACGTGTTGTGAATTGGACGAACGACATTGGTTGGCGCGCCGCGTTTTTGTTTCCGAAATCATACCGAAGTGTCCCGGAGCACAAGAAAATAGATGTACCTGGTTATTATTGGAACTAATGTCTATTCTTGGAACATCTGGAAAGACTGCTCGATGTAAGATGACAGGCTAGACGGTCGAGAAAACTCGGGAGAGCGTACTGACATTACATGGAATGGTCTGCTCGAGGAGACGACGCCCTCAAACTGCCCTCGACGCTTCCCGGTCGAGTTCACGAGATCAATAGGGCGCACTCAAGACTCCGGGCTGCTCGTTCCAGACCAATGGATTGAGAGCGTTTGAAGAACCTGGTGTGTTCCTTCCTGTGATGGCAAAAGTTCCTCGAAGAATATCCTTCTTCAATCCGCTACAGGTGGAACATAGGTGGTCTCTGGGGTCCGAAGCGCCTTGAAGACATTTCTGAAGAACGGGTGATTTTCTCACTCGGATGTCCTAGACGGCGAGTTCTGGGGAATACATGAGCACGGATGGAAGGAGGGCGACCCCACTACCCACCACGGTACCATTACAATAGACAGTCAGGTCTGAGGCCCTCTCACAACCAAGCACGGATCCGGAGTGAGCTTGAGCCAGGCCATGACACTCTCGTTCAAGTATAGACACAGTATATGTCCCAGCCTGATGTCCCCAGGTTGGTATCACCGACTGTTCAAGCTTCGTGAAATGACGCGACGCGCCGAGATCTTTGGCCGCTGCCCAATGACTATTCAAATCAGGGACCATGCCTCCTCGCCTCCGTAACGAACACCAAGTGGCCCGTGCATGTGCAGAACACCAGGATGGGGAAGCTGTCTCGTCGGTATTGCTAAGCTGTCGTTGCTATTCCTCGTCCGGTCGTCTTCGAGGATCGATGAGAGCCGCCGTAAATTCTCTGCGTAAGATCGCTGTGGAAGAGACGCGTAATTCTGCCTGACTGAACCGGATAACGCATTTTGGCTTCATGATTTGTCGCTGTGGATGCGTGGCGCTAGTTGATATGGTTCGGGCCACAGCTGTTGTCCCTGGTAAGTATGAGGACAATGCGAGAGGCGGATTGCTCAGCGGCTGCCTGGAAAGAAAGCAGGAGGCGGCGACATGAAGGAGGGAGGCAAATCTGAAAATCTGATGTCGGCAACGCCGGGCCGTCTTTGCAGGACCCGGGGTATTCGGCCTTATGCGGCTGCTCTCATCAGGCTGACAGGCTCTCATCGTGCAGGACACTTGAGTGTTGACTTCAGGTTTTGACTTGGCGCCTTCCTCTCAAAGGCCATGTAGTATCGATCCAAATCTTCCAATTGAATCACTGACGACTGAGCGGTACAGAGCCATCTCCGCGGACAGATAACGAAAGGCTTGACAGGCGCGTCAGCCGAAGTATAACCATATACTTTTCTCTCAAACGGCGGTGCCAGAGCGGGTGATGCAGGGGACAGTCGGTGTGTAACGGCTACTGCACTCCCCTATCAAACACTGACCGCCAGCCAGCTCTTGCTTCGCGCTAACCATACTATTTCAACAAGAACTGCCCCTCCTCTGACTACCATCCAGACGAACACCGATCACCACGTAAACAAAGCAACTCTCCCAGTTTGTTGTATCTACTCTGACCCCGTGACAGACACCCATAACGATGCTCTGCACGGAAATATTACTTTCTGTGTACGCCAGCGGCGTCGGCGGCTTCTTCCTTGGTGTCTCCTTCTTGGGTCTGATCATCGCAAATCTGCAGGTACGTGGCGACAGCATCTCACACTCTTCTCAGTACTCAACATGCTCCTAGATTGCTTGCCTGTGATGAGGTTGCAGGTCTTCCTTGAAGTTCCCCGATGATTGACGAAAAATGTACTGTGTATACCTGGCTCCAGCGAGTGCGCAATATACAATGTGCTTCGATACGGTCGCTCCCCTTCGGATTCAGTCGTCAGCGTGCTTCTCCAATTATTCCTCGCGCTTTTTGTTCTCTCGTATGGTGACGAACCGCGCCTGGGGCCTCGAGCCTGGCTCGCGCGGTAACAGCATATGCTCAGGCTTACGCTTCAACGTTTTTCAATTCTTCACCTTCTGAACATGAATAACTAAATGCACGCGGGCAAAACGGTCCCAAGAATCATCCTGTTACCGAAGTGGTACTTTCCGGTTCGAGTTCGGAGCCAAACAATTTTGATACAAGTTCTGCAGCAATTGCTGTCAGGTTAGCGGCCAGCCATTTTCCCAACGCCTTCGAGGGACGAGTGCCACGAGCGAATATGGGCTGGCTACATGTCCGGGAAAGTATTGCAGAAGCCCAGAGTACAATTAAACGCGCCTTGTACGCGATGTGCGCGTGAAGTCGCAAGGACTTCCATCTCTTGCATATGATGTTCGCGCTTGTGTAAGACGATAGTGATCATCAAATCAAGACGTCTTACATGCTAGGTGCGGAAAAAGATCTACAGAGAGAATCTGAGAGCTTTGATGAGCATGTTCTGTACTCAACCGACATGTGCTTGTCGCGTCGGGTGCGCCACACAGCTTTGGCGCTGATCAGGAGCAGTAGTTGCCAGGCTTGGATGGCGACCGGACACTTGATTCCACAAAGTGTTGCGGTGAACAGCCATATTCATATTCTCTTCCTTCTTTCGGTCTTCCGAACGAATACTCATCCAAATCGGGTTCCGAGCAGACGACATACTTACCGGAGATGTGATGAAGACAATAGGACACAGCTTGGATGCTGAGAGCTCTATTCTACGCCGAGAATTAGACTGCGAGTTGGTGGATCCAATTGTAACGGGATAGAACAATTAGACCGTTCACTATATGTGCCCGGCAAAATGCCCCCCACAGGGCCAGAAGCCTCTCTCTCTCGCTCAGAGCACCCCAATCACCCCCGCTTTCCTCTACTGCCCATTGAGCTTTTTCCAGAAACTTTAAACCTCGAAGAAAGTGAGTGAAACAAAACGCGGACACTGCCAAAGACGCGATCTTGCTGACAAGACCTTGGTCCAGCATGCACTCAAGCCAGTCCGGCCAAAACCGCCGTCCCAAGGCGCAAGGGCCAAGCTCTACCCGCCATGTCAATCACGACAATGACCTCGGGGCCCGTCCTGTAGAATGTAAGCACAGGTTCAGTGGCTTGAATATCGCTATCTTGCTCATTGCGCGGACGAGTAGATGGGTTCAGTTACAACGACCCCGATGCATCGCATTCGCAACTAAGCAATCGTAAGATTCGCATCAGGCTTGAGATGTCATGCGCCATTCTGACGATGCCATATCTCCAGCGTGTAGCGTCCACCACTTGCAGAGCGCGCGCTTTGGTGACGCCGCGGCTCAACCCGAACTCGCGAATGACAGTGAGTCTTGAAGGGCATAGAGCTGATCAGGGTACTCATAAGTGTATAGTGTACTACTGGCAGAACTTGGACACGCACGGGATTTTATCTGATGCTGCTGGTGAGTCTACCATCAGCCGCGTTTTCAACTTGATCTTGACGATCGTTCATGCAGAGTGCCAGTTTGTACGTGGGCGCGAGCACCAGCCTCTCGACCCCAATGATATTTTGAGAGGAATCATCACGCAGTCTCAAGGAGACCCGTTGCTGCAGACTCAAAACAACCACCACGCGGTGCCCTATAAAGGGAATAACAATCAGGATGCGGCTCTTTCGCAGTCGCGCGGTA
This sequence comes from Strobilurus pachycystidiatus, assembly GCA_019915135.1. Classification (NCBI taxonomy): domain Eukaryota; kingdom Fungi; phylum Basidiomycota; class Agaricomycetes; order Agaricales; family Physalacriaceae; genus Strobilurus; species Strobilurus pachycystidiatus. Next base: position 84,547 of record JAHLMK010000025.1, on the reverse strand, counting down.
GACATTCCCCGTACAATGGCACCCACCTCGGTGCAGGCTACCGGTCCCCCGTAATTATGGCGGGAAGGATCAGCAAAGGTTACCCTTACGAAGGCGTCCGACAAAAGACAGAGGATGAGAGAGAGACAACGAGCAGCTGGAGAGGCGTTAGCGGTCACTATTCATTCCTGGATTCACAGAGAGAGAAGGACTCCAGACCTGAGAGGAGGAGCAGAGGGATAGAGAGCTCAAGGAAAGCTACTCGCCGAAAGTAGCGTCGATTCCGACCCAGTCCCCATGTACAGACCCCCTCTTTATACTGAGCGGGCTGCGCGCTGTATTACCATAGTCACCATCATGTAACATATCAAACACAAGCTTCTAGGCTTAGCAGGACATTTAAGGATGAAGGTCTCTGGAAAACAATGAGCGCTGCATTGGGAATGAAGACAACGGTTACTGTTTATAGTCTTGATGTACATCACGAGACCGTGTTTTTTTACCACATGAGCGTGAAACCTCCAAGCGGAATCATACTGCAGCGGATTGCTACAGAGCTGACAGAGAAGCAGCGACGTACATATACAATTTATTGAATCGGTCAGACGAAAGTTGATGAAATAATGAAGAAATGCGACGACGACGATGACGGTTCGAATTTGAAGAGAACTTGGCGTTGCCGGCGGCAATTGGCGACCGGACTTCTCTCCCACCATCAACTCATCTGAATCGTGGGTATCTCCCTGGCTTTGTAGGGACGGTGACGAGTAACTCCTTTTCTTCCTTTCCGGATATCCTGGCTTTGTAGATGGACCATATGGCGATCAGCTTCGTGCCGTTATCTGCCAGTGCAAGGTCGACGATGACCACCCACGACTGCACAGCATCGTAATCCTCTTGGGGAGCTCCCAAGTCTCGCAAGCGTATGGGCCACTGAGGAGCAAGACAGGCTCAGATCGGACCATAATCACCCTTGAAGCCTTTCAAGCGCCCTGGCACGTTAACGCCCGATGTTCTGCACCCTTTCTTGCTTCGTTACCGCCACCATCGCATATTGCGCACAGAAGTCGGCTATATTACATCTAGCCGTCAGTTCACCATTCTTCGTCCAGTCTGCTTTGCTGACATACAGGGAAATTGCAGGCAAATTCATGCTCTCTCCACTCGTGCTCCTACTCGCATCAGCCGGCGCTGGGGGGTTCCTCATCGCCGTGTCGGTCCTTGGCGTGGCCATAACGCATTGGCAGGTACGGTCATTACATGGTTGATCTTACTTGTCATCTAATTGCCCTTCAGCTGGCTTGGCTGCGATGAAACTAGTATATTACTCTCGGAGAGACGAGCAGAGGAAATGTACTTCCAACACCATGCTGGCCATCGCTGCCAGCAATGCATAATTGTCTTCCTAAGCGCACACCACCCTGCTCGGGAGGCTCTGGAGCGGCCGAATCCGCGACTTGCCGGAGCGGTTTATACTTTTCTGCTTGCGACCTACATGCCGATAGACGGGCTCGAGGAGAGGGCAGCAGCAGTCCGACGAGAGCGCGACTCGAAGACTACCTGAGAATGGCTGAACAAAGGATTGTTCGACACAATCAACACCGTGACGGTACGGTTGACTCAGTCTCACAATCATCAAGCAGTACGAGTATCTGCTCGTCCTGCGGCGCAAACAACGATCAGACAAGGGCTATGTTTTGAGGCTATCTTGAAGTCGGTGTCTGGTGGCGTTTCTCTGACAAGGTATACATCTCTCTGAAAGTTCAAGCGATATCCATCCAGTATATCCTCTCAAACTCAGCCGAAGGTTCTGAGACAGGACGTACTGTCTGCTCCCAACGCTGACACGTTCGTACCAATCTGCCAGCCTCGAGATAGATCAAAAATCTCAAGCATTCTCTTGTTTGTCATCAACAGCTCCACTGTTTCGAGATGCCCACCGGTAAGTCGTACCACGCTCCTGATGTTTGAAAGCGAGCTGACGTTAACAGTCTCACCCTTTCCGCACCATTCGCGTCCGAGTCTATTGAGTCCATTGCGTAGAGTCGCTTCGCCAAACCCAAATCCATCTGAAATCGGGACTTTCAAGTTTGCGGCCCTCCTTGATGTTCAAGTTCGCCAGTGGTTGAACTTGGCTCTTCACTCGCGGATGAGAACGACATTCCGTGCTGTTGCTCGGCGTCCAACTGTTACATGTCGCGCTAAATCCCATCATACGGCGTACAAATCTGGGGTACATGGCCAGTCGAATGAATACCTAGGAACGTGAAGGGAATCGAAGAAAGATGAAGGACGTTGATGGTAGTCACGGTCATGCGCCGTTGGTATCATCCTTGTGTGCCGCCGCGACGTGTCCAGCGTCAATGAAGTCTGTGGCTGGAATGGTATGCCTTGCTTTCCTCTAAGATTGTTGCGATGGTATAAGATTTAGGTCAAGGCCGTTACTATGGTCTTCAGTATGATGTTTCGCCTTGTTCTATGCCAAGTTGACTTTCATTGCCGTTTCCCATGCTGTCACCTTTTGTTCACCTTCACCCAGGGCTGGGGGAGAGGGTGCCATATGTCTCTCCGTTGTCAGCGTCAGTTAAACCCCGCGTTTGACATCCAAGTGGTAACATCACTGGCACTCCTCCAATGTCCATCTCTCATCTCCAGAACATGAGCACTCAATCAATCACTAGGTCGCTTCTACATGTAAGCAATCAACGCTCATGCTTACTGCTTTCGTCTTCCAAACCCTGCCTCACCGCGACGTAGGTGTCGATGGATCAATCTTTCGCTACATTCACCCCGAATCCCGATGACGGCAAGTAAGTATACCACTACCTTACTATCAGTGATAGGCATTGACTTTGACATACTTCGTGGACGTCTGTCAGATGCTTCTTCCGCTGCTACAAGGGCTTTCCAGCCATGAAGGTATGGACCTGGCAGGTCGCATCAGTGATTGTAAGTACATAGAGTCAGAGTTGGACAGTCCTGACGCGTATGAATGATGCACGCGTCTTAGGTGTAGTGGCCTCGTTTCTAGTATCAGATCGTTGTATGAAGCCTTAGTATATAGTGTAACAGATGGTAGCGAGCGGAATGAGGCAAGTCATCTTTCGATCCAGCACCGTGACGACGTGTTTCGATTCGGATGCCATAGCCGGAGAAGGTGTGAGGCGAAGGTCCTGGATCACCGACGCGTCCATCAGTCAGTTCGAATCACAAGAACGGTGAACCTTATAGAACTTGAAGAATCATACGCGACCACATCTTCTATGAGCCGCCACGCCGCTCCCGTTATGATCCGCTTGAGGTTCTTTTGTGCCAGTGATCCTTATTGTTATACAAGCGCCCCCGGTCGGAGGTTCAGCACTATTGTTCTCCGAACCTTTATTGTTTCATATGAGCGCGCTAGACCCGCCTCATTCAAAACGGTACTCCATCGAGAACAGCACAATTAAAGAATGATCCTTCTCAATTCTGTTGTAAGATCAGAGATGATCGGAGCGAACGATCCCCGGGCTCCATGTACTGCGCCACAATTTACATTGTCTTTACGCCTCGTGGCCCATAGCCGCTGCCTCAATACATCAACGGTCCCATCTTCTGATTGCTCCAAAATCCCCATGTGAATCCATTGGTTCTTCCATATTTATATGTACAAGAAATATGATGTACGCCGACATTGCAACAGAAGGATGTGTATGATAAATAGTCGTACAGATGATATAAAATAGCAGAGCATCAACAAGCAAGGAATGGCGATCTCAAACCGCCATGATTGTCCGTCAAAAGAGTGAGCCTAATCGAAAAAGAAAGTGCCGTAGAGAGTGGGTCGTTATACCATTGGTGCAGGACGGAACGATATGATCTCATCGTATAACAGCTCCTTGAGCTGTTCCCGACTTATATCATCCTTGTGCACTGGAAGGGGAAAGGTCAGCAAAAGGTGTCGCCGGAAAGATGGTGGAGAGACATACGATCAAATTCGAAAAATTCGGGATCAAGTGGTGGTGCGACGGGCTCATCATCAGGATCATGATACGCCTCGAGATACGGGTGTGCGAGGGCATCCTCGACTGATATGCGCTTCTTGGGATCGAAAGTGAGGGTTTTTGTGAGGAAGTCGATAGCGAGTGGGTTGGCGTTGGGGAAGATGGCGCTAAATGGGCGGCGTTTGCGGAAGGGGAGAGCGCGTATGTAGTCGCGGGACCGGCGTGTAGTTATGGCATAGAACTCGTCTAATGTGGGTGTTCCGAGGACGTCGAGGATAAGGGTAAGCTGATGGTGGTAGTCGCGACGGGGAAGAGAGGTTTGCCGGAAAGCATCTCAGCGAGTATGCAGCCGACGGACCATACATCGATGGCCTTGGTATACTGCTTGAACGTAAGCATAATTTCGGGCGCGCGATACCAGCGGGTGGCCACGTATTCGGTCATAAAGCCAGTTTCGGTGCCAGACGGCTCGGCCGTTTTCACAGAGCGAGCGAGACCAAAGTCACAGACTTTGAGATCACAGTTCGCGTTTAACAAGAGATTGGACGGCTTGAGATCACGATGGATAACGTCTGCGGAGTGGAGAGCCTTTAGGGCCCGTAGTGTCTGGTAGATGAAGTACTGGGCATGGTCGTCGGAAAGGTCCTGTGTGCGAATGACGCGGTGCATGTCGGTCTCCATGAGCTCCTGAATTACTGCAAAGACGATGAGCAACAGTCGAGAAAATCAGAAGGCTAATAGAAGGACGTACAATACACTTCCTTGAAGGATTCTATGCTGGAGGGCTTGATAATGTCCAATATCGAGATGATCTAAGATGGAGATGAGCATCTGTTGTGTTCAAAGAGAAGCTGACGAACGTTCTCGCTGACGCCCGCCTCGCTGAGAAACTTTAGCAGTTTCAGCTCCCGCAGCGTTCGCAGACAGAACATGGAGTGATCAAAGGGCGCAATCTTCTTGATGGCGACTTTGCGGCCGCTGGGCCGATGCACCGCTGAGCAGACAATGCCGTACGCGCCCTCGCCGACGACGTCGAGCACCTGGTATTGGGTTCCTACAAGCGACATTTAGCTCCCGCCGGATCGCCACTGACGGACTAGGTGCACTGACCGACATTGAAGCGGACTTTGCGAGGAGCCGGGGTCGCGGCCGTCGACGCAGCATGGCTGTGCTTCGCCTTGGTCTGTGCTGCAGAGGTATCAGGCATGGCGACGATGGTGGTGTGGTGGGAGAAGGAGGAGGAGGACGACAGGTAGACAATAGCGATCAGACCGTTGTTTTGGGCTGTATGGCTATATATCTCTGAAAGACTTGGCTTCACATGGAACAAAAAAAAGAACAAGGGCACCCAATGGAGTGGTATGCCCTTATCCTTACTCAGATCACTCTCATTTCACGCGAATTTCTTTGACGTCGTCAACATTTGCCATGGTGATGGTTGTGGTTGGCAAGCTGTATCTGGCTAGCGATCCCACCACTGCCCACCACGGCCACGACTCTCATGAGGTTCCCAGGGTCGCCATAATCCCTCTCATTTGCAACGGAGACGGATTGGCTGATCTGATTGATCTGCGACGGTGCCTCCATGGCTCCATCCATCCCATAAACTGCGTGCGCGAGCTTGTGCGAGGTTCTCCTCGACGTGATCCGAACACGGTTTGTTTCTCCTTTGTATGTACACCCTATTGTTCGCTCAAAAGTGTCAAGTAGCCCAACGGCAAAGGGCCTCTCCAAAATACCATCAACGATCGGTACCATTGACCTGGTATGATCTGTGGGGGTTCCGGCGTTCCGCTCACTTGGATATGCCCTGGTATGCCGCTCCCGCCGGCCTGATATGAGTTCCCGCCAGCCTGATATGAGTTTCCGCCAACCTGTATATAGGGTTGGCTCCGGCCATGGTCTACTGATCTTCTTTCTGATGCCAGTCCACCGCTAGAGCCTAGAAGTCGCAAGAGGTCGTAAGTGATGGACGTTCGATGAATAGAGAGACTGGTTTCAAGAGCGCTGGAAGGCGGTGTGATATTCCTCGCCTATGTAGTCAAGGGACTCAGGCCTCCGACGGCAAGCCGCCTAAGAGGTCCAATATGGGCACCTGATGGGCACGATTTCGCTGACAGAACCCGAAATTCAGCACTTTGAAACCGGATCTCTGAGGCGGCTTGTCGGTGCCTTTGGGTCGCTCGGAGTTCTACCAGTGACGCCCTATCGACCGAGGTACAGACCTGACAAGTCAGGAGTACCGAGTATCTCACGTCGCGAATCTCCATAGGAATGGCCACTGACAAGACGGAGGCATACCTGGTCTGTGCGTGAAACATCCTCACATTGACAGGCTAATCAAAAGAGGCACGCCACACAAGACGCCTACTTTTGTGATGATATCGATGCACATCGCAACGATGTGAAGAATGAGCGTGAGGCTCATCCTGAGGTCATAAGAACATCATGTTCACTGGAAAGTTGGGTTCAGCATGTGCCTTCCCATAAGCTTCTGACAGTTCCGCTGGCGTAGGTCGAAGCCGTCACTGCTAAGACTAGAGCAGCGTCCAAGCGAGATCAACGCGAGTAGTTCCGAACGCGAAGAAACGCGACAAACACGCGTTCATCACCGAGACCGTTGCGAGAGCCCTCCGTCACCTATACCTGCAAAATCCCCACGAGACGTATTCATTTGAATACGCGTCTCATTGACGGCGGTTTCTCGTGTTTAGGACTTGCGCCGGCAGTCTCAGCGGCACAAAGCTCAGAGGGCTGAATGCCTGATGGAAGATGCAGAAGATTCCACGAACATCTACGAACATCACCTTCTAATATCGGTAGTTGGCCGTTGCGTTGGGGTTTCCATAGAGTTGCTGATCTCGACGCTCCGGTCCACTCGTGTCCTGCTCGTGTCATTGTTGCTTGTATGTAGCTAGACAAGTGGATCAATTGAATCCGGGACAAGGTCAAGCATGCTCCCCCTTTTGCAGACAATAACCTCCAATCAGACAGCAGACAGCGGACAGAGAAGCGGAGACGAGAAGTAGTGATCTGCCGGCTCTGGCTTCAAGCCAGGCCAGCCGTGGGCCAGCCGTACCCAGGCCAGAGCCAGGCCGGGCCGTAGCGACGGCTTCATAAAGCCCATGGCCTGGCTTGGGATCCTGAAAGCCGTAGGCCAGCCGTCGAGCCGTGGCTCAACACCGTGTCAGGTATCGAATGAAACATGCTGCAGGACTTCACGAGAGCTCCACTTCGGCCAGAACGTAGCGTCTAGTTGCTATTGGCAGGTTCTTTGGGATTGTTTATTCAGTCGGGCAGGTGGAACTAGGTCGCGCGGTGGGTGATTTCCAGATCAGGAAATGCAAGACTTGTAAGTTGTCAGCTCTCACTCAACATTACTCGACGCTCAGGTGCCCACTGTATGAATCTATCAATGAGATATGTCACTCGTAGTGCGCAAGGTCAAAGTCTTACCATATCACACCCCCGCCGCACCGCCCGCCGCATCCTGCCGCATCCCGCCCCAAGCCGTGGCTCAAGCCGGAGCCAGGCCAGGGCCAGCCGTGACTGACGGCCTTGGCCTGGCTTGACATTTCGGTGAGCCGTAGCCTTGCGAAGCCAGGCCAGGCCGGCGGCTTCAGGCCAAAGCCGGGCCAGCAGATCACTAACGAGAAGAAAGGCACAGTTTGAGATTCCGCGTTTGCGTGCACCTATTACGTTCCGTCAGCTTCCTGTTTCCCAAAAATCAAGGCAAGAGGTCTTCACTGTTCAGCAAGTGCCAAGGGCGAGGCACAGGGCGCGAGGAATACGATGCAACGGCACTGGGCGGCAGTGGGCGGCATGCAAGATGGTTCCGGCAAAGCCTCCGAAACCTCGCAATCGGCATTTGACCGGTCCGAGTTTGACCGTATTATGTCCCTTACAAGGCGCACCGACCCTGCTTACTGCCAACCCCTTGTCCAATTGTCCTCCGGATAAGTACAAGCAAAAGCATATATTCGTCCAGCTTTCGATACTCGGGGCAATTCTCGAGGTGGACGGACGTGTATTGACATTGCTGTTGAGATCCCGACCTCTTTGACGCATCCACATCTTTCAGAAGGATAGCCTTTGAAATTGATGCTACCATCAAGTACCATTCTCGATGCCAGGCATCGCAGTCGAGCTATCATCGTACAGGGAGCTCACATTAGAGAGTCTGTCGACAACTCAAACTGAAACTCTCTCCTGATATGACTGGATCGCGTGATAGTGGCTGTCAGTGCCAGTGGCTCACTGGAGCAAGTATGTATGTCTCTCAATCGCTGCGCCACAATGAACCTGCATTAGCTCTCACGCAACTCGAAAGAGACGGGTTCAACACGACGATACATTCATTGGATTTGAGATGTAATCCAACTTTTCTTTGCTACGGCAACCATAGAGTATCCAAATTTTTTCCCTCCGTCTCTCAGAAAAAAATTGGTATTTTGGGCTGACTAGGGAGACTAACCATAGAGTAGCCGTTGGTTGAGCAAAAAGTGCAGGGTAAACATGACCGAGTCGTGGAAATGTAAGTCAAAAATTGGGATTCGGGATAGCGCTATTGGGGTAGGTCTCACTGGGCACTCTCAAGAGAAGTGACGACCTAGTCATTTGCTGCTCACTCTACTATGCGAGTCCACATACTTTGTCTACGGATGTCAGACTCGGATGTGATAGAATTCGGTTGTCAATGAGTCTGATCAACTTGAACGCAGGCCTAGTACGATAGTGCAGTAATGATGCCGCTCTACAGAAAACCCACGTCGAGAGAAACAGACATAATTCAACGTAGTCCGCCTGTAGCTCGGTCTTGGCTCGGTAGCTGCAGTGACACTGTTTTAATTTAAACTTCAAGCTTCTTCAAGAAGGAAGCCACAAGCGTGTGATTGCGTCACATGACGTACTTACGCTGCATGTCGTCGTCGAGTCATTGTCAACTTGAACAAACATAGGTTGGCGAACTACGCTCATCTTCATCAAGTGCGTATGATTCGTTGAGCTCAGTACCAGCTTTCTGAAAAAATACTGATCATTGCTCTACAGCCCTATACATGTGCAATTAAGTAATAGCCACGTCCAGGCGCTTAACTTGGTTATCTATAGGAACACGAAGTCAGTCGAACCCTTCTACAGCAGTTCAGCCACAACCCCAGCCCCAGCATGCGACGCCCAATATCTGAAAAATCTTGTGTTTCTTCCTCCCTCTTCCTCTGATGTCGACGATCAACAACCTGCCTCCTACGCCATCTCGACCCATTGTCAACCATCTCTCCCGAGAAGGATTTCCGTGGGCTGTAAATCCAAATGACTTTCTTGTAGACCACGAGACGCACGAATGCACAAATTTTGTGGCGCCTAGTTCCCCTTCGTCTCCATCAGCCATCAATTCGCCTTGGCCTGTACTAGAGGTCATCCCAGGACAAAGGAACTCGTACCGTTCCAGCTACTACTATGGCGAAGCGTCTGACAACGAGAGTCTGAGCTCGGACGAATCTTGGGATTTTGTCGATGTCGATGTGGAGTCAGTCTCTACAGCACCAACCAGCAAGGATAGTCAGGTACGCTAGTTTAGTTTGTGCAAAGATACTTTTCTGATGTAGCATATCATGCAGCTCTCGACGGGGAATCGAACGGGCCCACCAGAGGTTGTCAAACTTGAGGAATTCATCTCTCCAGAACTCCTCCCTGATATCTTGATCGTCAACGACCCACGCGGAAAGACCAAATTCATAACAGAATTCCAGAGTGCCAGCCAAACGACGCGGTACAAACGCATCTACCCACGCATTGATGCTGACATTGCCTCTTCCTTCCGCGCCCACTCAATCCCAAGCGAGGCCACACTCGACTTCACAGATGCTCAAACCCTAGGCGTCGGCGGCCATTCGCGTGTCTTCCGTGCGCGGTTACGCCTTCCTATCCCGCTCACAGCCAGGTCCCGCTCGGGGGATGTCTACGTTGCCGCCAAAACCTCTCTATCCGACTTGCACTCGCACGGCATGCTTCGGCACGAAGCGCGGTTCTACGCCAAGGCCATACCGCCACACATGTGCGAGTACTGGACTGGACATCAATTTGTTGCAGACGCAATATACGACGATGGAACGACTGGCGTGCTACCCATCGTGGCGGTGACGCCCAAGTTCTACGGGTTCTATGTCCCAGAGAACTCGAGTTATCGGAGATTGGTCAGTCCGATTATGCTGGTGGAGGAGTGCGGGGTGCCAGTTGATAGGGAGGAGCTGAAGGCTGAGGAAAGGTATGCTGAGAGCTGCATTCATTGACCTCTTCTAAAGCATTGATACAGAGAGCTTCTGTATTCGTTCGTCGCCCGTCTGCATCACGCAGGACTTAGTCACGGATCATTCAAAGTCTCCAATATCCTCCAGCAGCCAGGCCCGCTACACCTCGAGCCATACAAGCGCTCATGGGATGCCCCAACCTTCCGCCTGATTGACTTTGGAAGGGGAGAAAGACGGCAAGAGGTATCGGGGAGAGAGTGGAGGAAGTTTCTGAGGGAGGAGCTTGACGATGTAAAGGACGAGATTTATGGGCGTAAAAAGCAAATGCAGGATCCAGAGTCTGGCAGGACATATACCACACGAAGGTTTTTACGCTCGAGTGCGGGTCTGATATGATAGTTGTCACAATTCAGCCATTCTGGTCGTGTTTGTTCAACTTGCTGCTTTCCAGGAATTGGAATACTTAGTCCCACGTTCATAAGCGGAATTTAATTATTTGTTCGAATCTTTACTGCTGTTTCGACATGAGTTGGTCTCAGATGTCAGGGCTCTGACTACTGAGCTCGTTTGTTCGTAACACAAATGAGGTGTGTAATAGACCATCGCCATACTGTTACTCGTTGTTCGGTAGTGTCAGTTCCTCGTGCACCCAGAAACAGACGTGATTTCTGTCGGGCACGTAACCTCCTCAAACGTTACACTCGGGTTGTCTGCACCTTCGAACCAATCTACACCACCAATTCAATACAAAGCGGACTCGGACTTGGAGCGAAGACATACCAAAGCGGAAGTAGCATCCTTCCTGGACGGCAGATGGTAGGTTGTCACAGTCGGCGCGGGTTGACACGCCACCGTAGGTCGCGCCCTAGTGAGTTGGTGAGTATGCAAAGAAGAAAATGATGAAAGATGGGGAGTAAGAGAAGAGGAATTAAACGTACGCCATTCCAACTTCCGTACTGCGCTGGGCATCCAGAGGTAAAGATCCCCACTCCTCCGCCTGGGATGAGGAGATCAAACTGGTTCGAACCGAGGTCGCCTCCCGTGTTCGTGGCTTGGACGATCTTGATTCACATATAGTCAGATTTCCACTATCAATTCTAAGAAAATTTGTTAAACCATTTTCTTCCCGCTAGAAGCCAGCGACGTGCTCGTGAACGTCAGCTCATAGCACGCGCAGCACCATGATGACTCTGAGCCGCCAGCGATGGTCGTCGCGGCAAAGCCATACGCAAGGGTGTCGTCGACTGCCCAAGGGGAGTTGCTGGCGCAGGTGAAAGCGGTGCCGCCGTCACATCCAGAGGTGACGTCGGGGTCGGCCAAGACGTTTTGGTTCGCGTCGCAGGTGAGGACGGGTTGGTTTACAGATGCCTGGGTTGCATGTTGGGCTGAGAGATGTTAGCGAGATCGTCGCAACGCACCTTTCCGCTCCAGGCGCAGGAGGGCTTGCAACAATCCCTACGAGGCGCGTCAATTAGCATCTAATGAACATAAACAGACATGGACATACCAGTAGCGCGTAGTCGTCCCACTGGACTGCGCATACGCGCCAAAGGAGAAGAGTGAGACGATGGCAAGAGTCGAACGGATGGACATTGCGATCTATGAGTGAGGCAAGGCATGTCCGCGTTTTATAGTCCGGCAAAACGATTTCGGAGGATGTAAGGAAGATACAGGTGGGGCGATACTGCTCACGTTCACAGCAGGCTCATTGGCATGCCAACCTCAGGATGAGAGCGTGGAGCTGGGACGATGTCGGGGCAAGTTGCTCCTTCACGACTGTGAGCGGATATTCTTGGATCAGGTCAGATGCCTGGAAATAAGCATAAGGAGCAGATCATTTGGCATACGTTGATTCCGTATTTTCGGCGAAACAAGAGTTCGGAATTATTGCAACCTGCGGGAAGCTGCGCACGGTTAGAATCAGGCTACCTCGAATACTATGAACACTGGACCTCGAGAGGGGAGTAGATAGCCGCGAGCTAATGACGATAAGATGCAGTTGCTTCACAAGATAGTTGTGGGCGGAGGTGTGCGCTTGCGTGGTCGAGGTGGCGGAAGTAAGACGCTATGATAAACAAAGGGCATGTCGATAGTCATTCACCGTAATGGCCAATGATAGATCCAATAATAATGCATATTGCCTACTTACATAAAAAAACGTATGGAGTGCGTGAGATATGGAGGGGAAAATATTGCAGGTGAGAGAACAAAGCACGACAACAACCAAAAGGAAGGAAGTCCAGATTTTTTATTTTAGGTTACGGTTTCGCACCGCGGCCACCACGTCCACCTCCACGTCCGCCACGAAGAGTTCCACCACCCCGCGGTTCTCCCTGCGGCGCGCCACCGCGTGGACGACTGGGAGGGCGATCGCCGCGCTCCTTCTTCGTCTCGACGGTGATGCGCACTTGGCCCACCTCCCCACCCACCTCAATCCACATCCCACCTCCGCCGCCCTGCGCAACAGGCAAACACGCGATGATTGCGCGCCTCGCAGCCTCGACCGTGGTGAACTCAACGAAAGCACATGCCTTGGAACGCACGACGTCGACTTCCTTGGTCGGTCCGAAGATATTCAACTGGGCACGGAGATCCTTTTCGCTGAGAGGCTCGGTGACGCCCTGAGAAAGGTAAGTAGATTTTCAACAAAAGAATGTAAATAAATACCTTGACGAAACAATGAGGCGTTGTGACCGAGTTGGCAGCGACATAGTTAGGATGAGGACCGCGGGTGTTGGGCTGAGCTGGAGCAGGCTGCTGAGCAGGAGTCTGTGTGCCGCTAGCAGGTGCCGACGGAGGTGGGACGACCTCGGTATGGCCCTTGGACTCCTGCGCGACATTGGCACCCCACTTTTTGGAATTAGCGGCAGCCAAGTTGGCCCAGGTCTTGGGCTGAGGAGGCTTGGGCGGTGCCTGCTCAACAGGAGCAGGAGGAGGCGGCGTGGGCTCCGGAGCGGCATGGACACCATTCGTCTTCGCCGCGGGAGGCTCCGGCTCGGGCGTAGGCACCTGGACAGGCGGTTCCGGAACGTCCTCGACGGTGACTGGGGCCTCCTCCACTACCGGCGTGGGAGGCGCAGGTTCCGGCTCAGGTGTGGGCTCAGCGACAACCGGAGCGGGCGGCGGCGTTGGTGGCGGCGATGGCGTTAGTTCGCGGGCGGGCGGCTCTGGCGCAGCAGCAGCAGGTGCAGGTGCAGGCGGTTCGTGAGCCTCCTGGACAGGCTGCTCGGGGACGGGTTCCTCGTTCTCATCGCTCTCGACAGATTCCTCCTTGAGAAAGCGGAAAATGTCGTTGAGGACAAAGTACCCGTTGGGCTGCTCGGCGAGGAAAAAGGTCTGCACGAATTTGCGCCACGGATCATTGCGATTGGACATTTCGCCAATGACCTGGATGATGATGCCACCGTTCGCAGAGGATTGCGCGTCGACCGAGTGGATGAACACCTTGCAGTCCTCAAAGCCTATGCTCGTAATTTTCGCGTGGATTTCCTGCGTTTTGGTCAGAAACGGGCCCAAAGTCGCGCAGAGCACCTACCTGCTGGCCGTGACAGGGCTTGCCATCTTCTCCCTCAGTCCCATGTATAAAAGTCGATTTTTTCGTATAAAAACAGTGTAAACGGTCGGGCTGCTTGTTGACAAAGGTGTAATATTGGGGCACAAACTGCCAGCCGACCTCGGAAGGAACGACAGTGCGGTGGGCGGACGATTCGGAAGATGGCGCGGTGGTCATTCTGCTCTTTTGTCAGCGAAATTCATTGGGTTGTCGGCAGGAAAAAGAACTCACATGTGGGATTAAAAAAGGTGGAAATCTAAGTAGAATGAGATGGAAGTAGGACTGGATTCGTACAGTGTACAGGGAGGAGATGGATGCCAGAGGCAAGAGGAAAAGAGCTGTTCCACAAACAAGCGCAAATTCGCGACGCCCCGATTCTCAAAATGGCAATCCCTTCCGAGGCTTTCTTTCCTCTTCGACGCCGTCGTTAACGGGCGGGAGGTCTCGCGCTCAACGCTCTGATAAATCTTTGAGTTCTAAAATCATTCAATTCGGCTTTTTCCAGGTCGTTTCCACTGTTCGACGGCATAATCTGCGTCGGGATGTCGATCAAAGTGGCGCACCAACTCCTCAGAGCATTGGTCCCGAACGGCGCGCCGAACACTGTCGCGCATTGCCGCAAAAAGCTTGGCGGCGGTAGGACGATCGGATCGTGGCGTTTTGCGTCCAATCGGTGTGATTCTTTAAGGTGTGTCCACAAGCGCCCACGAAGCGAAGAAACGGCTCCTTCTTCAACCGTCACTCTCTTCGTAGGTCGTTCTGTGGCTGGGTTGACCATAAACATGCCTGTTGTTTTCGAGACAAAGCCATGGAACCTGCCTGAGTGCTCGTTGATCTGCAGAATGACCTTCTCCAGCAAGACTTACTAACATGTAACAGCTTTTGCGTCCGAACATCCGCTCCTTCTCTCCAATATCACCTCTTGTCTCACATCTTTAAGCGAATATCAATACCCTGCGACTCGGACACCTGCCGCACAACCCTCGCCGTCTCCAACCTTTGTGAAGGGCTCGAATACATCCTCTTGGCACCAATGGCAGACTCTAGAGCGTATAGCATTGAGTTATTAAATTTGCGAGGGATAATTGATCATTTCTGGAAAGGGGGGCACGATTATGTCGCCGGTAATGAGTTCTTTGTGGCGGATTGCGCACCCTGTAAAGGCCTGATGATCATTGGAGATGCGTGGGCTGGACTGAGGATATACAGTGAGCGTGTGAATGGAAGGATGGGTACCGTGGAGAAGGCGAGGCAAGGTCAGTCCGAATCGCAGTAAGAATGCAAAGATCTCGACGGTGCACAAACTCTTATGGTACAATTGAAACTCTCTACAAACGTCTGTTTGTGTGACAAAATTACTAGACAAAATTATCGACCTCTAACACTCGGACTTACATCACCGTCATCAGCATCGCCTGGCAAAGCAGGGTGTAGACGGCGAGTTCTCAGCCTCGTACGGCGGGCAGGCGGCCCACTGGCCTCAGGTGTACCAGCTGGACTATCCGGATCCATATCAACATCTCTGGCGTATGGGTCATAGCTCGGGGGTGGAGGAGTATTTTCAAATTCCTCGTCGTCTGGTTCAAGATCCATCTCCTCGTCGCCACCAGCTCCTATCGTATCATCATCGCCGGGCTTTCGCGGGGCACTGGCATTTGGGTTGATTGGGAAGTTATCCGGAACGCTTTGCGATTCCACCCAGGCATCTACGATTTGGACGGCGGTAGTTACGTCGCCTGTCTGATTGGCAGTCCAAAAAGAAGGCGTATATCCCAACTCATTGATCTTGGCCCAAACATTGACGATGGCAAGGCACGGGTGTACGTGGCTGTAGATGACCGGGAACCCATTGAAGGGAAACCGGAAATTTCGAGACTTCCCGGTGTCCTTCCATTTTCCACCGACTTGCTGTAAAATTTTCTGCATGATGACGTGTGTGTCGGATAGGCCAAGAGCCATCAGCTGGTATGAATAGCCTTTGCGAGGACGGGGAAAAGCCTGAATCGTCGGCGGTCAGCGAAATTGGAGAAATCTTCCACTTGATTCTGTTATACGCACATCTTGATAGTACTTCTTTTTTCCAAACTCTAGCTTCGCATTATCGTTGGCGTAGCGAGCAAGCTTTTTGATAGTGGTGCTCGCGGGAACGAGAATGAGGCCGCTTTTGCCATCGAACAACCTGTGGTAGGTCGCCGTAACTGACACACACGCCGTTAGCTTTGTACTGCATTTGCATACAGGTATGGAATACAGAGGAACGTACGAAAGAAAATGTTCCAACGGGTGTCAAGGTTCAAGAACGACGAAAACGGACACCCCAAATGGTACTCCAAGGCGCGGAGCTGCATCGCAGAATTAGCAGAATTAGCTATGTTATTTATAACAAAGACATAAACGCCACTTACCCATCCTTTTGCCCGAGTCATCCAGTATCTTGGTATACAGTGACAGCCGTCCACAGATGAGCAGTCGTTGGCCAGGTGCGTAATCAGACAGAAATCGCCCAATACGGAAACGAGTATGGCACGCGCTCGTGTAGCTGCAGAACGACGAGGGTTGGGACCCAGGACATTGACAAGGGGAGTTGGTTTGAGGCTTGTCCGCTTCCGTTTCCTTGGTGGAGTGACTGGTAGCGAAGATTCTTCCTCGTCCTCGTCCGCCGCGTCGACGAATTCCTCGTCATCCTCTGAGCTTTTTATCGGCGACGAGGAGTCTACCTCCTCGACGGCTGGAGCGGCATTAGGGTAGAAACCAGAAGCAGTGGGCATAGCCGTGGGCAGAGCGTCTCTTCTACTGCCATGTTCAATCCAGTAATCTATATAGGTGCTGGCCCTTACACGTCCTTGTTCTCCTTTGGTGGCGCATCAGGGGATAGATCAGTCGGCTATGAACGCATCAGACAAGCATCAGAAGAATGGAGAGCAGCCGCATGCGAGACGTCAAGGCAGTCTAAGGTCCGAGTCAAGGCGGGATCAAGCGAAAAGTCACAGTCGCCGGCTTGAAGAGTGCAACTTGCGGCCACACTTGGCCAGAGTGATGTCTAGTGCAGGTATAGAGCACTGTTCTGAAAAAACATAAGTCCTAGAAGTCCATATCGAAAGAGCCTGAGAACACCGCCTGATAGTGCAGTTTCCGACTCCCCGTCGATGGCCCTTCATGTTGTGGGTCCAAGAAACAATTGGACCGATTTGGGTCCGATCACGTTGAGTTACTAACCTAAAACGAGCCAACATCATTGTCACGCGCACTAGCGATCCTTGCTTCCAACGCCCACTGCTTCCACTCCAACCATGACAGAATATGTTAGCTTGCAGGATATTTCCTTGTCCCCCAACCCAGCGAGCGACTACGAACCCGTGCAGTTCACTACGTCGCACGATAGGGTGAGTTACTTGTTTCTTTGTCCACCTGCCTCGCTGACGCGCTTTAGCTCGATGAAATAGAGTTCTGCATGGGCTTGGACCGTGGCACGATAGATAAAAACGCCGATTCTCCTTTACACCAAGCCTCAAGTATTACTCTTCTGTCTAGCGCCGGAAATCAGGCTGACATTCCGTCAGTGCACGCCGATATGGTTCCGCTGTTTCGCCAAGGAATATGGACATTGCTTCCTTCAGCAGAAGTCCAACAAAAACTCTACGACGCGTACTTTACGAACTCTAAGAACGGGACACGAAAGCGGATCCATTTCTCCGAAGTACGCTGCTCGTATACTCATTCACCGGCTCTTACTCACATAGTACCAAGGTAATCCCGATCCAGGACTCTTACGAATACGAATTTCACTGCCACAAGCCACCCCAGGGGAAACACTTCTACGCCTCTGGACAGCGCTACCCATACCCGGTCAAGAAATTTCCCATTGTTCGCACATCCATTCACCCTTGCTTCGTAATACCGTCCAATACCGCCTATATGGTAGCCGGGTATCCTAGCCTAGCTCACATCAAGCGCATGGGAGACACTCGATTCAGACTATGTGCCAATCTCCAAGTGGTTCTCCATCGCCCAATATTCGTTGGGTTCCTCGGTTCTACGCACACGAAGCGTGACTTTCCCAATCGACGAATACCGGCTGCTCGTCAAGAGCCCCGCACTCGCAGGGTGCCCGCTGGTCCCGTCGACCCTGATGCCGCTCCTGATCCACGTCGCGCACTGTCGCCCAACAACGGCGTCCCGTCGTCGTCATCCCAGAAGAAAGGAGGCAAGAGAGTCACCATCGCCACTCCTCCTTCCAAGTCGAGGCCTGTCAAGGGAGTCACCCAGACGTCAGCACTGGCAACTTCTGGCCAATCTGATGCAGGGACGTCGGCCACGAGCAGGAAGCGCAAGGCTACCAGATCATCAGAAGATGAATCGCCGGCTCCAAAACGACGTAGTCCGCGTCTTGCCAGGGCTTGACCGGAAGTCGTCCATCTTAGTTATTTAGTCCAACTATCTATGTGCCACTCGCTATTGTATCTACGTTGTCCTTGTTTTCGCATTGCTGTAGGAAAATCATAATGTTAAATGTATCTCATCTTTGCGATCACGTTTGATTACCAAACCGGCCATTGTCGGCCAACCTCATTGTCACGCGCTCTAATGGTCCTTGCTTCTGAACCCCCACTACCGACAAACGAACTATGGCACAATATGTTAGCCTTCAAGATATATCGCTGTCCTCCAACCCAGCGAGTGACTTTGAACCAGTGCAGTTCACTACGTCGCACAACAGAGTGAGTTGCTTGTGTCTTTCAACCTGAAAGAGTCTTTGTCCAACCGCCTCACTAACCGTGATTCAGCTCGATGAGATAGAGTTCTGCATGGGCTTGACGCGTGGCGCGATAGATAAATATGCCGAGTCTCCTTTGCATCAAACATTGAGTATGACTCTTCTATCTACATATCGTTCGTGTGCAGGCTGACATACCGTCAGTGCATGACGATATGATTCCGCTGTTTCGCAAAGGAACATGGACATTGCTTCCTTCGGCCAAAGTTCTACAAAAACTCTACGACGCGTACTTTACAAACTCCAAGAACGGGACACGAAATCGGATCCATTTTTCTGATGTACGCTGATCGCACCTGTTTACTGGCTTTTACTCATATAGTAAGTACCTTCTGAAGGTAATTCCGATCCAGGAATCGTACGACTACGAGTTCCACTGCCAGAAGCCACCCCAGGGCAAACACTACTACGCTAATGGACAGCGCTACCCATACCCCGTCCGCAACTTTCCTACAGTCCGCACATCTATTCACCCTTGCTTTGTGGTATTTTCCAATACCGCCTATATGATAGCCGGGTATCCTAGCATGGCTCACATCAAGCGTATGGGAGACTCTCGATTCGATCTATGTGGTAATCTCCAAGTAGTCTTGAAGAGGCCGATATTCGTTGGGTTTCTCCGTTCTACGCACACGAAACGCGATTTCCCCAATCGACGAATACCGGCTGCTCGTCAAGAGCCTCGCACTCGCAAACAGCTCTCTATTCCCGTCGACCCCGGTGCCACTCCTCCACCATATCGTCCATTGTCACCCAAGAACTGCGTCCCGTCGTCATCAATCCAGAGGAAGGGAGGCAAGAAAGTCACCATCGTCACTCCTTCCAAGTCGCGACCTGTCAAAGAAGTTGCCCAGACGTCAACGCAGGCAGCTACTGGCCAATCCGATGCAGGAACGTCGGCTACGAGCAGGAAGCGCAAGGCTGCAAACTTATCAGAAAATGAACTGCTGGCTCCCAAGCGACGTAGTCCGCGTCTCGCCAAGACTTGACCGGGAGTCGCGATTCTGATCTCTATCTTATTTATCTACTCCAACTATCTATGTACCACTCATTTACGTCGTCGTTTGTTCTCACATTGCTCTGGGAAAATGTGTATTCATGGATTGTTACGTTGTGTATAACATTATGAGTCCCGTCACGTTACCAGAACGCCAACATCGTGGTCCAGGTCACGCACTCTAACGATCCCTGCCTCTAACTCCCACTGCCGACAAAGGAACTATGGCACAATATGTTAGCCTTCAAAATATTTATTTGTCCCCGGACCCAGCAAATGACCTAGAACTCGTGCAATTCACTACGTCGCACGATATGGTGAGCTACTGGTGTCTTTGTCCACTCGCCTGGCTGATGTGTTCTAGCTTGATGAAATAGAGTTTTGCATGGGCCTGAAGCGTGGCGCGATAGATAAATCTGCCGAGTCTCCTCTACACCAAGCATCAAGTATCACTTTTACATCTAGCATCTGTGGTCCTGCAGGCTGACATCCGTCAGTGCACGCCGATATGGTTCCACTGTTTCGCAAAGGGCTATGGACATTGCTTCCTTCAGCAAAAGTCCTTCAAAAACTCTATGACGCGTATATCACAAATTCCACGAACGGGACACGAAATCGTATCCATTTCTCCGAAGTACGCTGCTCATAGTCGTTCACCGGCATTCACTCACACAGTACCTTCCTTGTAAAGGTAATCCCAATCCAGGAATTGTATGAATACGAGTTTCACTGCCTGAAGCCACCCCAGGGCAAACACTTCTACGCCTCTGGACAGCGCTACCAATACCCCGTCAAGAATTTTCCCATTGTCCGCACATCCATTCACCCTTGCTTCGTGATACCCTCCAACATTGCCTATGTGGTGGCCGGATATCCTAGCTCAGCTCACCTCAAGCGTATGGGAAACTCTCGATTCGACATATGTGCCGATCTCCAAGTGGTTCTCAGTCGCTCAATATTTGTTGGGTTCCTCGGTTCTACGCACACGAAGCGTGACTTCCCCAATCGACGAGTACCGTCTGCTCGTCAAGAGCCTCGCACTCGCAAGGTGCCCCCTGGTCCCGTCGACCCCGGTGCCACTCCCCCACCATATCGTCCATTGTCACCCAACAACGGCGTCCCGTCGTCGTCATCCCAAAGGAAGGGAGGCAAGAAAGTCGCCTCTGTCGCTTCAAAGTCGAGGCCTGCCGAAAGAGTTACCCAGACCTCGGCGCTGGCACTCTCCCACCAATCCGTTGCCGGAACTTCGACTACGAGCAGGAAAGGCAAGGCTGCAAAAGATGAATTGCCGTCTGCTCGTCAAGAGCCTCCCCTTACTCGCAAGGAGGCCGCTGGTCCCGTCGACCCCAGTGCCGCTCCTGAACCACGCCGTCCATTGTCGCCCAACAATGGCATCCCGTCGCCGTCATCCCAGAGGAAAAGAGGCAAGAAAGTCACCTTTGTCACTCCTTTCAAGTCGGAGCCTGCCAAAAGAGTCACCAAGACGTCAGCGCTGGCAGTCTCTGGTCAATACGACGCAGGAACGTCGAGGAAGCGCAAGGCTGTAAATCCATCAGAAGATGAATTGCCGCCTCCAAAGCGACGTAGTCCGCGTCTTGCTAAGCTTGACCGGGACTCGTCGTTGTGATGTTCATCTGCTTTTACGCCAATTGTCATGGCTTTCGCATTGCTGTGGAATGATTTAAATGTATACTATCGTGTATAGTTGGAGAATACAACCTATCGCTCCCTGAGTAACAACTAGCACAATGGGTGATGCTACTAGAGATACTCAATGTCCTCTGTGATTTTGTAGATACTTTATGTAGTCCCAAGTCGGTGCTCCTGTACACTTCACGCCGCTCTCGTTGCGGAAATTCTGACATTGATGTCCATCCGTCGTTTTCCCTTCCGGTCCCTTGACATCGATATCTACCACCAAAGAGATATTCGTACAAGGTGCGACGCCACTGCACTGGAATACCCCCGCTGTCCTAGCCGTACCGCGCACCGACTCGGGGTGCACGTTCTTAGAGTTGGAATTCGGCTGTCTCGCAGCCTGCTATGGCACCGATGTATGATATGCACTGGTCGATGGCGAGAATGCTTCGAGAGTTGTGAAGCGTCGCAGTCTTCAGCGCTGATCTGTGCAGTTCAGTACAAACGAGGGGGCGAGAAGGCTGGGAACTCACCCATGTTATTGATACCTGTGCCCGACATATGCATCGGTTCGAAAGCAGACCCGAAAAGATAGAGTACTGACATCCCTTGCCTGCTCCGCCTCAACAGAGTTCGTCATGCTCGTCAGAGTGGTTGAGTGTTATCTCCCATTGAGGATTGGACGTGTTTCCGCCATAGTCGTACCACTTCTGGCAGTTCCATGTCCACCATCTGATTGAGAGACGAGGCGCAAGTTCGATGTTCTATCTTGTTTTGTTGTGCTACAAGTTGTCTATGTTATTCGAGCGACAGAGCCTGTCACCTCAGAGGAGGTACCCATCTCAAGCCCTACGGCGGTTTCTTGAGGTGTCTGACTGCTGCTTTCAAGCCGCTCTTTCCGTCTTCTCCTGCTCGCCAGGGGATTGAGTATCAGAGCTGCAAGGAGCACGACTCCGTCCATGACCTGAAATATAACATAACGCGTATTCAATGGGAAACAATGTGTCTTGCTTACCACGACAAGACTGTATGCTACGGCAGCGGTAATATCAAACTCGGATTGAAAGACGAGTGATAATAAAGAAACCAGACCTGACGATGGTCATTTCAACTTGACGACAACATTCAATGGAAGCAAGCCTACCGCCTAGACAGTCAATCGCCATGAAAGGTATCGAGATACCCACAACCTCATTGTGCTTGTAAATCTCGTAGTACTGCGGTAACAGCCCAATCGCTAGAAGGACCGAGCTCATGACTCCGAAGAATTGCACACCACGATTGTTTCCACGACGATACGAGGGTCGAACAGCGAAGACCATTCCTACGTCGAATCCGCCACAGATAGCTAGGATGCAGACCACAATTATCCAGATCCTTGTCTTCGACCATTGACGCGAATAGTATTGGCACTACAGAGCCTATAAGCCAAAGGGAAAGTAAGGAGGATAAAGCGGCGCATACCTGCGACCAGGACACGAGTGCCAGAAAGGAAAAGAGATGGGGCTGGACTATGAGCGGGATGTTAAACTCCTGCACAATAGCGTACACGCCAAGAAACACAGTAGAGACAGCCCAGATCAGCCTGAAGTAGCACCGATGAGACGGATGATTGATACTTTCGGTTAATAGAACCCACACGAAGGAGGGCGACAATCCATCGGTGCTCTTTGTCCTCCAGCTTTTCCAGATTTGCGGCACGAGCTGAATGGTCCAGAATACTGCCCCTATAAACGGGTTCGGTATCAAATCGACGAGAGAGTAGTCTTGAATGCGCAGAGCCATACCCATGGTTCCTAGGGCGTTCGCAGCTGCATAGTTTTCTGGCATCGGCCAAAGGACAGGACTAGATGAGTGCACGAAGACAAGTCGAAATTCCGGCGTGGCGTACGTCACGCAAGGCAGTAAGAACAGCCGGTTTTAAATCCGGGGTTTTCTTCTATTCTAGTCATACTTGGACCTGAGAAAGACGCCAGAATGTCGTCAACGGATCTCGGGACAAACACACTGAAGACTCCGATAGATGTGAGCTTGAATCGACAAAAGCGATACGGAATGAAGGAGAGATCGACGGCCCCGGGTTCCTTCTCGAAGCTTGCTTTTCTTTGCTTCAACAGTCAACTACGACGCGCTTCTGTCTTTCAGAGACAGCCAACCGCCCAGCTCGACCAATCTGCCAGCAGACCATACTGCCAGCACATTGGACTAGTCGCGTCTTTTCGAACGGAATTTCACTTTTGGCTACTCGCAATGGCTCGGATGACGAACGGCACAGTCCTCAGCACTTTTCGCCTAGGACGACGATAGGGCGCCAACGAACGACGACAATCGCAGCGGAATTGTCGGGACGGATGGGGACAGGCGAATGCACATTGGCGTGGAGTCGGAACTGGGCTGGGCAAAGACTGGCGGGACGACGACAGACAGGCTAGTCCTCTCGGGCGCCCATTTGCGGAGAGCGGCGCGGCGCAAAGTGATTGAAGCCGAGGTGAATCTCTGTATGACTTTGGAGGAAAGGCAATATTGGTGAGTATCTGTACAAGGCGCGAATCCGTGCATCTGACAACGAGTGACATAGCCCTCGGACCAAAGCAGGGTGTACCAGACAGACGTCCATTGCCAATAAGTACGTTACCAAGCACGTCGCTCAGGGTCTTATCACCCCCATCTTCTACTCGCAATACGCCATCTCATCATGCGCGTTCGTTCAAAACCTCATCTTCTTCCCAACATCTGGAGCGAGGACCATTCATTACACTTCGCCTCGCTCTGGCCTCGCTCCGAACTTCGAATTATGCTCGTCCAGGCTAGGGGAAACTTCCTCCCTGCACCATCACATCTGTCAATGTCGACGCGGACCCGGAACGTACACTGCCCTGCTTTGTTCCCGGGCGGCTCATAGTGTCCATAAGACCCCAAGTCCGCCACCAGCCGTTCCTTGCGAACCACCATGAGCTCATTGACAACTCCGTTCGACTTTGGCGAGAGGCTTGGGATCTTTCTCATCGTCGAGGCAGCGATGTGAGCTCGACCAATGTTCCGCGTTCCTAATTTCTGACAGCAAGTAGCCTTTCGATGGTAGCGGTCACGGCTCTACTTGTATATGTTGGCTTCCGGCTCGTCAAGAAGTATCGTTCGAAGCGCGTCTACAAGAAGAAATGGGACATCGAGCCAGAGGACGCTTCCAACTCATACTACTTCATCAGCTTGATGTTTGGTGAACTCGTCCAGGCACTAGGTGTGCTCCGTCGCTGTGTTGATGACTATCATTTTCGCTGATGCGGCCCTCACAGGCGGGGTTCTGAACATCCAATGGATCATCGACGCGGTATGGCGGTTTCCCTTTGTATAGCTTCCGACAGGAACTCATGACGTTGCAGCAAGTAAGCGAAGGCTCACTTTGTACTGCACAAGGCGTCTTGAAGCAAGCTGGAGATGTTGCAGTGGCGTTAACGTGAGTGTAATACTCCTCGGATGACATGCGTTTGATTGACGTGTCCTCTCGCTCTAGTTCCCTCGTAAGCTCGCCTCATACCTTGGCTCTGCCATCATCAATCAATAACCACCTTTTAGGCGATCGCCCTCCAGACATTCACAGTGCTCGTGTTACGTTGGAGGGACCCATGGTGGTCATCAACCGTCGTTATATCCATCATCTGGTTGTTCGTCGCGCTCGTCGTTGGCATCGGAGCTGCGGTACATCCGTCTGATTATTACGGGGATACCGGATATTGTGCGTCTGATGAAGGAGCGACCACGCAGCTGCTGACTTCTTCTTTGACAGGGTGTTGGATAGGCAAGGACTACAAGGCCGAGCGGATCACGCTCGAATATCTTTGGCTGTGGATCGCCCTCATTGCCATGCTGCTTATTTATGGGACGATCGCTTTAGTCATGAGAGGTGTGTTGGTCATTGACCAAGGAATACATCTCCGTCTGCGAAAGGACCAGAATCGCGTGAGGACGGATCTGTTGGATGTGGATGACGAGGACGAGCGGAAGAGCAAGGCCGTCGCGAATTTGATGATGTTGTGAGTGCCAGTGCGATCTTTCGTTTCAAGTTATCCTGACGTGTTGGCAGCTACCCTCTTGTAATTTGCTCCCTTTATTCACGGATGAGGTTCCCGGCTCATGTCGTTCATTCTAGGTCTATGCGATATGCGTCTTCCCCGTCTCAGTCGTGCGCTGGCTGTCCTTCGCGAAGGGCGATAGTTACCGCGTCCCTCCGGGCGCGACGATGTTTGCCAGCGTCCTATTCTCGCTGTCCGGCCTCTTGAACGCGGTTCTGTACAAGGTTACCAGGCCGGAGATGGTGCAACCCAGTAATCCCACTGCGCCGGACATCCCAATGCGTGGGTCGACGGGACGTGGGCGCCTACCTGATTTTGGGCTGCCTGATGAGGAGGATGAAGAGACTGTCGAACCATCACGACAGAAGGTCACGAACGGGAGTTATGTCTCGCTCCACCATGATGATCGTGTTTAGATTGTAGGTCTGTATGCAAATCGTCCTGCGACTTTGATATTAATCCTCTGTTCATCAGATAGCTACTGTATTTGTATCGTTCGTCTGATACGAAGAAGCATAATTGACTGACTTGAACGAGGGTCGATTGGCTTCCTGTCTGGCGTCCATTTGACGCGAATAACGGTACGATGAAACGAACAGAACGACTTCCACGTTTGCGGTCAGCTTCTTTCTTGGGTCAATATAAGTCAGCTTCATCGCCTTCCTCTTTCAATTCCCTCAGTCAGCCCCCGTCGCTAACACTACTGGAGTCCTATATCAAGGCACTCAAGGAGCATCCTTTTCTTCGCTGAAATGGCTGATGATCAGACCTTTGACCTCATCTTTGCCGGCGGTGAGCATGCCTGATCTCGCGGGATCCAGCACCATCCAACTTGTTCTAGGTGGGACCGTGACCGCCAGTCGGCTCGCAGCAGCAGATCCATCGCTCAGAATCCTCGTACGTCTGACTGCGTCACATCTTGACTGATGAACGTTACGATGGACGGTATAGATCATCGAGCCCGGATCACACGTCGAGGACCTCGAGAACCACACCCAGCCGGGGCGCTACATCTCGAACATGGGCTCGAGCACTGTCTTCAGTCATTTTACTGCCAAACCCAGTGATGTCCTCGATGGGCGCAAAGTGACGGTGTCGACCGGGAAATGCGTGGGTGGCGGCTCGGCGGTGAACTGTGCGTGGTGGTTTCTTTGTCCTTCGCCGCCGCTGAAGTTCGTTGCCGCCAGTCATGATGTACACACGCAGTTCAGCGTCCGATTTTGATGACTAGGAGAAGGCGGGCAATCCTGGATGGGGCTCGGACGTCTTGATACCTCTTGCTCGTAAAGTGCGTTTATCACTGGCACTGGTCTAGTGTCTTGGTCTCCAGGTTGATCGATGCCGACAGCTGGAATCGTATCAATCTCACGGCAACGAGGATCTGTCTACGCACGGTGATAGTGGTCCGATCCAGGTTTCTCCCGGAGGGCATAGGACGGATGTTGGGGACCAATTCCTCCAGATGGTTGGCGAGTATGACAAGGAACGCGGCTTTACTGACGATGTCAACGACTTCAAGAGCTGTAATGCCTATGGAGTATGTAGGGCTTCAATCTCGCATGTTCTTTTGCATTGACTGATGCATGCATGCGAATCTCTAGCGTTGGCAGAAGTATGTTCCTCTGCATGCGCCACGAATCAAGAACTGACCGAACATGTTTCATAGATATATTGGCCACAAGTCGGGTAAGCGATCGGACGCTGCGCATCATTACATCTACAACCAGGCCGAGAACAAGGACCTCGTCATTCTGACGGGGAAGCGCGTCAACAGAGTGCTTAGCAATTCAAAGATCATGTCGCTGAGGCCGTAGAGTGTGTGGACGACATACCGGCGGAGGGATCACAGAAGATTACGACGTTCAAGGCCTCTCGCATGGTTGTTTTGTCCGCCGGCGCTTTTGGTTCTCCATCCATTCTCGAGCGGTATTCATTTCCATCGCTCCGCGGATGGCTCACCCTCATAATTAACCCAGATCTGGCATCGGAGCTAAACATATCCTCGAGAAATATGGCATTCAGCAATTGGTTGATCTGCCTGGCGTCGGCGAAAACTACAACGGTCTGTGCTCTGATGATTACTAGCCTCCATTCTACTGAAGTTCTTCTAGATCACATTTTGTTCCTCCCTGCCTATCTCGTTGATGAGAAAACCGACTCAATGAAGGACATTTTCGAAGGAAACTAGGCCGCCATTGACGGTTTGTTACACCATGTATACTTTGTGCTGATTGGTGATTGGTGAACAGGTCACCTTACAATGTGGAGGAATGATGGTAGGGGAATGATGGCCCACAAGTAAACGATTTTCGCCTACAGTTGGTCATCTTCTTATCGTTTATGTAGCGGAATCGATGCTGGCATCAAAATCCGTCCATCCGCGCGGGATATCGCTGAACTTGGTCCTGATTTCCAGGAGCGTTGGGACTCATTCTACGCACCAGCTCCCGACAAGGCTCTCGTCTGGATTGGTCCTTGTGCTGGCTACCTTGGTGTTGCGCCTGACCCCAACGGTCGTAAACTATTCAATGTCCTTTACTACGCCAAATACACGAAGTCGACTGGATACGTGCACATCTCCTCCCAAAATCCATATACATCTCTGGATTTCGACCCCGGCTTCCTGAAAGAGTACGCTACTTCATTGCCTCTGCGAACACTAGGCCTGACCTCTTCCTTCCTCTGCAGGACCGCAGATGTCGTAGCTGTCAGATGGGCATACACGTACTCGCGAGAGTATGCTCGCCGCATGCCCGCGTATCGAGGTGAACATCCCTTGGATCATCCGCAATTCGCTGCGGAAAGTGCAGCAGCTGTGAAGGAAGTCAATGGCCCCGTCGACATCAGCGCTCCTGCTATCGATTATTCGTCGGATGACGATCTCGCGATAGATGCGTGGCATCGTGCAACGGGTAAGTCATTTCCGTCGCACGAATCATTGTCGGTCCTGTGCTGATCTTCTCTCAGTTAGCACCACCTGTCATTCTGTAAGATTTGGCAAGACTATCTTCGGGCTTGGACGATGACTGACGATTCATGTAGCTCGGGACATGCGCAATGAAACCGAGGGAAGATATGGGCGTCGTGGATCTGCGCCTCAACGTGTACGGTGTTCGCAATCTGAAAGTGGCAGGTGAGCTCCAGAAGCAGCTGAGGCAATTCGATTTCATCTTACCGAAACATCAATCCAGATTTGAGTGTTGCACCTTTCAATGTTGGCGCCAATACGTACAATGCGGCATTGATAATTGGGGAGAAGGCTGCAGTACTTATCGCCGCAGGACTCGGTATTCAGGGTGTTGTATAACTGTCGAACCCACATTGTTACATGCTATTTTCTCTTCCTTTCGGGTCTTGGCTGTCGTTATACCAACAAAGTTTTCTGTTATCTCCGTTAGCGTACGAACATGCCGACTGGAAATTTTTCATATCTGTTCTCTGTCGCCTTGATGACATCTTCAAGCCTTGGCAACGCAAGAACAAACAAACGCTTACTCTTACGCTCGTACTCTCAAGCCCCACTTTGATGGCTCAATCATATCAATGCTTATTTCCCTCGTTCCTAGGTCCGGAGCGGGCCCTTCCTCGGATGACCTCCTTTCGCGTGGTTCACGTAGATGGGGGCGCTTACGAGGCATGTCATCTTCAAGCCTAATCACAGTGTTCAGACGTGTGCCTCGAATTCAGATATGAAACCGTGAACATCGGATTGCCTTCGGGAAAGAAGTGACAAGTCATTCAAACCAACATCGAATCATCGTTTTGGACAGATGGCCTCCAGCGGTCTAGTCGCAGGCTGGCAACAGGATATCGCCTCTGGGCTCCCGTCACTTCATGCCTAAGTTTTTACTGCTTTTTCCATCCCCATCGGTCACTAGCGTTCGGATAGAGACAGAACTTGACTTCTGTGGGACAACTCGAACTGCCAACAATGCTCCATCAAGAACCCGGGGTGTCATATCTTCTCTCGGCCCTTTCGAATATAGTAAGGCTTCATGTCTACTATAAAAGCTGGCCTGTCTAGTCTAGAAATGACAGCGTTTTGGCCCTCATTCGCCATGTCACTCGACGCCAAACTACAGCCTCCCGTCGTTCCGTTCTACATCAACGGTGAATGGCGCCATCCCGACCTTTCTTCCGAGAGCCTCTTCGATATTTGCAACCCGTTCACTGGCAAAGTGGTCAGTCGATCGGCTTCTGCGACTGTCGAGGACTGCAGAGAGGCTATCGATGCAGCTCACACGGGGTACCTCTCTTGGGAAAAAAGCGACATGTCGACTCGAATCAGCATCTTCATCAAAGCAGCCGAGGTCTTCTCTTCTGAATCGTTCAAAGAGCGTTGCATAGAGGCAGTTTCCTCGGAGACTGCTGCCACGATGGACTGGTCTCTATTCAACTGGTCGTTCTGTCCAAACTATCTTCGTGCATGTATCTCTCTGTCCGCGGAACTCAAGGGAGAGTACATGCCAAGCGTTGCTGGCGGTCATGTTATGATCCAACGTCGCGCCATGGGAGTGGTGTGAGCGCTATTCTTACTTTACTGTCACCCGAACACATCTCCTGACTGTAATATATCAACAGGCTATCGATCGCACCATGGAACGCGCCACTGATCCTCTCTTTGCGAGCGGCTGCGATTCCCATCATTTGTGGCAACAGCGTTATTCTGAAAGCGTCTGAGGTCAGTCCGCGTACCCAAGCCCTTGTTGCTGAGGTCTTCCACGAGGTAACCAATCTTTCGCTGGTTGACGTAGCTCTGACCCAAGTTCATAGGCTGGCTTGCCCAAAGGCGTCCTCAACTTTGTGACTACACGTCGCGAAGACTCGCCTGAGGTCACAGCGAGCATCATAGCTCACCCCAAGGTTCGCATGATAAGCGTATGTGCAACCAGCATCTTCCAAGAATAATTATGACAACTATTCACTAGTTCACTGGTAGTCATCGTGTCGGGAGTCTTATAGCTATCGAGGCCGGTAAGCACTTGAAACCATGCGTAGTGGAGTGCGGCGGCAAGTCCCCGAGTATCGTAAGTCGCGTCTCCATTCAACTCCGCAATTTATACATCGAATAAACCCTCATCAGGTATTGAATGATGCCAATATCGCGCACGCTGCTAACGCCATTGTCTTTGCATCTATGATGCATTCGGGTCAAGTGTGCATGAGCACGGAGCGCGTGATTGTCCAAAGTGCAGTCGCCGACAAGCTCATCGCAGCGGTTGTAGAAATGTGTCGTAGATTCTCAGCTGGTGATCCCGAACACCACAGGCTCTCGCCCCTCTTCTCCAAAGACTCTGCTGACAATGTGCGTCGGATGATAAGGGAGGCGGTTGATGGTGGTGCTACGCTACTGCTCGGAGATATGAACGAGGAAGGGTCGAATGACGCTGTCGTTCAACCGCATATCCTTATGGACGTAGACCGACACCTCACATTGTGGAAGGAGGAGACGTTTGCACCAGGTAAGGGCCGCCCATACTGTCAGTAGCACCGGAGTTTTGAAGTGACATGCTTATTGACAGTACTCGTATTCGCTGTGTGCGATACCGTCGACGAGGCGGTGGACCTCGCCAATGACTCCGAATACACATTGGCTGCCGCTTTGTGGACAGAGAACATTCACAGCGCTTTTGATGTCGCGTCGAGGATAAACTCTGGTACGAGTCCTTCTTCCATATTACAAAAACTTCTGCTGACGAATTGTCATCAGGCTTCACGAACGTGAATGGTGCTACTATTCACACCGAGCCGACCACAAATGTCTTCGGCCTAGGGTGAGCGCATTTTCGAAGGATCCGTCCAATTGTACTGATTTCCTACTTAGCGGTGCCTCAGGCTATGGACGGATGGATGTAGAACACTTCACTCATAAGCGTCGTGTGGTCTTCCATCCTCCCGTGTCTCGATACATTGTGGACATGTGATGGCGCGGGATTCCCTAATACTCACCATTCAGTACTTTACTTGTGAATTCTAATAGTAGTGCTTCGTGTATATAGCTCACTTTCCCCGCCGCGAGTTAGACCGATTGTTGATTCCAGACGAAGAAGATCTATGTAATCAAGGCAAGGAAGCAAATAAAGAAACAGACACGCTCAGGTCAAGGCGAATAGGTCGTCTAATCCCAGCCGTCACTGACGAATTTTTCGAGTGTAGAAATGGTACTGGAGTACATAATATGATACATCCTTGCTTTTGGAAACAGAGTCAAGACACTGACATTCCTGATATCAACTTGGACCTTCGGGCGAACGGCGTTCTTGCCACCAGTGGTTTGCCAGTGGTGGCAATCATTCGAATTGTGGAATAATAGGGCATGACGTCATCATCAGGGCATCGTCTTCCCGAATTTCTGAGTCTCTTCCTCGCACCATCACCATCTCCTTGCTGCTCATCGCGCTTCACGACAACTACGACGCGTATTTGACCGCGATTGACAGCGAGCGCTCACTTCATTCATTAATCTTTGGCATCGCCTCAATCCAAATTGCAGTGCATCTCCGAGTCCGCCGCTTAAGGATATTTGCCCGAGCGATACAGCTCCAACTCTTCCCGTCATGTCAAACAACAATACCCCCACATTTCTCTTTCTCCTAGTGTTTCTCTTTGCCGTCTGCCTCTCTGGCAATGGCGTGCACGCTTTCGGCGCGGGGAACATTCCATCGTGCGTCTTCTCCGTGATTCCATCGATATCCAAGCTGATCCAAGGGCGCAGGTTTGCGTACATGGAAGGACGAGCGTACCGACATGGAGACATCGTGCGATCCACTGTTTATTTGCTGCCAGCAACAGCTAACAGGGTTAACAGGAGGACGTTCTTGCCGAATTAGCCAAGAAGGGCGCGAGCGGATTCGCGTTATCGAGTCTGATGGGAAAGTCGAAATTTGGCGGTCTGGATATCAAACGCGTGTATTTTGGGTGAGTAGTCATGATCGTGTGTATAGGTTCGTCTGACTGAATCTCCTTGCCAGAAATTGGCTTCGTGATTACAGCCAGGTTTGTGGCGGCGACCCATCTTTTCCAAGCAGTCTCTAAGATTCCATCCAGGCGGTCGATATTGCCACTCTCAAGAAACTTCCTCTCCAGGTGCGTTCCTATTTCATCCAGTAGATCGCCATCTGACGCGCCACAGACCATCGTCAACTTATGCATGGCCCTCGGTTTCCTCGCGCACGGATACGCCACCAATGAATTCGAGGTCACACCAGAGCGCCTCGGGTGCTATCTTCCCACGGAGCACATAGACAACCCCAAGGGCTACGGCGATGGCGAGGATGCACGCAGGTACGACCCTGGCCTACGAGGACCCGTTGACGTTAGTTCTCATTGATTCCCTTACTGAACGGTCCATCTGAAATGATTGCCCAGCCGAGAGAGCTAGAGGTCGATCCCAGAACGGGAATGAAGAACTACATCGCAAACGAGAATGGCTCTTGGGACACCTCTAAGGCCCTTGTTCGACGCACCCTGGAGAAATGCATCCACTTCGGCCGCCAGCACCGCGCTAGTAACCAGAAGACGGATTTGTACGAGTCTTATCGTCTCCTGGGTACCGCTCTGCACACCCTTGAAGATTTCTCAGCCCATTCCAATTGGTGTGAATTGGCACTGGTGGCGATGGGACACCAGAAC
This sequence comes from Strobilurus pachycystidiatus, assembly GCA_019915135.1. Taxonomy (NCBI): domain Eukaryota; kingdom Fungi; phylum Basidiomycota; class Agaricomycetes; order Agaricales; family Physalacriaceae; genus Strobilurus; species Strobilurus pachycystidiatus. The sequence continues at coordinate 51,673 of JAHLMK010000025.1, read as the reverse complement.
GTTTTCACGCACGTCGGAGACCAAGTCCGGATACAAGCCCCCGATGGGAAGTGGGTCGCGCCAATCGTGACTGGGACGTTCGGCTCCAGCGATTTCACCTATTCGTTGCTGGGAGAAGCTGGCGACAAGCTCAGCGAAGCCTCGGTCTCGGATCTGAACAAGAAGATGGATGAAGCGCGGTCGACTTCGTCTAGGTCTGGGCCAAACGGGGCGGCCGATTCGCTGAGGTCTATGTTTAGTGCTCTTCCGGGCGGTGCTGGCGGGGATATGTCGCGAGAGATGGATAGCATCGAGCGTATTCGCGCTGGGCCTGCTCAGGGCGGAAAGAAGCCTGAGGACATGTCGCCACAAGAATTGCACGCTGTTCTTTGGCAGGTTTTGAGCTTCCGTGATTCGGTTGTTAAGAAGATCGAGAAGACCATTGGTGAATAAACCTGAAAATACTACCTGACATTCTGTTGATTTTTTTCGCAGAAAAGATTCCTGGACTTGGCCCGCTCATTGAAAAGATCATGGATGGAATCTCAGGTCGGAGTTTCCTCGTAGCTGGAACAATGACGATGCTGATGTGTCCGCAGTGTTTGTGTTCACGACCTTGGAGCCCTTCTTGAAACCCATTCTCCAAACTGCGACTGCTGGACTTTCTCAAGCGTCGAGCGAAGTTATCGATAATCACGATCAGTATGAAGTGTTCAACGATCCTCGTGCTGTATGTCGTCTCTATCTTGATGATTGTCCGAATCATTCAATATTTATCCCAGTCGGATCCTACGCACTCTTTCCTCAGCAAAGATCATTTCGTGAGTTTCTGTCATCGAAATCATGGTACCGAGCCCGTTTCTGACTGGACGTCCCTAGAACCTGATTCTCAACGAGCCAGCTGGAATGATTGCCAAAGTCATTGTAGTAAGTCTCAACTCGTCAACTCGTTATTTGACAAAACGTCATATATCCTTAGGTGCACGCTGTTGGTTTGATAGCGAAAGCATGGGACGACAATTCGATGAACCCGCATCAAATAACCGAGGATATTCTCCAATGCCTGTATGTCCGGGTCGGCTTGTATGTACAACAGTCAACGCTGACTACTCTGCTGCCAGGTTCCACCCCGATTTCAAGAACAACAACAGCAAAGTTCAGAACGAAATGTTGAAGTGTATGCACGATTGGTTCAACAACCTAGGCAACAGGAAAGAAGATGTCGTTCGTCGACTCTCGAAGGATTCTGTCCGCAATGGAAACGCCATTCGCGGCGCGGGAGAGGGTGGTAAACCTGAGGCCCAAGGAACCTTTGCCTACAATCAAGGACAGCAGGCTCAGCAGAAGATTTCAGGATACGTCCAGTCTATTCCCGGTGTTGCGCAGGCCTCGGCGTTGTTTGGCCAAGGAGCGGGTAACAGGAAGGACGATGTATACGCCTCTGGTTATCCGGGCGCCCACGCAGGGGGACACAGTCATGCCCCCGGTGGACACTCCCAATCTGGTGCCCCAACTCCCCTTACGGGCGGACAAGCAGATGCATACTATGGAGGTGGAGGTGGCGGTGGTTCTTCGTACAATCCTCCCTCCGGACCACCACCGTCAAACATCTATGCGCCTCCGTCTGGACCACCGTCGACGTACATGCCTCCATCGGGCCCGCCGTCGTCTATCTATGCTGATCCTCCGCAAGGACATGGACACGGCCACGGACACGGCCATGCAGGGTATGCGCCGTCGTATTCGTCTCCTGCGCCGTCTTTCCCTGGCGGCGGTGGGTCGTCGTACCCTCAGGCCAACGCTCCGTCGTTCCCGTCGTTCCCAGGCGCTGACAATGGGCCTTCGTATGGCGGTGGTGGACCTCCGCCGTCGTTCCCTGGCGCAGGCGGACCGGGATTTCCTGATGCGGGTCCAGGATATGGAGGACCAGGACCGGGTGGGTTTGGGCCGCCTGGAGGGGCGCCTGGGTTTCCTGGTGCGGATCCGTATGCCAGTGGCGGACAGCGACATGGTCATGGACATCACCACCAAGGACCGCCGCCTAACTTCCCCAATGCGTATGGCGGTGGGGGCGGGTGGTGATACAACCATACCGAAATTGACAGAAGTGTATTAGATCCCGTTGTATGTGGATGTTGTATCTACTACTGACATGTACTGTAAATGGTGTCTTTGAGCGTGTTACAGTAGAGTGAATTCTCATCCTGCCTATCATTACCCTTCAGCCGTTTAGTCGCGGATGTTGTGTGCTTTGGAAAGTCAGCGAACGGAATATTCCCATCACGCTGATTACTTCTTGTCAAAGTGAAAAGTAGCGCAATGGTGTATATTTTCTGGTTGCTCAATGTGGGAGCTGATGCACGGATAAGCGATATCTTGACGGCTGTGGTGGCCTGGTTAGTGTCGACTGCCGTTTGCCTTGCCTGAATTCTTGCGCATTCGTGATCGGACCGAATGCTCCGGCCGATGGCTTGCGTAGTGATGCCGCTGAGTCATGCCGAAAGACATGGCCGGGAAATTTCGAGAGCGGGGCGGCCAGTGAGGAAGACTCTGTTTCTAACCACCACCACCATCGTCCAACCATGCCTGTACGTCGTGCTGAATGTTGCCCGTATTCCCGAGCAATGCTGAATACACTGTCTATTAGCGTCAATCCCGCCCCCGCGCCTCTGCACCTGCCAGGTCCGCACCAGCACCGGCCCAGACCAGGAGTGCTTCCACCGCCGCTGCTCCCTCTGGATACGCGCCCTCTGCCGCCCATGCCCCATCACCCCCTGCTGGTGTTCCCCATGTCGGCTCTCACGCAGACACTAAGCAACCGGGCATGATCGCTCAGATGGCCGCGACCGCTGGATCCGTCGCTGTCGGTTCAACCATCGGCCACGGACTCTCTTCCATGCTCTTTGGCGGCGGCGGACATGCCGCACCCGCCCCCGAAGCTGCTGCCCAGCCCGCAGCTGCCCCCGCCCAACAGCAGTCCGGAGGTCTGAGCTGCGAAACTCAGGCGAAAGGTAAGCAGGGTCAGCTACTCTACTGTGACATGTTTCCTTAACGTCATGTAGACTTCACCCAGTGCCTCGACAAGGCTGATATGCAGTCTTGCACCTGGTACCTTGAGCAGTTGAAAGCCGTCAGTCCTTCCTTTCTCCCCTTGTATATCACGTACTTATTCTTTCTTTAGTGCCAAGCTGCCGCCGCCCCTTACTAGATTCCATGCGTGTTTGGAACTATGTAGCACATCTCAAAGCTCTGGATATCAAATACATTACGTTCATCTCGACACCTCTCCCCATCATGCTTGCGAACTTGGCTGCTACGAGCATTCCAGGACAGTGAAATCTGATGATGTCTGATGCTTCAATACTCCCACATTGATCTTGAAGAGTCTCGTTCCTTTTATGGTCGCAAGAACACGCGGTTGTCGCGTCCTTCTTCAAGGCACCGGGTGCATGCAGGTATGCGCTCCAGTGTCGCACTGTAACGAGAAGCGTTATTCATTGGCATGCTGACAAAACGTCCTTTGTTGTCGCTTCCCGCCTCTTAAGACTGTAATGGTCGCGAGATCACGCGGTTTTCACGCACGAGTCCAACGAGTCTTTCTGTTGACGTGCAGGTGCAACCGCCAGTGAGCTTGAAACCAAGGGTTATACTCCTTGATAAGCTGACACAACGTTTTTTGTCCAACGTCCTCTGCCGTCGCACGCATTCGACATTCTTCCCGCCATATCTTCCAGCATCGGTGACCATTATATTCACGACTTTGTCCCATCAGGAGATCACAGCGGTCAACTTCGATTTTCATCCTGGGTTATCGTGGATATTTCGAGTGAGAACCATAACAACAAGACATGCTCTCCGGTGCCGTTACCCTCACCTCGGCCCAGTGGCTTTAGCTCTCGGCAATTGACTGGTATCTCTCACGGGTCTTCGTTAGTAGCTACTGTAGTAGGAGTCCTGGAAGCGCCACCATTTTTTATTTCGGCAAGCCCTCGCATCTTCACACAATATCAATTTGCGCATGACTCTCCTACCGGCGTTCTAGCGTGAAAGGCTCATTGGACCACCACTGGACCGCCGGCACCCTTGCAGGTTCGGCGGGCACAACTGGCTCAAAAATTAAAGGACGATCGCCACCCTGGCTGCTGGTAATCCGAAATGTCGGAGTGAGTGATCATAAGGGAATATCACATCAGAATACAAAGTGTCGTAACGTTTGCACTTCTTGTGCCACCTCCAGCAACATTCAATTACTCCGCCATAGTCCCCGTTGGAGTGGCTGCGCGTTCAGCCTCTTCCTGTGTCTCGATGATGCTGGCTAGGAGCTGGACCAGCGCGCCGTGGATGGCTTCTAGTGCCTCATCATTGTGGAGGAGAAGTGGGGGTGTCCACGGAACTAGGGGACCTCGGACTGAGGCGAATGACAGTCTGTCGTCATGTAGCAATCTCGCTTCAAGAAGTGTACAACAGTAACACATCTCGTACTGCAATGGCACGCCGACAATCTTGTTGAACGTCTGACTCTGATGAAGAGGCTAGAGACATGTGGTCAGTAAGTAATTGCACACTTGTCTCAATGGCCCGGACATACCACGAACGTCCGTAAACTTGGGTGCTGCCTGATGGTATCCGGGAGGCTGGTATCTCCTTGAGCCAAAAAATCCATCAGTAGCGCCTCCGTGTGAACACTGCCCTCGAAAGTGCGGGGCTTCGGTTTCGGCGCGTCGTCCTCAGGCCTAGGCAAATCCAAGATCTTCACCCGTTCCTCAATCTTGAGATCTAATTCGAGTCGGTCCTCTTCGGAGAGTTCCTCAGTGTCGGGTAGGTCGTCCAACAGGTACCGCCAAACATCCTCATACTTCGCGCTTTGCAGCGGACGATCCATCTCCATGGCCGAACGCACCCCAAAATCCTGGAGATGCTCGCGCCAGCTGCCCGATGGCCGCCGGTACTTTACAAGCCGGAGGGTGATTGAGGGCTCAGCATATGCCATCGTGTCGACCAGCGTCATCAATGCGTTGTGCCAGGATAGCAAGCCGAGTATATGGCGGCTGAGGCGACCCACTATGTTCCCCCGTTCCCGCCATTCATCTGCCAGCAATTGAATCGCGAATCAATGACGTTCCGCTTGAGCACGAAGCGAGAGGCCACCCACCAAGGATCCTATATTCGGCACGATTGAACGCTTTATGCTCGGCCCTTGTCCGAGGGAGCATGGGGCTGATATCCGAGTTGAGATGCGGATGGTGCAGGTCGAGGTAGCGCCGAAGGGAGGGGAACTCAAGCAGCCGTTGCATGGCAGTGAGGTTGAACAGGGTATGCAGCTCAGTGATGCTATCCACGACGCCATCCATCTCCGGGGCTGTGGGGGGGTGATGATCTTTGTGCCAGGGCTCGCACTGCAGAAGGACATCGTAGACGGAGTCGCATAAAATGGAAAACCAGACGCGGGCGGTGATGGGAGTGAACGCAAACAATTCCCCACTATCATCACCATCCTCAGCCATCATCACATCGGCATCTCCAGACCAGCGCTGGACTCCTCGAGAAGCAAAGCGGTGTGCAATATAGCGAGGAACGGGCACAAAGGCATCCTCGCATAGCTCATCGGGGAATGGAATGTAGCTGTCCAATATCCCGATATGGTGCCATGTCAGTGTCGACTTCGGAATGTAGTTAGCGCCTTCTGCACAGCGCCTGACTTCCGGCCAACATTGGGAATAGATGAAGCGAAGAGCTGTTTGTTGTTGGGCGTGCCCAAGGGCGCAGAATGATGGCGGATTGGCTACTAGAGACCATAGAATGCCCATTATGCACGCTGCATGCTCTAGATCACAAGAGGTATTCACGCTCCTGTGCAAATGGATGTAAGGCTCATGATATCAGCAAGGAGATTGCGCCACGGCGTACCAGCGTTCACCAAAAGCAGGCGCTATATCCGTAGGACACGGATCTAACATGTCGTAGGCTGCTCCAGTATATGACTCCGTTGAGAGATGGGGTTCCTCGAGGTCGTTTCTGTACGGAATCAACGCGATGAATTGCGTGGCGTCTGATATTGTTGTTCCATCTCCCGTGACGGCGACTCCGACCTCTTGACGTGAGTCTCGTGTGAGAAGAGTTGCCAAAGAGCGATACACTGCGCGAAGTTCCATGCTTGTGGAAGGAGGGGGGTCATGAGGAAGTGTGGTGTGTTCTCCGGTCAACCATATAACGTTCGAAAGGCTTCGGATTTGACGAGCCATATCTTCGTATTCGTCTTGGGTATACTCTGTGGGCTCGTCGTCGTCGTCATACTCGTTGTCGTAAATCGCATCGTCGAGTTCATCGCGCATCGGCCATACAGAGGTGGACATGATGATGGGGGCAAACTGGCGACGAAGGCGTAGCGCATCTTTAAGTTGTGCCCATAGCGGCTATTAAAACATCTGCGGAGAATGCGATTGTCATGGGTCCATTGCCGAAAGCGTACAATCTGAAGCTATCGAGGATTACCGTTGACATAGCGTCCAAGGTCTATTTTGGGCAAGCCCAGGCCCGTGGTTCCGAGTCGAGTCAGATCCACGCGGCTTCGGTGTATGTAGTTTTCGTACCTTGTATTACTCCACTACAACGACAGTTGGTGCTAATTCGTTGCTCACAGACCATCACCAGCACTGTCTCTAGTAGCATACAAATTCTCCACCCAAGATACTGGGTCCACCGCTCTCGAGCCTACAAGCAAGATGTCGTCTTTATGCCAGTTGCGGGCCCGGGTAGTTATATTCGAACGCCGTACTCTGCTTCTCACTATCACTACTCTGCTTCTTACTATCACTTGCAAACGTTCGCGAACCAGCATTCCATATATGGGGTGATATTCGCTTTGTCGGACCTTCAACCATGTAGAACTATACAGCAGCACGGAATTCACTCATTTAAAAACATCGTTTCCCGCTTTCTTGTGTGTTCCAGGTTCTCCAAGCTCATCCACCATGGTGTTCACCTGCTCCGAATGTGCTCGATCCTTCTCACGCTACAACCCAAAAACTGGTGTCCAACAATGCCTTAAGTGCATCGAGCTATCCAGGATCAGTGAGAGCGACATTATGGCTCTCAACACGGTATCTGTGAGTACTCAACATGATAAGCGACGAGTCCGTTGTCCATCCAGCTGACGTCTCTTTAGAGAAAGGGCCAGTGCACACAGTGCAGTGTGGTATTTGCGCGTCTACCTCCCGGCGAAGACTGCCAGCCCTGCCGCAGCCTTGCTCAGCAGGAACGCGATGGAAAGGAGAAATCTCCTCATAGTGGTGGGTTACTTACTCTCTACCTCACTTGAAACAGCTCATTTCACACTCTACTGACAGGTGTTCAAAACAAAAGTGGCGTCGAGTTACCCCGCGGTCTCAGACAACACGTTGCAAGCAAGAACTCTACCCGGGAAGTCATACGGCTTGACTTGTCTGATGATGACTTTGAGAATCGTCCGAATCTCGACCACCAAGTCTTTCAAGACCGTGTAAACATCCGTCGCGCTGCTGCTAGCGACTTTCGTCTCACCCCAAAGGAGCCTACCGACAGTGGGATCCCTCTCGCTACAGATGAATATCTGCGCAAGAAGAACAATGCTCGCAGTAACTCCGCTTCGAAACTCGCGTCAATTATCGTTCAAGTTACGCCTCGTCTTCTCGGAATTGAAGGACAGAAAAAGGGTGTCCGTGTTCCGACTGAGACAAGGGGCTATCAGGCGGACTGTGTATGTTTATTTTGAGATGCTACCTAAAACGCATCAATACTGATTTGCTCCCAGGTTCTTCAGGATGCTCTCAGTGACATAGTGGATATTTTCAATAAGGACACAGGGCATTGGGCGAAGCAGTTTCCGAACAAGCCAATCGAAAAGTAAGCTCCTGTCCGTTTTTAATCGTAGCCCTTCTCACAGAGACTTAGGACTCGTGTCATATGGACATTCAAGCACGGCGAGGATGCGAATGTCGACGTTGAAAACTATGGCCATCACTCGATTGGCTACTTCTTTGAATATCATGGAGCCAAGACAGGTGTCTACATGAAAAAGAGCGACGTAGCGGCTCGCAAGCTCTGTCTTACCATGTCGGTTCCTCTCGAAGATACGGTAAGTCTCATTCCCGTCTCTATAAGTGGAGCCTGACGCCGGTCTGATAGATCTCGGACGTTGATTTTTCTGACGATGAACTGCATCGTGATCGTAAGCGCAAGTCATCGAGCTCGGCCTCAGGTGGTCTCAAGAAGCGTACAAAAGTCAAGAAGGAAAACCTCAATGACGAGGACATCCTCATCAAAACAGAGGTCTTGGAGTCTAAGGGTATGGTTATGTCTCATTAGGTAGACTGTGGCTAATATTGTACAAACCAGAACTGCCGAAGCGCCCTACTATAGCGCTCACAATCATGTTACCTTTCACACAGATGACTGTTGAAAACAGTTCTTTCAAGGAGTCCGCATCGATGAAGGGATCATTTACGCTGTCTCCGATTGAACGCGGAACTCTCTGGTCTATCTATCGCGTATGTCTGCATAATTTCGTGAACTGTTTTGGAGAAGTCTCATCCATACTCAGTTGACCTTCGGTGGCAACACATATCACGCTCAGCGTTACGAGGGCGAAGAGGTCCGTTTCAACTCCACCCTTGAGCTGCAGATTGCACAGAGCCTCCTACTTCGACGGGACTTCCTGGCCACGGTACTTGAGGCATTTGTGAACAAACTCAAAAGCGAAAATTGTGCTTCACTTCCCGGTATGTTCTTGCTGATTGTTCATACACAACCTAACTCTGCACAGACATGTACATTCCGGAGATGTTCATTGCCATTACTCGTACACCGGATGGTAATATGTCACATATTTACGTTTGTCAGCTGGCGAGCGAATCACGCAACGACGTCTTTGCACCACCCGCCGACTTCCTTGAGGCCTTAACACACTTCTCGCTGGACTACTCTAAGAATGATAGGCTCATAACAGATATGCATGGTACGCTTCCCTTCCACTGCCACTACTATTGGTCTCTAACGTGAAATGTCAGCATGTGAAACCGAGAACAAGAGATTGGCTATTCACGGCGGCATCATTCATAGCTCGTCAGGAGACAGTGCCACTGATGATGAAGGAATCCATGGGCTCACAGCCTTCAAAGAACATCATACGTGCGCAGGTGAATATTGTTCTGATATAAATCTCGAAACGTCGACGTAAATACATACTATGATCACTATCCTACCATCTCTTGTAACATGCACTTGAAAACTTGCCACGCTGACTGCTCTTTGATTACGGGGGATTCAATAGCTAGATAGGCCTTCTGCGCAAGCTCGTCAAAGTCATTATCGACATACTGAAGCAGATGTCCACTCTCCACCATCATCGTGTCAAGAAGTTCCTGGGCAAATGCGACATCAACAGCGATACCACAATGTTCGCCACCGTATCTGTCAGGATACTCGTAAAACTCTTCGGGAGTTCCTCCACTGGGTAGGACCTTGTCCTGTTGCTTCCTGACTCGGTGATTGTTTTGCTGGTAGATGAACCGATCAAGTGAGCGCTGCAGTAGCGGGAACCAAATCCAGTTACGAAGGCTGAGATGGAAGTCATTTCCAGCTTCGTAAACGCCTCCGAAGATACCAGCATTGTGAAAATCCAACAGATTAACGCCCCACTTCTCGAAGACGGGCCTCCAAGATCGTTCGACCGTGATATTCCGGTAACTCTCTACACAACGCCAGGAGGGAACGAGATGTTCGAGGAGATCAGGAGCGAATGTTTGCCTTTGTAGAGGTTCGTCAATCGGGTCAGTAATGTAGTTCAATGTGATACGTACCGCAGAACAGCGTGAATGGACATTGAGTCGCGTATCTCGGAGCCATGATCTGTAGTTCCTTGAATACAAATTTCTGATTGCACAAGAAGTCAGCAAGCATCCGCAATGATTAGACGAGACATACTGCCATGCTTAACTACACATTCCAGGAATAGTATACCTACCACCGCTGCATACCGGTTGGACGGAACAACTCTGTAGTGCAGAAACCTGCCCGAGTACTTATCGCGTATGCCGTAGATCCCAAACCCGACTTTAGCGAGTTTGTCGTGACCGTCCATTGACCACTCCTCATCTGGACCGAGTGCTACTAGCGGTGTACGATGGATGACCTTCTTCCCGGGAAGACGCTTCGCAAAGCCTTCGGGTTCGAAGTCTTGCATCACCTGTGCGACCGTGTTACTGAAGTGATAGTGATATGGGTGAGATGAGAATCAGAAAGGGAAATAAGTCAATTACCGAGATAAATGGATACCGTCAAGCCCAAGATTTTCCCAGACTTTGTGAGGACCGAGCACCTGGTTGGGATCGCGTTCGAGCTCTTTTAGAATAACCTGGGTTTGTTCGGTGTTGGTCAGATCGGGCTTCCGAGCGGTACCCAAGCCCAAAGCATCCCGATACTTGAATAGAGTAGACCGTCTATCGCAAGGTTCGATGTCACCAAGGCAAGAAAGAGAGACTGAAGTACCCAAGCTTATAACCCTTCCGATGGAGTTCTTGGAGCATTTTGTCAGATTTCCGAACGTTTCTGTTGTGCAAGTCGCGGATGTCCCTACTCAATGCATCGTCAAGTGGAGCTATGCGACCGTGTTAGAAGTATCGTGCTACGACAGTCAACCCAACACATACACGCGCTGCCCCATTGGTTTGTCCCTTTAGGATTGCGATTGAAACTGGGATCCTTCTCGAGGGGCAGCAGAGGCCCAGGCGGGTCTTCCTCCTTGATAGACACCTCATCTTTCTTTCGTTTCCGTGAGCTCGATGACATTGTTCGTTCGAGGGTACACAGTATGTAGTAGAGAAGAATAAGGTACGAAAAGGAACCGTGTCACGGCACTGACTCGAACCACGGGCCTGGGCTTGCCCAAAATAGACCTTGGACGCTATGTCAACGGTAGAGGATACAGCCCTTACCGATCCGAGATCGAGTCAATGATCAGCAACAGATGCTGTCGAAGACACCGTTCTTATCAACCCGAGGTTTCGTTGCACGCAATGGAAAATCAGGTCGTAAATGTTGCCAGTCGTTTCCAGTCCGTCGGCATATGGCAATCTGATTTGACGCAAGTGAGACCTTCTGCGTTCTGCGTTCTTGATGGTTCGATGGTGACCAAATATGTGTTTGTTTGAGGAAGCCAGATATGGACCGCTTACACCGGGTTGTCGACGGACCGGAGCCACAAACTCTGTCCATGGCTGATTAATTTTTCTTTCTCAATCGTTGCTTCGAACCAATACAACAGTTGCTACAGTCCCAGTCGTTATGAATAGCAGCAATGTGTTCGGGATTGAATGTGGCGTTAGAGCGTCAGCGTGAGAAGCAGGCACTAGTACTATATTGAACCGAAAACAGGCAACAGATATCAATCTCTGAAGGCTGTCCTCTCCCGCCCCCAGCGAGCCCCAGTGTGACCGGGAGGTCGTGCGAGTTCATGTAAGTGATGATTGGAGCGTTTTGTGTCGCGACACAACAAGCATGCTTGTCTGTGAGGTTCCTGGACTTCTGCAGAAGCTCGCTATTAAGTTTCAACCTCGCGGGAAAAAATGCTAAGCGAGTGATAACATAGTCATTCGTTCAGATGTCACTGCTTCCCTCTCAAGGCATCTTCCTATTCCCCCCGAGTAAAGCCTCCCATCAAGAAGGGGACATCAGAGAGCCCTATAGCGTCTGTAAGCCAGTAGCCGTGAGTGATGCGAGAAGGGCCCAGGAAGGGCCCGGAGATTGTTGGCGCGACAAATGTGGATCAGATGGCGCTACGTCACTGTTCACAGCGCAGGTCCATGAGCGGCGTTCCAGGCGGCGTTCTATCATTGTAGTATGTGCGTACGAGATTGGCAAGGATCTGGCACAAGGCGCCATGAACGGCTTCCAGAGCACCTTTGTTTGTGAAGAGGCGTGGCGGTGACCACGGTTGTAGGTGACCCGGGAAGGAGTTCAGAAAGAAGCGTTCCGGGGAATGAAGGAGAGTTCTCGCAAGAAGGTCGTCGTGACGCTCCCTATCGAAGAGGACACTCTCGAGGAAATTGCAGCAGTAGCACATGGTATGTTGAACTGGAATGCCTATGATCGTAAATTGATGACAAGGCTAAAGTAGCTAGTGTTCAATATCCAAGAAAGATCATATGAGACACTATAACTAACCGTGAATAAGTCAAAGTGCCTCCCTTGTCCTTCATGGCAGGCTTGTGCCAAAAAGTCCATCAGTAGGGCCTCCGTATGAGTGGCGTCACTAAAGTTTAGATACTTGCGAGGGTTTCGGTTTCGGGGTAATAACCTGTCAAAGACGCCAGCCCAATGGTTGGTACGAATAAGGTGATATTCCTCTTCATCCTCCGGGTATAAGTAACAGCACCGCAAGTAGCTGAGGACTTCACGGATTTCCGCCGTAGACCTCGGTGACAGCATCTTTCGATGTTTCCCGCTGGTGGCATGGATGGGGAAAGGCTGAGAGCAGAAGACCAAGCGAAGAGTCGGCAGTGATAAGTTAGGAGGCGCGTAAGCGTCGGTCAACGTAATGATGCTTGCGTGCCAAGACGTTAAGGAAGTGAGGTAGCGTAGAACGTGTTCGCCTGGTTCCTCGTTATTTCGCCGTTCGTCGTCTGCGCGTAACGCGTCAGTCCGAGTCGGCTGAGCGGGGATTTACTGACCGACAATGGTGTAGTCGAGCCGGTCCTGCAAGGCAGATCGGTCATGACCCTGCTCTGAAAAGGACATGAAATAACTTTGAAGCGAGGGCAGGTGGAAAATGGAGACGATTGCCGAGGATCGTAACAAGGCTGAGAGGATTGACAGATTATGAGCGAACTCGTGGATGTCTGATGGTTCTCGCTCCGCATCATGAGTGTGAAAGGCACAATGGAAGAGGGAATCCAAAGTGTCCACAAGGGCTCTGAGCCAGCCCCGAACAGTCGACGGAGCGAAAAGAAATTGCATGGGGCTCTTGTGATGGGCCGGTACTTTGGCAGTAAGCAGGCGCATTGCCGCCCCGTCGTTCTGAACAGGTATCCACAATATCTGTAGATTTTTAATCGGCGGTAAATAATCGTGGTCCTCCTCTGCAGGGTACCAGCCACGCAAAATTGAAAGGAAGGGTGGTCCGGCGAAGAGTCGACTTGAAGCTGATAGTCGGGTTGTCACCTCCGCCCAGCACTGCTGCACAACGTACTCCAAACCCTGCTGGAGTACGCGATCCTTGTGTGCCTCGGCGACGCCCCGTACGACCGAGATGACATGCAGGACGTTATGCGCATGTCGGACATCCGTGACAGAGCGGGTCCTATTATGGATAGAGCGTAAAAAACAAGACATACAGGCTGAGGGTCACCTACTGGAAAAGCGACGCAGGGAGAGCGGTGGCGTCGGACTCTGAGTCTGGGGGCCATATGTCCTCATAAGACAGAACTGACCATGCACCCAGGTCCTCCGACGGTCCGAGAGGATGCGGGTCGGTAGGCACCAAGCCAAGGATGCGAGTGGCTTGCAGATCGGGTGGTCCATCGCCGGTAACAGCAACGAGCTGGGTACGCGAATTGCGCGTCAAGAGAGTCGCGAACGCGCGGAAGATCTCCATCATATGATCTCTGTGCGGATCAAGAGGAACGGAAGATGGTACGTCCGCACAGAACTGGTGCTGCCCCGTCGTCCAAATGGCATTAGAGAGACTGCGCATATCAAAGGCGAGCTCTTGGAAGCCAACCTCAGTATATTCTGAGTCGTAGTCGCCGTCATCGTCGTCCCACATAGATAAGTTATGGAGAGTGGAAGCAAAAGATATTCAGAGGGAAAGATCGCCTTTTATAAGCGCTGGTGTGTCGAAAGCGGAATTGGCTTCCCTTTACTGACCCAGTTGATCTCTGGAAAGGTGCCACCGATATTACACCAACACCATCCTGTCCAGAGTCTAACGCCCGTTGTATCATACTGCTGCTGTCCACACAGTTGGCGATGGCTGTTATTAGGCGCTGTGTATCTTGTTCCTATCACTCAGCCGGAAAAGGACTAATCTGAATCCATCTCGGTCATTGCGTTCCTTGGTGTCCACGTTTCATAACGAGGTGCCGCGGCAGACGACTGGGTCCGTATCTGCAGCCCCGAGATAAACGATAGTGTGTCGCGGTGTGGAATCAAAGAAAACTTGCAATAATGTCGCCTGATCCCATGATGCTACCACCTCTTTGACGCCCGCACCTCGTGCAAGCAGAGAAAAGAAATTTTCACGCGCAGCGTACCGGAGTATCAAAAAGTGTTCACCGGGTTCTGAATACCGCACGCTACTAAAGATTGGGCATTATTGTCTTCTTGTGATTTGCTCCGAGGCATCGTCTCGTTTCTCCGAGTTCGGTGTCCCATTGACAGCGGCAATTGCCGGGGCGCTTGATTAGACAGGGTGTTAGACGTTCATGCAGATCAGCGCTAAATGTCTCTCGACTCACAGAATTGAATTCACAACAGTGCGGCCTCCTTCTGAACAGCCTCCGCCATCTCTCCCAGAGTCCTGAAAGTCCAAGTATACTTCTCGTTCCCTTCGTCGGATCCCATGGAGGCACCCTTGCGATTGATCCAGGCGCTGCGAATGCCTAGACGATGAGCAGGTTCGACGTCATGGTAGAGGCTCTGAGCGACCCAAAGAACATTCTTCTTGGCGTCCTCTCCATCGAGGAGATCACGTTGAATGACCTCAAGCGTGGTGACGAACCCCGGTAATGCAGGTTTGTAGCTACGGACATCCTCTGCCGTCAGGATGAGGGAGAAAGGAGATTTTGATTCGGGAATTCGACGAGGGAACCAATATTGCCCCGACGGTGGCGCATAGAGGGAAGAAGCTAGCGCGCTGGAGTCGCCTGTGGACAGTTTGGCGTGCGTATGAGCAAATGATGTTCTGTCAACATTTGACAAGACGACGAGTTTGTAATGGTTGGAGAGATCATGGAGAGCTTGGGAACTATCAGCGAAGATTGTCCAGTCCTTGATGGATTTGCCGAAGGCAATATGCGCACTGTCACCGGGCGACTGGGACGTCGATTCTGTCGTTGACACAGATTCTATCGGGGCGACTTCGCCGTCTTTGCCGTATAAGGCGTTGAGTCGGGCCTCTAGGGCAGCATGTGCTTTTGCGAGGATGTCCGCATACAGTGTTTCAGGATAAGCCGTCTGAATATCCTTTTCAACTGCTTCAAAAGCCGTAAGCGCGTCGGATCTGGACCACTTTGCGGCCGGGTAGCGCGAGAGGAGAGGCATCATGGCGTTGTAAATGCCGGTTTCCCAATCCTGAACATGGTGAAAAGTTAGACTGGGTCATGATATGGCATGTCAAGAACCATACGGCGAGAGTTCCGTACACATCAAAGACAAGAACTTTGAAGTCGGTCAATTTAGGGTCCGACATTGATTCGATATGGGTGTACGAAGTAAAAGTTGCCCTCGGAGGTGAGAGGCGGAAAACGATGGGGGATCTGGTATTTAGTGACCCCGGCATTCGATGACGTGTAGGCTGGGTCACCGCATCGATGATGCATACGATGGGCTAACAAGGCCAGATGATGGTTTCCTTTCCCAGCTGGGAGGGACATGAGAGTTTGCGAAACTATCTGCTAAGTCGACGCACTGTTCCGGTTCGACAGCAATGAGCGTTTGAGCAGCCACCAACAGCAGGAGTGCTGCCGGCATACTGTAGACATGTCCATCATTGCAACAGGTGTGCGACGCGTCGAAGGCTTCAACGAAGTAAGTATGCATGTGAATTTTTCGTCATGAAGACCACTTACTTCTTTGGTGATAATAGAACGTGTCGGCATATGAATGGAACTTCTGACTGTTCGCAGCCCTCTGTTCCTAGCTCGAACCCCGGCCCAATATGTGCACTTTCGGTCCTGTTGGAAGCGGAGGGAGTCCGCCAGCGATGTCCCATGATTTTACTAGGCCGGCCTATTACTACGCCCGAATCGAAGCAGTGCCCCGGTGGAATAGTGGTGTGGCGTGGTAAATCTGTCCCTAAGACGAGGGTCATGGCAATATTGGCATGCGAACACGTTTCCACCGGCGCGGACATAATGCGAGGCCAAGTAAGTCAGTATCTGGAGGCATGTCTGCAGTGGTAAAGAGTCGGAAAAGGTCGGCAAGTCAAAGTAGGGCCGAAAAGGGATGTGACCAGCGTTACGAATCCCACGTGGATGCCACGCCACGCAACGGGTTCACTATATCTTGCCTCACTCCATCGCAGCAAATCAGGACATATAAGGTCCATTTCAGTGCTTCATCATCAGCTACTATTAAAATCCAGATCAAGATTTGATACCAGATCAAAGCAACCGCAGGTGGGCACGTCTCTGTTATGCAGCATTAGCAATAGTTCACCTTGTGGGGAACTTCAGCACATTTTGTCCCTTCGGAGAGCGTGCTCATAACGATTTGCCTTCTGGCTTCAAGCGCTTCGATGCGGGCATCACTACGCCACTGGTAGTATAACTCATCTCAACCTGTGTCCAAAGATTTCATAATTACACTGCAGCAGGTAATCAAAGACGGCCAGCATACATGCGATGTCGACCACCACGTCCGGCCAGCAGGATGGGCAGCCGGTGACACTGTGGATACATATCTCACGAGCTCCCTACAAAGCCGAGCGCGCAGTCGGAGAAAGATCGCTCGTCTTCGAGCTCTCACGCGGACATTGTGTCGGACTCGGAGGCGGGTTGTCCATCACGGTCAGCACTTATCTCTCCTCCATGTGTAAAGCTCACGGCACTAATCAGTCTATCCAATACGAAAAGACATGCTGTACTGCCGCCCCTCTCCTCGGATTTTGACGACTGGGAGGCAGCGTGCAACCCGGGCTGGGGATTGCGGGATCTGATTCCACTTGCGCGAAAGGTGGCCACACTTTCATTTTCACGCTCAAGTTCACTCTCCTCATGCTCAAGTGTTTGGATAGGGGGATACGATCCCATTAGGGAAGAAGACTCATATGTCGAGACAGCCGCTAGTACTGATCTATAGACATGGTGGTGGCCTATGATAAAACACGATCTCAAGAGATCTTGGTGGCGTGTCGGCAGTCAAGAAGTCTGGATTCAATCTCTCTTTTCTGCGTTACTGTATCGCCCCTTTCTGTGCATGTTGGTAGCTCTTCGCGAAGTAAGCGCTTGATCTACCCAGCATAGAGTTTTGTACCGACATGACTGATGGTAGTTCCATCCATGTAATAACTGGGAGGTTCCGGACTACGGCTATACCTCAATCGGGACCATCCAAGTCCTTTGAATTGACAGGAAGGATAGTGCTTGGCGTCCTCGTCGAGAACGATGTTGCTGGCCTTTCTGGGTACTCCCGCTTCGTGTGAATTGAAGACGAGATGAACGGGTGTTCAAAGGTGTGGCTCACTCCTTAGTACTTTCCTGCCCAGCTTGCGCCGAACACTGTTCAAGAAAGCCAGAATACATCACGCAATGGGCAAATGACGGGCAGGACCTGTTGCGCCCACTGTTTATAGACCTGACCTTTTCTTCTGATGAATCTTGTAGTGGCATAGACGCTGGCCAACGAATTCAGTCTTCCCTGATGAAGCGCAGGCTCTGGGAGCCGATTTCAAACGGCTCTGAGAGTCGAGACGACTTTGTTGTTTCTACTGAGGGCGAGCCTCTTAGCAGCCGGTAATCTCCTTCGTAGAGTCAGTAGCCTAATTGTCTGTGCTCAATTAGCTAGCCTCATGATCATTCCAATGGGAAGAGAAAGGGCCACCTCATTCCTGTGTCGGATCATCTCATGTATGTCGACCATGAACAAGAGACTAGAGATCGCCTGCACTTTGAACAGTAATAGGGCCACGGGACAGCGCTTTGCAGATAAGTACGTTCGTGGCACAATAACATGTGATGCGGACTCTACTACGCGGTTTTGAGGAGCGAGATGTCGTTCATGCTCTCGGCAACACAGTCCCGCAGATGTTCAGGCGCTTCGCTGGCTTTCCAGCGCGCTTGAGAGTACGATCTGAATCGCAGGAACGAGCATGTACCGCGCGGCAAGGACCCAAATGATTCGTTTTGGCCGCTAGAGCCAACATCGCCCATTCCATGTATTCCGAGTCAATGTCACGGTATGTCAGAGTCTTTAGTCACCATCTCTCCAGTCGTGGATGAATCACTACGCTCTCTTACTCTCTCGAGGGCTAATTGATATCTCATAGCATACATCCCGGCTAAGCACTGAAGACTGTTGCCACGAAAACGCCGTTGGTCATGCGACGAGACAAACTTCCCAAACTAGTGTCACGGTCCATCGAGGTCATGAATTCCCGGTGCAATGAGCTTCTACTTCATACGGTGTGTATCAGACAGCGCCGTGGGTTCATTAAATTCTCAAGGGCCATTCACTTTATCTGCTCGTACTGAGTGCATCCGCCCCGCACGGTAGACTATGACGCTAACCTCATCACTGAAAGGGGTGCAATGGGGGTGTGCCACTGTATGCGCATACTAGCAGATATGTTCGGCTTCAATGAGGCCATTTTGGGTAAGAAGCAGTTGTGTGCCAGAGTACCTCTGATGCTGACTCGTTCGCAGGTCCAGGTGAACTAAGTTTCAGG
Source organism: Strobilurus pachycystidiatus (assembly GCA_019915135.1). Lineage (NCBI taxonomy): Eukaryota > Fungi > Basidiomycota > Agaricomycetes > Agaricales > Physalacriaceae > Strobilurus > Strobilurus pachycystidiatus. Next base: position 33,057 of record JAHLMK010000025.1, on the reverse strand, counting down.
AGACGTGAATAGTTCGTGGAGTTGTAGAAATACAAATTTAGGAAGCGGCTCCTAGCGTCAATCAGCGTGCTTCTTCGCGCCGCTTCTGTTGTGCTCGAACATCTTGTCCAAACCAAAGCTACTGCTCATCGACCCGTCCTAAGCAAAACAGTCAGCTAGTATCTAGGCGGTAGCTTGGTACATACCAATGCGGTTCGAGGCAGGAATGTTGATACAAACCAGGCCAATAATGCGGATGCACCGACCCACAGATGTGGCGTTATCGCTGTGCTCCTCAGACTCTCTGTGACGACGGTGCGAGCCCACGATTCCGCCGTCGACATTTTTGCTACTATATACGAATGTAACATGTCAGAGACGTCATCTTCTCGAAGGTGCAAAGAGGCACCCACGTCTAAAGTTCTTCGTCATGCACTTATCATACTCGTCAGTCATGGGATAGTATATTGAGTCCGGGGATAGTCCTGGATGATAGATTTCGCCTAGATTTGACTTGACGAGACCACACATGATCTGCATCGCTACTGCATGAGTTCTGCGATCCAGTAGAGAAACCTGAGGAAATTTACCGTCATAACCTTCACCCTGCCAATGAGAAGACCATCAGTCGAAGGAGGGCAGACAACGAACTGAGGTCGTACCCAAATGGCGCCATCTCCATCCGAAGCGTGTCTCCATACGCGACGAGGGCCGCCTTGCTCATGTTGTACGTCGACTGGAAAGGCATAGGCATGACCGCCAAAATGCTCGACATATTCAAGACTTTTCCCTTTGTAGCAAGGAGCAGCGGAATGAAAGCATGAGTGACCTCCACCACGCCAAAGAGGTTTACATCGAACAGGGCGCGGACTTCCTTCATAGACAAATCGGATATTGGCCGCGGATCAGCGATACCTCTGTGAAGATATGCAGATGATGAGTACTGAATGCCCCAATATGGTATGCTACCACTGATGCACTCACGCGTTATTGATGAGGACGTCTAGTCGACCTCCCGTCAAGGCGGATATGGTGTCTTTCATGTGGACGATGCTGGCGGAATCTGTCACATCGAGAGCGAAAGTCCTGATCCCTATGGCCTCAAGGGAGCGCATGGTCTCGGTCTTCCTGGACGTAGCGAATACGGTATGACCTGTGGTCACTAAACATCAATCGAACATGATCAATACCGTGGTGCCACACCTCGATCATGATATTCCTTCGCAAGTGCGCACCCAAGACCACCGTCGGAGCAACTTCAAGAGCTGTATCAGATCCATCGCCACAGGACTGCGCGTGTTCTTACCCCGTAATGAGGACAGTCACCATGATCGACGTCGTTGGAGGGAAAGAGAGTCACAAAATGCCAGGGGACACCGTGTGTCTATATGTAGTCTCGTGGACCCGGTAGTGGCTTCGTAATGATTTACCAGACCCCAGTCATGGGTTCAGGATTGCAGGACGCTGCGAATCCAAATTCCCTTTCAAGGTCGCTCCGTGGACGATATGTATGTAGCGATGGGTGAGGGACTACTGCCCTTGTTCCTCCAACGTGTAAAGCCACAAGCCTAGGCTCATCTGAGCGTTAGGGTCGCGTCCTCTTGAGAGACTCGTTCTCGCAGGGGTTACTCCATGAAGTCGATATCTACCCAATGGCAGTTGAACCGAATTGTAAGTGAACAGCTACCGAGTCGAACCGATGCAGGACCAGTCGTGTTTGAAACTTTGGATCCACTTGGAATATGTCAGTGGCTCTGACAGGTACGGCGCCGACAGCAAAATCAATGGCGAGACAGGGTCTGTGCGCAGGCTCGCCTCGCCGTATCCATACACCGGGGTCAAGTGCTCTCTGGACACTCATGAAGCAGAAAATGTTAGGCCAGAGACTTGTATATGTATAGAAAAACGCGGCGGAGCCTGTGGCATAGACTCAATTCCGTTAGACCGTAGGTACAACGCAGAAGGGAGGCGGGATAGATTGCTTACCAGCCGTGAAGCATTGAATTATTCGGCGCTTTTTGGGTCCCTAAGCAGTAGTCAGCTTGTATGCCGGCTCATGCTCAGCATGGGTCCAGGGATTGCACGGCGACGCTCGACCACCCAATGAGTTCCGTTTGGCGTGTCTATTTGATCTACGCAGCACAAGACGGGAGTACAAGACTTCGAGACGCGAAGGTGATGATGGTTCTCACAAGACAGGTGACTCAGCCGTATGACTCATACCCTGGCCCTGCAACAAAGGCTCGAACTTGAGCAGCGATAAGTTATAAGGTGCAGGTCAAAATAAGATTCAAGACAAAACACAGAGTGTGTGAGACAAGTGTGTGTTAGAGAAAGAAGAGGATGAAACATATTCGTGTACTCTGGAGGTATAAATTACATTATGTATGTACGGCCATGTAGGATTATCCACAAGAAGGAAAAGAGTCCAAGATTTCCCTGTCGCACTATCTGTATCTGTATCGAGACCATGGGTGAGAAATTTGTCGAGAGAGTAATCAGGATTTTGCATGCACGACGTAAAGTGAGTGTCAGTCGCTAGTAATATCATTGTGTTCATCGAATCACGAAACTATGCAAAATCGCCACGCCACACACCGCAGCGCACACTAAGAATCCGAGAGGATATCCGTTGGGGTTGCCTTCGATGCTGACGGACCAAAGCTGACAGACATCAGAATCTCACCACCGCGGATAACGATCAAGTCGACGTACCCAACCACCAAAGACAGGCCCCAGGCATCGCGCAAGACTAACCATGCTCTGCGCAATTCCATTCGCGATCCCGACGGCGTTAGGCGGAGTCACTACGAATCATTAGAGGCCGTGTCTAATACACCCTACACAGGAAAACCACGTACTGTAGTTCAACAGTATCGACACCGCCGTATACGCAAAGGTATTGCCACAGAATCGGCAGGCACTAATTGGGGGGACATGTCAGTCGCGGGAACAACAGCGACAACTGGAGTGGGAACCACATACGTGCTTATAGCCAGAGCTAAAAACATACATGATGAGTACAGTCCGGCAGCGAATCGAGAACTGCCTCACCAGCCATCAAAACAAAGTTGCCATCATCCTCCTCGCTCGCAAATGGAACACGGTACAAAACGACCGTGATATAGGACGGGATGAACAAAAAGGACCCCAGGCGGAACATTGCCAAATGTGAGAAACGTCCTCGGGGTGGTCTGTCGTTCGTTTCAATCATATCAGCATTTAGCTGATGAACAGTTCAACTAAAATGACCAACCCGATGTTTCTAAATAATCAACGATCAATTCTCTGTGCTGCTGCGCATAATAGGACGAAAGCACTCACGGATACAAGTAGAACTGGTAGAAGATTTGACAAAGACACATCAACGCAACTGCCAAAGATCAATCAGTTCCTTTCCAGTCTCAAATAAGATCCGGTAACTCAACTGAGCTGGGCAAAATGTCCTGCATTCAGATTAAGCCCTCCGGAATCATAATCACTATAAGGAAACACCCGGTCAGATTCGATGTCACGAAACGAGGGAAATAGGCGGAGTTCTCACGTAACGAGATAGGACATGAACACCTGATCGTGCGTCGTCGAGTGCAGAGCCAGCAGTCCATACTGGAATATGACCGCGAGGGGCAACTGCGACATGAGCGAAGGGGGCTTTTCCAAGGACGCTTCCAAGTCCACATCAGGATCCGCCTGAGATACCCGCCGAGACTCTATGATAGGTGCCAGTTCGCCTTGGCCTGAAGGAACCTCCAACGTATCCGTGCGCGAAAGAAGCTGCTGGGCATCAACGACAGCCGGCGGCGTTTTGACACCAGGGTGAGCAAAGATGGCCGGTACATTCGAGAAGCGGCGGGAGTTTGGTGTGCCCTCCAGGGGTTGAGTGAATGACGATTGCCGCGCTGGTATTGGGCGGGCAGAGGAAGGGATTCGAGGGTCCCCGAGTGGTTGTTGATACCGAGAGAAAGATGCTTGTCGGGCTTGTTGCGAAAAGGAAAGACGGGGAACATTCGGGGCAGTCTTCGAGGAACGGCGCCCCCGACGCGTCGGGGTACTGGAGGTGATTGACTCCGTATCGTCCGGTGCATCTGCATCGTCGACAGCCAGCTCATCCTCGTCACTCTCCATCTCATCATCCGACTCGAATGGATCCTCATTATCCACATTCATCGCAGCAGCAACCCACAAGTCCGCAATGTTCGTAACAGCATCTCCGTTAGCGATGAGAAGCCGCTGAGCAAAGTTCATGTCCTCGTGAGCCATCGGCTCCCTAGTGTTCGGATCCATATTGCTCCCACGTCTTCGGCGCATTGAGCTAGCGAGACTTCCCCGTCGTGTTCTAATGGTGGCTGCGCCACTCGCGAGTCTGTTTCTATAGCTGCTATACCCGTACGCAGAGCCGCTAACGCCTGCCGTACGACTCGGGCGAGATGCGGAGAAAGTTCGTGTCCGCTCGAGTCTCCCGGGAATGTTGAGAGGAACAGCAGATGTTGTCGATGCGTTCCCGTTGTGTGCTTCTTGCACGCGTGTAGCAAAGTATCCGGAGATTTTGGAGGCAAGATTTCTGCCAACGGAACCGGCGATGGAGCCGCGGGGCATCTCCTGCTCATCAAAGACGGGGCTGGGCGGGATGGAGTCTTCCTCGGGAATAGTGGGGTGAATATCGAGGTCCTTCTCAGGCGCAAGATGGATAGCACCCTCTCTTGGGCCTCCATCAGGACCCAAGAAGCATCCCAGGACAGCACCCGTGAAGGTAATGGCAGCGGCCAACAGACACGGCAATAGGTAGGGAAAGTTTACAAACAACGGGATCGAGGCGAAGACGGGAAACTTGGCGGCTGGCGTCTCGACTAAAAGGCAAATTCGGTCAGTTGAGATCATCAGCCAAAGATCCCCACGACATACAGCTTCCTCCAATGATGGCACCAGCCACACCTCCAAAGCCCCAACAAAAGCTAAACAGACGCTTGTCAGAGGGGTAACTAACTAAGAACCAGATGTGACCTCACCCAAGGATGGCATATGCACGTCCTTCATTTGTGGGATCGGTAACGAAAGCGACTGAGCCGCGAGCCACGCCGACGGCGCCGGCGAAGATGCCCTGGAGGAGGCGTACGCATATAGCTTGCTCAAGAGTTGTGCACGTTCCGAATATCGCGCAGGTTATCGCACTGCCGAGAAGGGAAATGACTAGAACCGCCCTGCGTCCATGCTTGTCAGCCACCGTCGCCTGGAAGAGGATGCAATGAGTATCGGACGCCAGCTGCGGAAGATATCTGAATACGGACCCAGAGGAGAGACGTCAGGAATTGAGTTAGGAAGAATGTCGAGACTGTGGGTGTGTGAGGGGCTGAATAGAAGGCGGCGGTCGGATGTTTGCGCACCAAGGATGCCCGTCCAAAAGGCAATATCAGCTTCGTCGGTGGTGAAGCCGAAGCCTGTTAAGGTCTTGTTTGTTAGCTCATACTTGTCAAAGCACACGGGAACGCACCCTTGACCATGAATATGAGGTACGGCGTCGACACATTGGCCGACAGGAATTCGCCCAGCATTGTCTGTCACCCGCCGATAAGAAACCTGCCAATGTAACCGCTTTGAACTGGGTCTTACGATGGATAGCACAATCATTGACAGCACTGGCAGCGGCGTCTGGTACACCTCTGCAGGCGCCTGCATCACAGTGGGCACCGGCGCCTTGTCGTTGGGAATGGGCGCGTCGCCGCCATCGCCCGCATAGATGCTAGAGCGTCGCCCTGAAAGCGAGGGCAGTCGATCGAGTAGTGTTCGCCGCAGCGAGGTTGTGGCTTGTTGCGGCCGTTCGTTGGCGTCCAAGTCGTCGGAGAACGTTCCAAATGTGCGCGTCGTCATGGCCGAGCTCATGGTGGATGTCCACGGCAGCGGGGAGTCGTCTGCGTACATTGCTGTTAGGCGCCGAACACGAACGAGCCGCCTTTAAATAACGCGAAGCACAAGTAGCTCACCTCGACAGCGATTATCTCTCAGCGGATGCTTCTAGCGCGGCCCGCGGAAGAGAAGAGAGACACGACTGGCGCGCTAGCAACGGCGACAGCGATTCGAGCTCGTCAGGAGAGCAAAGCGGCTCTCGACGTCACTGCCGACGATGCCCCCTTGTTGATTCTGCCGACCTGCCGGCCCATGACAAACAGACATGTGGCGGTGCAGTATGTTTTCTCCTTATTTCAATTGACCGCCACTGGCTCGCCACCTCTGCGCTAACTTCGCCACTAGTGGTGCTGGTATGTCGGAAATCTACACATTCTCCATTCCGTTAGAGGTTTACAGCTATGTCAGAACCCTCCATCTACAATGGAATCTCCAATCCCAATGAACGTCAGATAGATGATTTCCTCGAGCATCATTCTGCGGCTTGACAATTGCGGTTTTTTCTCGCGAATGTACCTTTCATCCGGTACCGAGGGGATATGTTGGGCTGTAGGGCACGGAACGCCCACCGGGACGTACGGCTGTGATTAAGGCAATGATGATACGTGTCAAAAACATACAGACATCATGGCACCGTGAGGCCTCTCCATATTGACTGATGGCGAAATATGGAGATTTCTGCTGACTCGCCTGCCAGAAAACTCCAATAATCCGGTCAGTCCTCTATAACTCCACCCCAGGCGGACCGCGACGCGTTTCAGGCGGATTTATCAGTCCATTTTCCGCGTCTACTTTGTCTACGGCATTTTCAGATGTACGGTTGGGCCGTTTGGATCATAATGATGGTCTTCTAGAGCATGCCAGCTCTCGGCGCTGTTTCGTCTCGTGGAGGTATTCCACAGCGCGCCGCGAATCAACGCTGGGGACTGTTTCAATCTCGAATATCAGTCTGTACTAGGACGTCGCATCGCGTTTGCTTGTGATCAACATGATGGTCTCCTGAAGAATCACCGCCCTCGTTCCTTGGGACCTTGCACGTCATACTCTAGATCCAACCTGTATCATATCAACGCCAGATCACTCGCGGGAAGGAAGCAGGAATCACATTCAATACACGGTAACTTTCGCAGACTTTTTTACTTTACGCGTTACCGTATTCTAAAGCCGTCCCAGATAAGTACGAGATGCCGCTCCACAGCACAGTACCCGGGCACACCGACCCAAGTTTGGTTGGTTCAATCATTGTCGAGTCATGGCTATGATACTTGTTTCTGTGTCAACGTCAGTCCACCGACCCAGCACATGTCCTCCGGGAACGAGCACGGCACATTTTGGTAATACCCGTAACAGAACCGAAATGATACGATTGTAGCGGGGGTTGCGGAGGCCAGGATTCCCGGACTTTCGCCTTGGGGCGTCCGCAATATGCCTATCGGACTCATACGTTACGGTATTGGCCAATGATATACCCAAATGACACCCGCGAATGGAGAAGTCTTGCTGTTAGCTCTCCAATAACGCCACACCACACATTGTCAAGTTGTCGGAGTGGAGGAACGGTGTTACATACCGTCACAAACGCCGCATTGTCACGCTCGGCCCGGAAGCTATCTTGCCTCCGGACTACCACAATGAACGACGACGACGGCATCAACAATCGAATGGCTATGATCTCGTTTCGCTGTCTAATTGCTGATTTGTTTCGCGTTGGGACACGTCCGTGTTCGACAACCGCTGTGCTCGACGCGATCCAGGAACTGAGATGGTGAGCGGATCAGTCGTGCCTCCAGAGGGACTCGGAGGCGAAGCGAGGGCTAAGCAAATTTGCTTTTCAGATTCGGTGAAGTGGATCTGGAGACCCCGTTGACTCACACGCAAGTCAGAGCTAGTCATCTAATAGCTTATAGCATTTCTTACAGCGGGACGCGACGTTATTTTCGGACCCTGGCCCACGTCTGTATGACATGTCGCTGGTGCCTGCCTGCCTTGCCTCCCCGCACCGTCCAGGACGTACAATCGCCCGAAAAGAGCTCGAATCTCCGGTCCTTGCCCAATGTGCCGGATTTGCATCTGCCCGATCACATATAGATTTCCATATAAAGTCGCTGTTACCCAGACATCTCTCTTCTACACCTTCACTTTGCCCCCGCCTTTTAGGGTTTGCCGTCTGCGCCCGCCCATTCTATCCCGCCTTTTTTGTTTTTCTTGTTTTCGTCTATCTGTATCCATATCTCGTCCTACTCCCAATGGCCTCCACATCTAGCAGCTCCCCTTCAGCCTCGTCCTCAACACCCTCACCACCACCGCCACCACCACCGACGAAATTCATCCTCCCAGACCTCGTCTCGCACTGTCCATTCGATATCCGCGTTAGCCGACACCGAAAACAGATCACCTCCGGCACCAAGCGATGGCTTTTCCAGAGTGGCAACCTCATGGGTCAGAAGCGAGAAAAGTACCACGGCCTAAAGGCGGGCCTGCTCTCTGCCATGTGCTACCCAAAGGCGGGCTGCCCACAGCTGCGCGTGTGCAACGACTTCCTCACCTATCTCTTCCATCTCGACAACCTGTCCGACGACATGGATAAGCGTGGTACCAAGTCCACCGCAGATGTCGTGTTGAACACACTGTATCACCCCCAGACATACCAGTCTCCTGCACGCGTGTCAAAGATGACGAGGGAGTGAGTCACCTCACCATCCGAACCGGGCCCATGCTGACCGTTGTCTCTTCATTATCCAGCTATTGGCGTCGCCTCATCTCAACCGCGTCGCCCGGAACGCAACAGCGCTTCATCGAGACCTTCGATTTCTTCTTCCAGAGCGTAACAGAGCAGGCGCACGATCGTCAAGCGGGAATCATCCCCGATCTGGAATCCTACATTGCCCTTCGCCGGGACACCTCAGGTCAGTACACTTAGTCGGAGTCGTGTGCACCAGATGTCACCTTACCAAACACCCGCACCCACCCACAGGCTGCAAGACGTCGTTCGTTCTGATTGAATATGCCTACAATCTTGACATCCCCGACGAGGTCATGGACCACCCACTAATCCGCGGATTAGGCGAGGCTGCCAATGATCTCGTTACCTGGTCGAATGTATGTCCCATACATTTTAAATCCGAGTCCGAATAAGGCTGATTCAATTGTCTTGTTAGGATATATTCTCGTACAACGTCGAGCAGTCGAAGGGCGATACGCACAACATGATCCCGGTCGTGATGAATGACCAGGGGCTGGATCTGCAATCGGCAGTCGACTTTGTGGGCGAGCTGTGTCGCCAGTCCATTGACCGGTTCATTGATGACTGGGCGCAATTACCGTCGTGGGGCCCGGAAATTGACCGCGACGTGGAGATATACGTGCAGGGATTGGCCGACTGGATAGTGGGATCGTTACACTGGTCCTTTGTGACCGAACGCTACTTTGGCAAGACGGGGCAGGAGGTGAAGAAGTCGAGAGTGGTGAACCTCCTACCGCGGCGAAAGTGGTATGTCCAACCTCCGTCCCTCTTCGGAATTTCCTCTCATGGCTGACGCGCGTGTCTAGATGTCGCGCTGAATATCAATATCATTATCGGACATTTCTAGACTATCTATTCCTAACTATTATCACACGCTTGGATCGTGCTATGTACAGCCTACTATTCACCACACGCTCCTTGACACTTTGCATCCAACTTCGCCGACTAGTACTTCGGGGAATCCACCTTCATTTACATGCACTTTTTTCTGCTCTTTATCTTCGCTATCTTATTATTACTCACGCTATCCGTGTTTAGCTTGTGCTGTGTAGCAATATGCTTTCCTCCGTGCTATATAACATTTCAGTATACGTACTATACTCTACAATCAAATGGGGGATCTGTTTTCGGGCTCGGACTCGGGACTCGGAGATTGATTGGTGGTTTATGTGTTAGCGGTGCTCCGTTCCGTCAATCGTTGGGTAGGGCGAAGGTGTAACGCTAAATTGTGATCCGTTAATGAAGGTTGTCAGAATGAATTGATGAAGAGATGAGGGGGTGCATGGTGTCGGTACTTGTTGTATGGCCGAGGTCAGCTCTGTTGAGGGTTCAGCACACATACATACTGGCTCCTGGTGGAGCTGAAAGTTCGTCCTGCGGAAACCAGTCGTCTGGTCCAGCTATCCATCTGTCACTGTTTTGTGAGTCGTTCAGTCCAGCCATGCCCGACAGCCATCTTGAAGACTCAAACGGCACGCGTGTGGCTCTCTCTATCAATGCAGGTGGGTCAGGCGTGAAGCAGTGGAGACTATCTGCGCCACACGTGAGAAAGCCCGTAGATAGTAGGTCCCTTGTCCTTAGAGGTGATGATTAGTAGCTCATAAAGATGGCCGCAACACAAGCCAGTCAGAGATCCAAGGACGTCATCTGCCTTCTGTCCATCTCTTTTCTTGTGGATCGAATTGGCAATTTGTACGTAATTCTCGAGAGTCCTCCCTGGGCTCTTCCGCGACCATCTTTCGTACTATCCACACTCAGTGCCATACAACCCTCTGTCTCGCTGTCAAAAACCTATAGGTTTGTGGAACTGCTGCTCATGGATTGGTATGCGCTGAAGGCGCCCTACAAGAAGGAATGGTCTCTGTTTACGCTGTCATCGAGATTACAGACCAGGACCAATGGCACTCATCCGACGAGACGCGAGACGAGACGCGTACTCTCTACTCTACTCTCAAATCCGCCAATCGTGCGGCCATACAGAGAACGCGAGAAGTACTACAAGACGACGAGAATGGGGGCTTTGACGAAGATGATGCGGACTTGGGCTTCAGTGGACACTGGGATCACAGCAAACCGTTCAGCGCCGACCAGCAGCTCTCCAAGTACAACACTTGGAGTATAGCTGTGGAGGAGGAGGTCGTGTATGGGCCGAACTTGGCTGCGGGTCACGTAGATTCTGACTCGAGTGAGAGCGAAGCAGATGACGAGGACGAGGACGAGGACGAGGACGGTGAGGGCCAGGAAGACGCGTCTACGGCTGGTGATTTCGTGGACCTGCCTGCTGGTAGCGGCGTTGGGCAGAAACGCCGCAGTCCATCTGTCGAAATCCTTCCCGACGACTTTGTGCCTGCTAAGAAGGCAAAAGTCTACTAGAAAGCTTGAGTGAGAGTTCTGCCTTTGTGTAGTGGCCTACTTTGACGAGCGCAAAATTGCAGTCTGAGACTTGCAGCGGCTCTCCAGGTTTGCAGAGCTGGAAAAAGAATAAGCTACGAAACAAGTAGAGATGACGCGTAGCAGTGAGCTTGAGGCGCGCAGATCATCGATCAGATTATGTCTTGCAGAGAAGCCACGGTAATGATAGGTATAATTGAAGCCACGCGTTCCCATGGCTCCCAATACCGTGTCAACACAAAAATGAATTTGAATTTCGACGCGTTGGGAACACGTGCCATCGACGACTTGCTCTCAACCATCACGGTCCAGCGCTCTCTGGTCCAGCTTCACCTTACATCAGCACGATGGCTCGTACTAAGCAAACAGCGCGGAAATCAACCGGTGGTCCGTCTTTCTTCTGTGACTCTGCTCATTCTATCGTGCCAATTGCTTCGGACAGGCATGGCCCCTCGACGACAGCTACAAGAAAATAGTCGCCGAGCCGCCCTGACTGGGCGGAAGCCACCTTCGAAACCGCAGAGGTGCAAGAAGATGACTGTCTACGCTGTCACAGAGACTGCGGAATCGAACTACTGGCATCCGACGGAAGATACGCGCGAAGAAACGGAATCATTCTACACCACCCTCAAAGCAGCCAATCGAGCGGCTATCAGAAGTGCGCGCGAAAATATGGATAGCGCGATATATGGGTCTTTGGACGAGGCGGAAGACTTGGGCTTCGTTGGCCACTGGGATCATCGCAGACCTTTCCGCGCAGAGAAGCAATTCACCAAGGCGGAATGGTGGAGCGTTTCCGTGTCGAGACAGACAATAGAGGTGTATGGACCGGACACGGCCATGGGTGAAGTGGATTCGGACTCGGAAAATGAAAGCGAGGACGAGAACCAGGCGATCGAAGATTCGTATTCAGGAGCAGTTGAAGAAGATGAAGGGTCCGCGCGATCCAGTGTTGGCACCTCGACTCGCAAACGGAGCCCTTCTGTAGATATCATAGAAGAATGCATGACTGCGAAAAAATCTCGGGTCTGAGCGTGTAAGTTACGCAATTCTACCTCATGAACGACGCGTCCAACTCAGCCCCTTCGTCAGTTATTTATGTCACTTTTTGGCTGGTTCCTTTCAGGCCGCTCACAACTTAAGGTTCAACAGCTTCTTTTCGACAATAAAGACAGGTGACGGTGCACCAGGCATTTGGAGAGATCAGACCGATTCACCTCACAACCGTCACATCCATTCCTCATTTTCCACGTTTCCACGCGCCAGTCCAAAGACATGCTGGAACAAGGGACCATGTTGCTCTCTGTTCGGATCCTAGTCTGTCCTCCAGTAACCATTCAATGCACCACGATGTCGTCCGGCGTAGGTAATGCCGTCCATGGCAAAGCTAACGGCATCGATCTTCCTCACAGCCTTCGCAACGTTTCGAGCATCAAAGAAGGTTCTCACGGGAACACATGTTAGTACATATACTCGGGTGAGGGTGCCAGTTTGGCCCTTCGCCCACCATGCTTATAGCCACCGCCACGCTGGGTAGCGAAGCAGTGAAAGTGTATGTTTTCTTCTATCGATCGTACGAAATGAAATTTAATCCGATTGACCAGTGCTGGCCCTTTGGTGAGAATGTGTTATTGCGCCTGAACGATTCGAGCCTGACGCTCGAGCTAGCTCATAGGGTTCGTTGTGAACTGGTGCCTGTTCAGCACGCTTTCTGCCCAAATATGTTCGTGTTCGATCCGCGAGTCATACGCATCCATTGACGCTATTGATCTTCAGATCTTTATTACGAAGGCTTCCGGAACGACCGTCGAATCACTAGATGCCTCGTCTATGGCGTGTACCTCATCGAATGCATTCAGACGCTCTTAGGTACCATGGACGCATTTTCGATCTTTGCCTCCGGGTTCGGCGACATGGAGGCTTTGACCGCAATGCATCATCACTGGCTGACTGTGCCGATCATCAGTGGCATAGGTATGACCTCTGACACCTCTCGAAGCCGATGTTCATATGGGGCGTAGTGGCGTGCATTGGCCAGGTGTTTTACGCGTATCGCATATTCGTACTGTCAACGAGCCGATTGATCCCTTGTATCATCGTGGCCGCAAGTTCTGTCCTCAGTTCGGATGCTGAGTCTGATGGGCTTTTCAGATCGCGCTCGTTAGTACGGCTAGTGGCTTCACTACTGGGGTTATGGCCTACAAAGTCGGTAACATAATGCAACTCAGTGGCAAGACTACCAAGATCTTCATCATTGTGAGCCGAGCAGTTTCATTGTGTATAACTCACATAACGGGAGGGTAGATATGGTGCACTGGAGCGGCATCATGCGACCTCCTGATAGCGATTTTCATGACATACTACGTGAGTACTTACACATAACGATATAAAAGCTTTGGCGCTGAACATCTATCTCAGCTCTCTAAAAGCAATACTGGCCTTCGCCACACGCATAGAATCCTGTCGAAGCTTATTCGGGTAGCGGTTGAAACAGGTTCATTGACTGGTAACTCGGCCAGTCTTGATTCTGAGCATAGCTGACCGAATTCTTTCTCAGCCGTCGCTGCTATTCTGAACCTTGTACTATTCCTCGCATTTCCACATGAGGCTCCGTACACGACCGTCGCCCTCATCGTACCCAAGCTCTATGCTATCGCCATGATGATGGTCCTGAATGCACGTCTGAAAATAACGGACGAACACATCAACGAAGAGGTGAACTTGGAAAGTCTTCGCTTCCGAGTTGACGCCTCCGACGGAGAAGATTCGGCGGGATCGGCGTCATCACTGCAATCCACCAGAGACGGACTTCTTTCGACAAAACCAACACGATCTAGCTTGAGGATGAGCAGAACGCGGACGGAGGACATACCAGTCCTACGAAGGGAGACTTATTGATACCTTACCTGTACCTTACTACTCCTATAAGTCTTCCATGCTTACTTTGCCCACATAGATTGACAGCGTCGCTGCATTTTCCGCTTACCTTCAAAGCTCATCTTCAGGGAGCCTATGCCTAGCAACCCAAATACCGCGAGATTAAAGGGCGCCAACCCCGCAACTTTGCTCAACGGGAACACTTGATTTTCTCATTCAAGCTGTTCCCAGCGCAAGAAACGCGCCATTCCTCCGGGTTCCGACTATTTGCGTTCTTTCAACGCGAGACCTCCAATCCCGATAGTTCCGCACACAGACTTCACTCATAATTGCCGGCCTAGTCACTCAAAGACGGTTTGAGGTCATGATATCTACATCCCGCATGTCAGTCGAAAGTGTAGGGCCGCATTATTGGCGGCGTCACTAGAAGCCATCGAGAGCTCTGACTCGTGAGTCGGGAGACCATCATGCATCTATCATGGTGATCTGTCTTCTTTCATTCAAGTTACAAATGTCTTCGCACAGACTGTCACAACTTGTGGAGATCATCAGCTTCCTCTTACTCGGTCACAGTTCCTGGTCAGGGTATATAGAGTGCTTCCAAAAAGTCCTCACAGGCTCTCGCTCTCTCTTACTATGATGTGATGGCGTGTATGTCTTTGCTTGCTTAGTGAGTTTTCTACACCATCCTGAAACATTGTTCTCAGCTCTGCTCCTCTGATGAATCTGTTTCTCACAGTCTCCGCTTCTTGTGGAATGGAGTGCCCTGACAGCTCACGGGCTTCATAGTGGACTGGTCGCTTTACAGCACACTCTCTGTTCAGACATGTTAGCTCTCACCCACTGATCACGACACCGGCCTCTGATTCTTCCTTGCTAGGTATTTATTATCAGGCCTCAAGCAGCGACCGCTACTTAACGTGCTGCCTCGTTTATGGCGTGTATGCAACTGAGTTCATTTGAAACCGTATCTGTCACCGACAACGCGTCGAGTCGCCATCTGCGCGGTTGGCTTCGAGGATGTTACATCTCCCACCGGCGTGCACTTCCATTGGCTCAGAATACCAATGATGAGCGGGATAGGTACGCCTCCCGTTCTTCACCAGAGTGAATCCGAAACCACAGCTGAAATCAGTGTCCTGTATCAGCCAAATTTTCTCGCTTACCGGATGTTCATCTTCTCAGGTTGAAGAAGAATGGCACCAATGATTATCAGCTTTGTGAGCTGTGAAACCCGATCAATTGTTCAATGGTCAATGACGCTCCAGGGAGCGCAGCCGCTGGGCTCCTCACAGGTGGGTCTTGCTCTCAAAACTGGAAATACTACAAAGCTCAACACCAAAGAAACTTCCCTTGCTATCGGTGTCAGTTCTGTAATTCACAGGCCAAATTTCTTCGTCGGTCAGTCTGTTTTAGTTTCGGTGCGGTGGCGCAGCACTGTGTGATGTTTTCTCATCGCTACATATCTGCATGACTCACTATGTGAGATCCTAACATACGTCTACTCTAGCTCAAAACCCACTGAGCTACGCCTTAGCTCGCCAGACATTGCATGTTTCATCAGTTCCAGACGGTTCAAACCTTGCTGCTTGTAGTATATAGAACAACCGCACAAATATGAAGATAATCAGATACACGTGAGACAATATGACAGATCCTACTACATAACCTACAATCACTCGCCCCAACCTCAATCAAGTGCAATACCCTTATAGAATTCCGGCTCTAAGGGCGTGAATCCCTCATCCTGCTGGAGGCTCGACTAGAACGATCCCTCCGCACGCCGAGGTGCCGCACATTTGACTCGCTCGGCCATCATTCAATCAATGCACGGCACAAAGCCTCCAGGCCTGCCTATGTCATCTTTTCCTGCCATTCTCGCTAGGATAGCATTCCTAGCTAAGCGTGCTCTTGGCAGTGCTCGGTACAGCCAGGTTCATGCTTATCGTCGTGGGGTTTGAAGTTCTGAAGCATTCTTCTGACTCGTGCCGAACATTGATGGTCTGTTCCGAGTCACTCCCGCTTGTCAATGAAGACTCAGATCATAGATGGGAGCATAATCCCGTCCTGCTGCCGTCACCCGTGTAGCTAGCTTGACGGTGTTGTGCACGGGCTCCAGTTTTGTCTTCTCCCTTACGCATTATCCGATCACTTGAGGAATTCTTCCTCGTCGACTGGCCATCATGTCGTTCGTCTCTTGGCTATTTGACAGCAAGTATCTATTCTTGATCTTGATTTGCTCCTTATGACACAGTGGTAGAGTCGCCGCAAGACCCGTACGAGAAGAGATACAACTCGGCTGCCTCTGGACTAGGCATGCTCTCGTGGGTATGTCATAGTTCATTCTGTACTTTCATTCCTCGTGATGTATATGTTTTTGTGCTTTACAGATGACGCAAACCAAAGTTGAGCCTGAGTCTGTGTCTGAAGACGCAAACCAAGACAATGTTGTAAGTGGCTTGACTCCAAGCACTCTCCGCATGTAACCTGTCCCCTTGGCCCCAGGAGAATTCTGCCCCTGCTTCGGTAGAAGACGCATTTGTAACAGACAAGCGCTCTACGATAACGGCTGCCTTGCCAACTTTACAGGCCCTTCTTGCTACTTCTATTGCACCTCCGAATCCTTCGTCTCAACCACCTGGTTTGCCGGGTCGTATTCCTTCAGAAGCTGAGGGTCCAAATCGAGAGATGGTATGATATTCCGAAGCACTCCACGCCGCCGAGCTTGAGACGTACCCTTTTCAGGCAGATACTACTCCAGGGTCCGCGACAGATGCGTCTTCTTCGACGACTGCCACACCGTATTCGTTTCCCGATCTGCAACGTAATGGGCCCCTTCCCGCTACAGCTCCTTCTCCTCCATTGTCCCAACCACTTCCTTCTCCGAGCGGTAGTCCTCTCAAGACGACGCCAAGAGAGACTATGTCTTTTTCTTGGCGAATGAAACGCCTCGAGGAAATGGAAGCTTCCCGACACGCATTGGAGTTGGAAGGGGATGCATTGCGTCTTTCGGAAAAGAACCTGCAGACACTTTGCGAGGGCTATCAGCAGGACCTGCATAATTTGTTGGGGGTGAAGGAGGCCATGGCCTCTGAGGTCTGTAGCCTCCACGAACAGCTAGGCGGCCTTTTCATTGAGAAGGAAGGGTTGCTTGGTAGTTCCGCTCACTTAACCGAGATGTTATACTCGTTGGAGGAGGAGAACAACCGCATCACTCAGCAATTGAACTCTGCCCTCGACTCCCAGACAGACACGGAGGAGGTCTGTGCCGACAAGCAAGGGTTATTTGATCGGAATTGCTACTTGGCTGAGAGGGTACGCTCATTGAAGGAGGACAACCTCCTTCTTACGCAGCGATTAACCTCTGCTCACGATGACGAAGCAGACATGGAGATCTGTGCCGACCAACAAGGGCTGTTTGATCGCAATTGCTACTTGGTTGAAAGAGTACGCTCTTTGGAGGAGCAAAACAGCCTTCTTACGCAGCAGTTGAACTCGGCGTTTGATGGTCAGGCAGCCCCGGGAATGCAGAGCAACGAGTCAGCGATGAACAACCTGGTGGACGAACGTAATCATCTCTGGGCATTATCCCGCGCCCTCTCATATCAACTTGGCTTGCTTGTGGCGGACAAAGCTAGCCTTGGCACGTATCAGCAAAAACTTGGATCAAAGAGTGACGAGCTCGAGGCAGCGAACGCTGCGTTGCAGATCGAGCGTGACGAAATTTCGGCTCGGTTGAATGTGCAGATCGAGGGAATGCGACAATCCCTCGAAGATTTGGAGAAGGACAAGGACGCGCTGGGAATACTACTAGCGGAGGCAAAGACAGAGAGGGAGGTGTTTCTCAACAAAGTCTTGGCGGCCACTGCTAAGTCTCAGGCTCAGGAGAAGAAAGCAGCGGCACTCCAGAGGGATATTGATGTTGGGCAAACTAGAGAGGAGCTTCTGAAGACTCGTGTATCAGAGCTGGAGGAGATCAATACAAAGAACCAAACCAAGCTGACCGAGGAGCGTTCCCAGGCGAGCCGCGCAAAAGAGGATTGTGCGCGCACCGAAGCAGACCTGGCTACGGCGCAGACGACAGTAAAGGATCTGCAGGCCGAGAATGCCGACTTGAAGGCAGGCGTCGGTACTGTTCGTCACGACCTGGCACTGGCGGAATCCCGCTGCAAAATTTTGAGCATGGAGCTTGACCGTTCACTATGGGATAGCGCCAAGGAGAAGCGAGAGCGCGCTGAGAGAGAAGAGCGCGAGGAGGCGACGAGGGAAGCAACAAGGCGTTATATGGCGAAGATGGCAAAGGCAGAGAAGGACAGAGTAGCGAATGAGGCGAAGTTGAAAAGGGAACAATCTGAAGAGAAGCGGAAGAAGGAGGAGGAGGCCGAGCGGCAGGCTCGGGCGGAAAGGGAACGCAAAAAGAGACTGGAAGAGGAGGAACTGAAACGCTTGGCTGCTCAAATTGCAGAGCAGAAACGAAGGGAAGAAGAAGAAAGAAGAAAGCGAGAATACGAAGAGAAAGCGAGGCGACACAAATGGGATCAAGCTACGGAGAAGGAGGAAGCACGATGCCAGACTCGCGATCGAAATCATTTTGCGGCCATCCGCGGGAGACATTGGCAGAATGCCAAGGCTCTGTCCCGATTCCAGCTGGTGCTGGAAGAATTTCCAACTCTCACCTTCTCAGAGGAGCAGCCGCTGACCTCGCTGAGCATTCCTTGGCCAACCCTCCTTGAGCCTGGGTACATAGCCGGTTTGAATCGCGTGGCATTCGCTTGGAAGGATGTCGACGCATTCTTCAACCACGCGAAGGGTACGCTGTCGGAGCTGGAGTACAAGAAGATGGTCTCCAAGGCCAAGGTCGTATTTCATCCCGATAGATGGGCGGCAAGAAACCTGCTGAAGTCGGTGCAAAGCGATTTGACGCGTCAAGTACTGGAGGAGACGTGTAAGATAGTTTCACAAGCTATCAATGCATTCTACACGCGAGATCTTTAGTCACTTATCTTACGCGGACAATGTGGATGCAATTATCACTGATCCCACTTACTCTCTAAGGATCGTGACTCATCGGAAGTGATATCTACGCGTTCTTCATCCTGCATTTCACTGGAAAGCCACAAGAAGAGATGCGACCGCAAAGAAGGTGGAGTCAAGCGTCCAGAATCCAACAGAGGGCTCATCGCGCTATAGATGAAGAGCCCCGACGCTCTCATTCATTCATTCATACTCGGCACGGACCAATTACTGATCGCCGGACGCTAGAGAACACAAATAGCTTCGTACGGTCAGTCAAAAAAACACATTACAGTATAGGCCTTCGTCGATTCGAACTCTGCGCCCCGCAAACTCGACACTAATCCAGAAAACAATAATATATATTCCCACTATAACCTACAAACACTTGCCCCCACTTTAATCAAGCGCAATAGCCTTATAAAATTCCGGCTTCAAGAGCGTAAACTCCTTATCCCTGAAATTCTTCCCAATCTTTCGCAACGCCGGACAGCCTTTCATGTGCGTATGCCACATCGACCTCGCATATCTCATCACACAGCCTAGCATCGACATCGAGCAATGCGGGCACACAAGCTCGCCAGCCCGGAGGTGCGCCATCTCTACGTGGTCCGTGAAGATCTCGAGATCCTGGAAGATCTGCTTGGGACACAGCTCGCACGTATAGCGTTTGACCTTCTTCCCATACAAATCAGACTCGGTACGGTGCGCAGCTTTGTTGTGGATGATGTGGTCCTTGTACGCAAACGATGCATTTCCGCAGGAGGTCATGGGACATTCGAAAATCTCGTCGGGGTGGGGATCGGGCTTCTTGAGTGCGAAGAGGAATATCGCCGGTTCAAGGTCGGGGTGTTTCGCTTTGACTTGGTCGAGCTGCTTTCCGAGAGGTGGGGTCCAGTAGGTGTGCTTTCCGTCGGCGCTGAAAGGTCATCAGATAAAGGACACGGACATGAATGGAGATGATGCGTACAAGTACTTGTGTAGGACAAGTGGGTATCCCTTCACATGCATGTGGATGAACGTACCCGGACGTAGCCTAAGAAAGACGTCAACATCATAATCTGAAGGATACGATACGAAGAATGAATGTCTCACTGGGATTCAATGGGTGTATCTGAAACCCAACTCGCGCAGAACTTTGCTTGCACAAGCACATCTTCCTCACCCGTATCAGCACTAGGTCCTTCATCAATGTCTGATTCGGAAATTTCGTCGTCGTCGTCAATATCGTCGTCGTCGCTATACTCTCCGTCGATCTCCCCGTCCACCGAAAGATATCCAAGAACAACAGAGGCTTCGTCTGCCACTGGCTTCGCCGCAGGCGTAGGGATGGGGTCTGACGACTCGGTAGCGGGCGGTGTTGTTATCTCGGGAGTCGAATAATCCTGTTCATCTAGCGATACATCCGGGGAAGCTTTTGCAGATCGACCGTGGGAGACAGAGGCTGTCAGCACAACTGGGGAGGCACTAGTAGCAGACAGTGCAGATTTCTCCTTGTCGGCGCGTAGTGTTGCCAACCGCTGCCCTGCCTTGGGTGACAGAGGCACATCAAAGTCGACGCTAGGTTTGGGCGTAACGACCACATTATGAGGAGTCAGAGTGAAAGGGCCGAGTCGAGAGGAGGGCGTCGAGAAGGTGCGGACACGTTTGCGGTCTGGGGAATAACCCGATGGACTAAGCCCCACTGTTGTAGCCCGGGGACGTTTTCCGTGCTCTCTCGACGGTGGGTTGACGGAAGTGGTATCATTTCGCACCGCAGCTTCTGATCCAGATGAAAGTCCATTGTCTTCGCGGAGGACAGCAACCTCTGGGGAAGGGTGAGGTTCCTTCGATGGTCCAGAATCACACGCAGCCAGCCCAGTATCTTGGCGTGGGTTGACAGGATCGGAATTCACTGGAGAGTTGGGCTTTTCTTCATCGCTGAAGTCTTCGCTCTCCAGGTCCTGTCTAGGTCTGGAAGAATCAGACATAAGCTTTGCTGCCCTGCCCAAAGTAACATACCGATATGCCGGAGACTGGGGACGAGAGTTGACGGATCCAAAGAAAGACGAAGAATCCGGATCAGTGGCGACACTGTCTTCTCCATACATAATCCTGCAGCGCGTTAAAGCTAGAGGTAAAATGTCATAGAAGTCAGGACACACTGGTATCCTATATCTTCTGAAGATGATTCCTCCTCTGACGCGTCTGACCGCTTTCTTCCATTACGCCAGTCGTCGATATCCCGCGTCTTCTTGGGCGACCTATGGAGGAGAGGGAGTCAGCGAGAGTGAGACGCCCTGTAAGGGCACGCGTACGAGTGAATGCATTGAGGGACGTTGCCATTCCTGAAGGCCAACCTATGAAACCGGTGAGTCGCCGCCGTTGAGTGTCAATGCGTGGTGACGAACAGTAATGCAGCGGCATCGGCCATGTCACTATGGTATGTTCAGCGCAACAGCCAGAAGGAGAGGAACAGCGCGCACTCTTCCATCGGTGAGATGAGTCGGAGAAACAAAGAGGAATCAAGGCCATGTCCAGGGCGCGTCTCCCTTTATTGCTGCAGGCAGACATGCACGTGAGCTTCTTTCATCGGCTTTGTTCAAGTTCAATTTGAATGAGGCTGGACCATCGCGCTCAGGTTGGTTGTTGGGCGTAGCAAAGAGCGTTGAGAGTGCGTATGCTGCCTATGCATGATGGCGGTGGTCAAGAGCAACTCGGCAGTGCCGGCATCAACTCTGCCCAGTCGTCTTCCCACGACCTCCCGACAAGCCCTAAAGTGGCAATACCCGACTCCCCTCACCCTTACCACCATGTTGAATTCTCTGAGCTCTTGGACTTCGAGGTTGCTGTGATCATAACGGTAAAATCAATGCCCTCATCGAGTCCCCTGTCACAAACAGTGCGTGTCTAAAAGTGTCCCTTCCCAAGTCTAATAATTGTCTTTCAGAGACCACAAGGTGATGGATCATTGGCAGTGTGAGAAGCGCATATGCCATTGCCTGGGTCACGTCCACGTTACATTATTATTACACTCAACATTCTTCCTGTCCGTCCGTCAAAACGACTCCACCCGACGGCGAGCGCCCCAACGCATCGCCCCGCCCTCATGGCTCATGACTCCGGGTGACTGATTAGCGGTCCTTAATGCAATCTATCAACACGCCGCCTCACGTAGTAACAAAGGAAGTGAATTCTCTTGCACAGCATCAGAGTCAGTGCCCGCCTGTGTCGATCCGCTTCTTGATCGTCCGGTAATATGCCAGCATACTTGGGCATGCCTCGACCTTTTGGAAAATTGGGAGGTATAAGACTCAGGACTCTTCGGTGGATGCTGTACTCACGATTCTCTCGAGTACAATGGCAAGCTCTGAAGTGATTCGTTCGTAAGTCGTGGTTCGTTCTTCACCATGTAATTCGGTCTAAATGATGTTGTGTCTAGTTCTGCCCCTCTGGTGACTATTAGACGCGTCTTGTCGTCCCCTCTCGGCTGCTGACGAAACAATAGCTCACCGGTTTCATGATACACTGGTGTCTCTTCAGCACCCTTTCCGTGCAGACATGTCCGTACCTCTCCAGACGAACATGTTTACATCTTCTAACACATCTTCCAGACATCTACTATGAAGCTTCTGCAAAAGACGGCTGGGTGACGCGATGTCTTGTGTACGGCATCTACGCCATGGAGTTCGTCCAAACGGTCTTCGTCAGCTACGACGCCTTCGCGATCTTTGCCATTGGCTTCGGGGACGTAAAAACTCTGACCGCTGTGCACTTTCACTGGCTCACTATACCCATCATGAGCGGAATTGGTACGACACTCATGTCTTCTATTAGCCTCGCTCACAATCCCTTGTCAGTTTCTTGCATCAGTCAGCTCTTCTACGCATATCGGATCTTCATACTCTCTGGCCGAAGAAAGTTGGCACCGATGGCCATCTCCGCGATTGCGCTGTTAAGCGCAGCTGCTGGCTTCATGTCAGGTGTTCTTGCCTTTCAGGTCGGGGACATGACCGGCCTCAACACGTTGAAAGCCTCTCTAGCCATCGGCGTAAGTCATGAATGCAACTCCCTGCTCTCCCATCTCATTGATTGGCGATAGTTCTGGTGTGCCGGCGCAGCAGTGTGTGACATTCTCATCGCTATCTGTATGACCTACTACGTGAGTATCAAATTACTGTCTTTCAACTTACGTCTAACCTCGCGCGCAGCTCAAGAAACACGATACGGGATTCCGACACACCCGTCTATTAATCTCCAAGGTCATTCGCATAACCGTGGAGACCGGTTCCCTGACAGGTGCGCACTCCTCTTTTCTATACATGTACACCAGCTAATCCCATCCAGCCTTGACCGCGCTCTTCGACCTCGTCATCTTCTTCATCTTCCCATTCGAGTGCGTGTACATGTCCATATCGCTGTGGCTGCCCAAGCTGTACGCCAACGCTATGATCATGGTCATAAACGCTCGTTTCAAAGTCGTGTCTGGAAACCAGGTGGACGAGCACATCATCCAGACCTTCCCTACCGCGATACGGTTCAAAGATATGACGATCACTTCCGGGGAGACTAGCATAGGCCAGGAATCGCTTGATGCATCAAAAGAGACTCAGACTGTGGGGGTCTAGAGTCGATGTTCTAAACGATGCAACTCAACGAAAAAAAGTCTCTGACGAGTGTCATGCATATGTAATTGCTTCGCTTCCTATTTTATCTCGTCAGGAATGTTTCTGAGATTTCATCAAGAAATACAAGACTAGTACAGGTAGGGTAACATACGTGGTGAAGCTAAGCTATGACAGTGGACTATGGTCTCTGGAATTGTGTACTGTACAGTGAATTAAGATGTCAGTGTCCGTGGGTGAGTGAAAGTGATACAACTTGAACAAGGTAGGTATAGATCTCGGTTTATCGTGCATATGGATCAGGGGTTGTAATGGAGGATTGTCATGAGGCCGGGTACGCCTTGGGCGCGGTCGAGTGCGACTGGGCTGTGTGGATCGCCGCTTGTGAAGATAGGTGCAGCGGAGTAGTCAATCTACCAAGGCATTGTTAGCCAAGATTCACATCAAAGAATGTAGGGCAAACGCACTGTGACTTTGAAGCCCTTCTCGTCAACAGCCGTACCCCCGACATGTTTGGGGCAAATCGTGATCTTCCACCTAAAGACGTCCGTTTGAGCGAGGTTCATATGGTACAACGGAGAGGACGACTCACTGCTCTTCCATCAGCCCAACACGCCCACTCTGGCAAGCAAACTCGGTCAACTCCATGAGCGAGTTACGCGTCGCGCGCAGCAGGCACTTGGCATTGACGCCACCGATGCAGATGAATGTGTCTGTTAGACATAACCGACGGTCGCCAAACACCGGCGGTTCAGAGACCTCGTGCGATATGGGCTCGTCCCCCGACGTCGACTCGATGTGATGCGCCTTTGCGGCGGCCCTCGCCCTCGTACGCCGCAGTTTCACGAACAGGTTCGCCACATCCGGTATCCTCAGCATGGTAGTATTCTGCGTCGGTTTCTGTTCTGGAGTGCCAATGGTGGGTGATGAAGGGGCGGACAGCAGCATTTCTTGGAGGAGTGGCGCACAGACTAGTGGCGGGAGCGAAGAGAGGAAGACTATAAAGCGTCCAGGGGCAGATGACTCCTTATGAGCCGTGTTGCAACGTGTTTCCCACATTGGGGCGTGCCTATATTGACGTATGCGTCTTTCTCCTCCGCTCTTTTATGTGTCCCGTTACCGTCTCCGATCTCCAATCGCACCCTCGGCTGCACCACACCGTCTCGACTCAACGTTGACCCATTTTTAGCGCGGTAATGCGCGTACACTGCAACTGCACAGTCGCATGGGCGTCAGTGACTCAGGGTGGAGTGATGATAATCATAATACTCTCTCTGAAGAAAACGCGTCAATTGAGTGTGCTAACCCTGCCCAGCCTTTTAATGTGACTGCCTATGTACTCGAAGGGAAGCCTTTGGCGCGTCTTGAGTATACTAAGTAACCAGAAGACTGAGTTCCAACGCGTAGGCGTCTCCGAAGTGCAGACGGATCCCGGTCTGAATGCGGACCTGCCAATTAGTGGCGGATCAAATTGAGGAATTACAAATTTCACGCGTTTGCGCGCTCCATATGACCGCGCGTCGCGGAGAGCGACGTGTTCAAGTTGAAAGCAAACGTCTTATTCCACAGCACGCGATATAACAACCTCCAACGGATCATGCAACCACAGATTATGTTCCTACAAAAACATGAGCCCTGTGTTGCATTTCACGAAAACAAACAAACCTTATACGACCTATCAAACCTATCCAAATCAAAACTCTTCGCGAACCTCATCTCAAAGCACCTGATAAGCGTGGCGCAAAGAAGCCTGTATTTCAATGAACGAGGTCAATGAACGACGAACAATGAAAAAAGGCACATGAACTGTACTTCATGTTATGCAACGCCACCTGCTTGCCGATGCATACCCCCGCGCCAGCGCTAAACGGCATGAACGCTTCGCTATTATGTGTTCCGTCGGGATAGCCCAACCATCGACGCGGAATGAACGTATCCGGTTCATAAAAGTTATCTTCTGAGAGGATATGAGTGTGAAAGGGTAGGGTGAAAGAAAGAACCTACGTACCGTCGCGATGCAAAGCATAGATCGGGCACGCCACGACAGTCCTCTCCGGGACATGCCTGCCCAGAACCTGACATCCTCCTGCAGGACTAATCCTTGGAGGACCAGCAGCGACCGGGGGCATCATCCTCAGCGTCTCCTGCACGCACGCATCCAGGAAGGGCAGCTTCCATAGTGTGTACGCGTCCATGTCCTCGACAGGACCTCCGTGGAACGCCTCGTTCAGTTCCTTGCGTAGGGTGGCCAGAACGACTGAATCGGCGAGGACGTATCGGAAGAACGCAGTACACGCCTGCGAGACAGTGACCCAGCCCGCGACGATGAGGAAAGACGCGTCGCTTGCGGCTTCCTTGTCTGAGAGGTGGTACGCAGAGTCGTCGTCGCGCTATAAGATTATAGGCTTTGAATCAGAATGTGGTGTTTAGAGCGATCGACTGAAGAGGTGGACATACTACCATGCTCAAGATATCAGACGGTATTCCTGCTGTAGATTTGCGGATTTGGCCCACTTTGGCTTCAGTAAACTGAAGACGTGGTTGTTAGCGAGGACGGCTGGGATGTGAAGTGGTGATGCATACACGGTTGAGCGTGATGATTGGACCGGGCGTAGGAGCCAGCGCCAAGATATCGCACATCCATGGCACTTGGCCTAGCACTGCAGGACCATCCCAGTCAGCAGGAAAATCTTGTAGTGGATGGACACGTTGAATTCACCACCGACAGCAAAGACACCCATGGATAACTGGCAACACGGTAAGTCTGTAGATGAGTATGGCATGGGATGGAACATACAACTTCCATCCAACCTTCAGGATCTTTCCCAGATGCAAGGGTCTCGAAACCTCCCGAGAACGACATGTCGCTCATGACGTCCCTATAAAGATATCAGTAACTGTATGTCATCAATCAGCATGAATGAAACGAACATAGCCCAGAGAGATATCCAGTGGGACAGGTCCACAGATGGTAGCTTATCGAGGATATAACGTAGTTGCGTGGTACGATCCTAATACGAGGATGGTTAGGTCTCATATTTAGGGACAGTCGTGACACGGGGGCACCCACCTGCGCGAATTGTCCGAACTTCTGGGGACCGTCTACGAAGGCTTTGTTCCATGCCTTTGATTGTCGTTACATTAAGCTCTGGTTGAAACAAGAAAGGGAAGCGTACCACAACACGCGCAGAATGTTCGCGTCTGTCGAGAGTGGTGACAAGAGAGTCTGCTTCCATCGGAGCACCTGTACCCGTTCATAAT
Organism: Strobilurus pachycystidiatus; assembly: GCA_019915135.1. NCBI lineage: Eukaryota > Fungi > Basidiomycota > Agaricomycetes > Agaricales > Physalacriaceae > Strobilurus > Strobilurus pachycystidiatus. The sequence goes on along the minus strand of JAHLMK010000025.1, from coordinate 6,288 downwards.
CAGCCACACTCCGCAACGCGGCGGACATGCTCACCTTGATACGAAGGACCACGAAACATGTTTAAGTAGATAGGTTTGATAGCCGCTGGGTCGTTCACAGACAATTCGTTAGGGCCAATTCGAATCCAAGCGCCATACTTCCGGTGCCATCTGACCGGGTCAGAGTCCTGTTGGTAATAGGAAAGTAGAGCGCGTACGTACTCTTGCAACTTAAGGTGCCTGTTCCCCTTGCCAATCCAATATGCCATATACCATTTGCTGATCTTGGCGAATGTGGGTCCCGGATACGCCGCGAGGGGGTGAGATGGCGAGAGGCGGTACACAACAATTGAGATAGAGAGGCCCCAGAGGAATGCTTGCTGCACTATGGCCGTTCTCACGACTGCCTCGAGGAAATAGGACGCGTCCCATGGGTGGAGGAACGTGGCTAATGCGGCTAAGGTCCCGGCGCTTAGCAGAGCCAGAAACTGGAGAACGGTGGGTTCGGACTTCTTGTAGACGCGATGCGCTGCCTACGCTAAGTCAGCTGCTGAGAATTGAGGGAAGATGGAGGACGTACAGCGCCGGAAATAGCAGCAAGAAGCGCGTATCTGTCAGGGAACATGGTGGTTGGTAGTCATCTTCTGGACACGCCAAAAAAGCATTTTATTCCTGTTACTTACGAGATGGTCTCATGGTTGTGGGTCGAAGATCAAGGAGCATCGGCCTCGGTCGGTCTGACTGCTTTCTGGTATGTCGGGGCGCTGCTGCTGGGTTTGTGCTGGGTGAATGATACTTAACATAGCAGCGTAACGTTCAGAGGATTGTTTCAGATGATCGTGGGCGCCAGCGAGGACAGTATAGAGACAGTGATGCAGATAGTAGGATTGGTCAATGGTCTCCCGATCTCTGGCATCGAATAGTTCCTTCCTTTCCTAATCATAATTTACATAGCAAATATCATAGCATACTTATATAAAGACGTAGCGTAGAGTTCCCATCCTCAAGCAACCGTAGTAGTCTCCTCCTTGGGCTGTCCGGCTTTCCTTCCTAGAGCCATCACCTTTTTCACCAACCAAACCAAACCGATAATCCTCGCCACCCAGGCAAGGGCCAGCCCAAGCTTCCAAAATCCCCACACGAGGAACTGGAGGGTCATCATCATGCCCACAAACCCCGACACGACCAATACACCCTCCGGATACGACTCCCACGCGACGATGACAAGGAACACCATCAACGCGCCGCCGGAGATGAGCATGCACACAACAGGCATCCTCGCAGAGAGCGCGAAGAAAAAGTACGAATCAAAGACGTCGCGGGCGCGTGTGGAGATGACCGGTGTGGGCGCAAAGTTGTACCGGAAGATGAACCAGGCCGTGCAGACGATGCCTAGCCCGGAGGAGGAGGAAGAGGTGGCGATGAGCGAGCGCGCGACGGGGGTGATCTCGAAGAGAGAGTCGGAGCCGATGGCGAATACGGCGGCGTCGACGCTGGCGAGGGCGATGAGGCAACCGCCGACGTAAGTCCACTCGCTGAGCTGGCGCCGGAAGATGGGCTCGTACTGGTCTTCGAGGCTCACGCTGCGGAGCTCGTCGTACAGGGTGAAGGTGGAGACGAGACGCCCGAAAATTCCAAGACTGTCCGAGGCGGGGTCGCGTTCGGAGTATTGGGGTAGGACAGCGGGAACTTCGTTTAGTGAGCAGACTTCGACGACTTGGACGTCGTCGTCCCAGTCGCAGGTGTAGGGTTTGAGGCGCTGCTGGAGTTCGTCCTCGTCTAATGGGGGCATGATTATAATGTCCTTATCGGGTTCCTCCGCTGGAGGTGTTGGGGGCATGGTAGATTGCGGTGCTGAAATCGGCGTTAAAGAGCATACTGGGAAGGAGGGGAAACACAAACATAGTGTGTGTCCGTCGCCTTCATCGTCAGACATAATCGCTTCAATGACGGGAGTCGATGGGCGATGCATTCTTATCGACAGAGTGGGCCATATCCCTAGTCTGTTTCCTTTGTTGGTCCTCTTCGCGGTGGATAACGCATTCAGGCGTAAATCAAATGCTAGTACCAAGGTGAGGAAACATACGACGCTTTCGGATAGAACTCACGAGATTTACCCGCCGCACTCTGATGCTTCCACAATTCCGCAAATGTCATAGTAGAGTGCGCGACCAGGTTTCGTTTCCTGGCCTTTTTCTTAGTTTGTGAGCATTGCCAGACTTTGACTGAGAGCTTGGAGCGGTGTGTAGCAGAGCGTCTGGGATATCTGTATCCTTAGCTACGAGAAGGTGACTGGACAGGAAACTTACATGTGTATGACCTCTTTCTGATTGGGGTTCTGCCCGTCAGAGCCCAGGGTTATTTCATGGCAAGAGGAAGCATCACAGTCTTCCTCTCCCTCAGACGCGAGGTGGATAGTTATAACAGGCCGCCATGCCTTCTCGGGCCGTAGGTGCTGGATGCCAGTACTTCTAAGGACTGTAGCACGATTGCTAAGCGTTCGTTTGTCATTGTCAAGCTGCTTGTTCTACCTGTGAAAGACCACGGTCTGCAGGTCGTCAGCTGGTTTGCATAACTTCACGCGTCAACACGTACTCGTCGTTGAAGAGCGACATGATTAGAGCATGGTGATGGTGGTATGAGGAGAAAGAGGGCCTTAGGAGGATGCGGTGCAGATTCCTATCACGCGGCTGTCGGGCCGGCCGCCGAGCCCAGCGAACGAAAAATCCATTTCCGGCCATACTCTTCCTTCCGTCCTCCCGTCATGAACATTGCCCGGCTGGGCCACAGGCCCTGCATCTCCCAACTGCGATGGACGCGTCTCTTTGGTGTGGCGCAAATCCGAGGATACGATGCGCGGAAAGTCGAGGCTCGCGAGTCAAAGCACCGGGAATTTGAGAGCTTGACCGACGAGGAAAGAATGGAGATGATTGAGAAGCAGCGTGTATACGCTGACCTCAACCCTCTAGTGGACCCGTGGGCGGGAGACACAGAGGCCTTGGGTGAGTCTTTTCTGTGTCTGCGCCACGCGGCTCATCTCACCAGGAAAGACTACATGATTCCCTACAAAACCCGGTTCACGAACCTCCAGGACCTCAAAAGTAATCCCCTGAACAACGCGGAGAATTGGTTCAAGAACGGAATGGCGTACGCGCGTCGCCCCATCTATCGTCCTTCTATATAACGCGATTGACAGGAACTGGAGCATGATGGCATACAATGCTATACCGGGTCGCAATCTCGGCAAAGTATCGTCTTGGAAGCTCTACACCTCGTATCCTTTGCAAGCAATCAAGACCAAGTCGCTGAAAACGGATGCCTGGCTCGCGCCTCTACGCAGTATAGCGAAAGAGACTTACAGGGAGCTCAATGATGCCGTTGCCCGGTGCGTTTTTATCCCCACACATACGCCCGCTTATTCAAGCAACGAACTCCAGACGCGACAAACGCCTGGTCAAGGAGCTCGCCAAGGTCGACTACCGACCGCAGGTCCTCGACCGTCTTTCCAAAATACCTGCAAAACATCAGTGGTACTGGCAATTACACAAAGAGCTCTCCCCTCTCCAGATCCTATCCCTTCGTTGTCAGGAAGGTTATCTAGCCCTGAACGAACCGGTCTTTGGAAATCGTTTGGTCGTCCAGGCTGTGTGCCGTATTGAGACGGAGCAGAGTCTAGAAATGTACGACGGGCGGGGCAAACCGTTACACACGTTGGAGGAAGGAGCGGTGTGGTCTCCGGGTACGCGCGTAGCAGCGCAAAAACGGCGGGTGTTGGAGTATCTTGTCCTCGAGAAAAAGATGTGGCTCGATACACCGTGGTATTTCAGGGACCAGCTCTGGCCAGAGGCTGGGAGAGAGGTCAAGCTCTAGTTGTCGTTCTCAAAAATTATTATTCATTACCCTAATTTGAGCCGGTTTCACGATGACTTGTCGTTCTAACAAGCGAAGTTTGGCAAGTAAAGTTGATGTTGAACCCGTTCAGACAGCATGATACCTTCACTAAATGTGAAACCACGAAGCTGACGACCTGGCTGCCGTGAGGTGTTTAGAGGTATCGCCGTTCACAATCAATGTTCAGTGAGCATTTGGAATATATCATGCACCGCTTGGGTGTAAGGCGGTCGCATCGGGATTGGGATACTCACTGCGAATGCAATTCGTCGTATAGCTGTGTCGTAACGATGCATATGCACGAGCTGACATTGTCATAGAGCTATCGTCATTATACATTAATATTCGAAAGATGCACTAAAGAAAATCTTTCTTGCATGCCCGGGGCATTTCGTCCCACTGTTGAGGCAAATGCTGCTTCATGCGAGCCATGATCACCTTCACCACCGCCTGGTTGTCTCGAACAAAGTACCATAACGTTTGTACGTTCTTCTGGTCTGGGGGTATGCCGGCGGCGGGCATCTCGACACAGACAGCTTTCGCTGCCTCGTTGTACATGCCTAGGCGGAGGTATGCTTCGATCAGCGAGTCCCAGTTCTTTTTGTTGAGCGTGAACTTGTCGTGCGCTAGTTGTGCCAGCACTCGCTTCAACGAATATTCCGACCCAGAAAACGCACAGACATCGAAAACCACGCTGACGGTTGTGGCATTGTAGTTCCCCGTCCCAGCTAACCGCTCCCATATTCTGTAGGCATCCCCGCTACATCCTAAAGTGTGGTATATGTCCATCATCGAGGTCCACAAAACCACAGTGGGCGCCATAGCAGCTTCCAGGGTGATGCTGTCATGCATGCGTCGTACAGATGTTCTGATACTCTGAATGAACTCCGCAGCATCTATGTCGACGACCTCCAGAGCTCGCAGGGTACTTTGGTAGTGTTTGAAGACGATCGTCAAAGCCCTCTCTCCGAGTTCCACTATCCCGGCGCTCGGACAGTCATTGACGATCTCCAGGTAATAAGCGAGGGAAGGCTTGTGCCGCTCTTTGCCGTACTTGAGAGAACTGAATGTCTCCAGCACGTCGAGGTAGCCGCGAGGAGTAAGATCATTCTTGCTCCGTCTGTATGCCTCGAAAGCATCGTCCTCCGACGACGAACAGCGCATCTCGATGGCTAAGTGCTCAGCGATAGCCTCGGCAAAGTCGATATTTCGCTTGTTCATGTCGTCTAGAAGCCGCTCCGATAACTTCACCGCGCCCGGGATAGAGTCAGCGACGTATGATAGTCCGATCATAAGGTTCCGATAAATATTGTAATCAGGACCCCGGCTATGTGCCCTATCTCGAGGATTCGGCCTCTCGGATTCGAGTTCTGGGGGAAAGGCGGCATGTGAGTCGGAGTATATGGAAAAGGCGGTAAGAACGGCTTCGAAATCATGTGTAAGGCACAGATTCCTGATGAGACTGGCGACGAGAGGCGCATCTGGTGGGACTCCGGCAACTTTCGAGGCGCGATACACCTCAAGAGCGCTAGGTATGTCGTCCCGTCGCAGGGCGTTACATATGACCCGAGTCCAGCATTTCCCTGTTGTTGGTTGGTAATCCATAGCAGATAGCGCTCGCTCGAGGTCAACAAGCGTAGTTGAATTCGCCACAATAGCCATAAGAAGGCGATCTGAACCACTCGCGCCGTCTGCTTTGAACTCCTTGAACCGCTTCAAAGCAAGCTCAATGCCACCTCGCGCCACAGCACTCGACAGCTCTTCCCACCATGCCTGTTCCTGCTGGTCCTCGTTGTAAGAGCGTGGAGCCACCGAGCGGACATAGGCCTTCACAACCTCTTCGCCAAGTACCGAACGTCCGCGCGTCCTGTACTCGTTACGAAGCAGATTCGCGATGCCCTGATCGACGCCGAGGCTCAGGCGAGCAAATCGCCGAAATACAGGTGCGAAGGCGGCAAGTGGGGGAGGGGTTGCTCCGTGTGGTGCATGATGAAAGACATTTCGGATGAGGATGGCAAGGGTTTCATGGGTTGCCTTGCAGCCAGTTGACTTCAATGCATCAAAAACTCGCCAGGAAACTCCCATGGACTCCCCAGCTGCCGCAATGAAGAGACTGTGAAACTCCTTCGTGGTAGGGAGAAGGCCTCCAGGCTTCTTCGGGATGTCTGCCGCCCATTCAATCGCCGCATCGAGTTTGTTATGCTTCAATAGTACGCTGATGATGAAATCGTGGATCTCATGGGTAGGCTCCATGAGAAAGATATTGGGCATGTCACCGAGCAAACGGTCTATGAAGGCGAGGCTGGCGGATGTACCGGAGGCGGCAAGAGTTTCTAGCATCGCATACAGTTGGTCCGAGTAAATCTGGGGTGGGGAGGTCATGATGAGGTGCGGATCGTTCTGGATAGACCACCGGAT